>CM042015.1:24106006-24706006 GCA_023525715.1 Cichorium intybus
ATGGTAGTCAAGCTCCCAGACTCAAAATCTGTGATTTTGGATATTCCAAGGTACGAATACAAAATGTCATATAATTTTCTTTTTCATTAAGGTTTTGAAAATATTAAGATTACATGTCTGATCAGTTATCTGTTCCACATTCACAACCAAAATCTACTTTTTCATTATTCTTTGATACTCTAATTATATTTGATCATTACGGCATTACCCCTCTAATATTTTGTTCATTTTTCGTATAGGTACATTTGTATACAAAGGTTCGAGCTCTAATGACGACAGTTACTATACGAGCTTAAGTGGAAGATAAAATTATGGTAAGCTTCTACTTTATACATTATGGATGTCTTAATGGGTTTCAGTCTTTTTTGTTAGTGGCGCTGATAAAATTGTGTCAGATTAATAGCTTCATTGATAGTTCACTTGACATTCTGGTAAAAGGTAAATTGAAGGAAAATTAAAGGAAACTAAAGTCAAGCAATATATAAATAAAAAAAAGTAAAACTTGACATTTTGGCAAATTTTTCTATATAGTATAGTTATACTAATGTTAATATACAATGATAACCAGTAAAATTAGATGACATATTTGTAAATTTTGAGAAAAAATTTGGATAAGATACATATAAAATTCAATGACATTTTTCAGTGCCACCTGAGAAATATTTTTATAATTATCATGATATTTGGCATATAATATATTTATTCACATAAAAAAGTGTCATCTGTGTAGGTTTTCATGCAAAAACTAGAAGATTTATAAGTACAATATCCTAATTGATTAGACTTTTTAAAGTATACTGTCCTAATTGAGTAAATTTTAAAATGTATACTGATTTAGTAATGACAAATCTAAATGTAAAACAGGAAAAGAGAATTGGAAGCGGGATGCTGTAATTGAAAGCTTTTTTAATCTGTATTTGTCATATTACGCCTCTATTTCCGGTTATACCCTTCATGCAATTATAGCATTGTAAATTCAAAATTTAAATTAGAACACCGTACTTTGAAAAATCTACCCAATTATAGATGTGAAAGTTGGATTTTTTTCAAAGTATGACACTCTGATAGAAAGAAATGAAAGTAGGATGTTATATTAAACAAATCAATGGAAGTACGTCGCTATTAATTCTTATAACCTGTAGTTGTACATTCTTTTGCCCTTTTCCTGATGCTTTTTTAAGATTGGATGATGTCATAAGATGCTTATGAAACCCTGATGCAGTATATCCAAATAATGACATGGCATATGATAATGCAGTGTCTGCTCTTGGTAAAATGTGTTAATTCCAATGTGTTGTATAACTGCTGCTCAGGTACTTTTTATCTTTTTCACCCTATATTTGGAGTAAATAACATTTTTGGCTCCCGAGTAGAACTTATTTTTCAGTTATGGTTGCACAAAGTTCTCTCACAGGCTTTATTGGAGGTTCTTGGACTATTAATTTTCTCAGCAATTCCCTTTAGTGCCTTAAGATTTTTCGCCAATAGTTTTATTCAATTTCTTTTTTTTCTTATAACCGAAATCCTGAAAATTTTAGGTGATTACATTTTTGTTTTTAATTACTTTTACAAAACTGGTTGTCCACATGATAGAGGATGGAACTAAATTACTTCAAAAAAAGATACACTTATCTGAATTAAGCCAAAAGTTAATATTATCACATATACCCTGGTTTGTATTTTGGAAGAATGACTTTGTATCCAAAAGCACTAAAGAAAAGCCAACAATGGTACAACAGAGGTTGATATACCCCACCCAATATTTAAATTCCAGAAGAGCATCCCTAATTGAATGCTAAAGTTTGTGAATCTGTACTATCTAAGCAATTAACTCAAACAGAGGTGAGTCACGTGACAATTATGGTGAAAGGCACTGTGGGATATCTTGACCCTGAGTAAGTTTATCTTTTGTCAAAAATCAATTAAATTGTAAGTAATAGCAAAATGATGTTCTAAGGTACATATTATATGCAGGTATTATACCGCATTTGCAAGTGGGCGAATTTGAGATAGCCGATGAGAGCTTAAAGGGAACATATGACGAAGAGATTATGAGAAAACAGCTACAATTGCTTCCATGTCTGTTAATAGAGATGCAACACAAACACCAAATATTGCTAAACGTAAAGAGTCGTACAATGTCAATATCCAACTATCTTATCTTGCAAATGTTGGACTTCCCATTTAAGAGATGTCATAAAACAACTATATGCGATGTAATAAAAACAATTATATGTGTATTATTTATTGGAGATACACTTTTTATGTAATATATATGAGAACTAAGAATTACTTAATCAACTATATATAGCATTCATATATAGCATATGAGAACTAAGAAGATAAAGTGAGTATCGAATTATAAAGGATAGACAACTTTTGTAGTTTGAAAAATGAGCTATCTAAATCTAGCTCTATCCATGATCTTATATTATTAATTTTTCATTATTGGTCAAATTAATTACAAGTGGATTCTTTGTTTATGAACTAAAACAAAGCATGCATAAAACAATTTTAATTATATTTTATTTGGTGAGGTATTTATTATATAATTTCTTTTAAATTTTGAACCGTGTAATACACGGGTTTATAACCTAGTATATATATATATATATATATATATATATATATATATATATATATATATATATATATATATATATATATAAACCCAAATTGATAGGACATCATGAGTTAATGATGAGGGGTTTTTTACCAATACCCCACTAGGGGATTAGGTGGTTTAGGTGTAGAATAGATGTAATATTTGTCGTTTCCAAAAAAAGTGATGACATGTTATTTATGATAGATTTTTGTATTCTATGACTTTTTCTTATTTTACTGTTTAATCTTTGAAGAGTTACGATAAATTTTAAATATCCAGAGAGGTAGTATGGTAATTATTAGTAAAATAATATTAAATACGAAATTACATTTAACTAAATTATAAGTAAAATTAAAATTTATGTTTACCTAAAAACAACGTTTGATATTCGAAAAATCATCATCATCGAAATTGAAAATGACTTATTGAATAACTTTTAAATTATTAAAACATAACAATAGTTAAATTTAAAATCAAATAAACTATATACAATTTTATTCACATGTACCTCATAGATAGAGACCATTATATCAAGTTGTTTGAGGTAAATATTTATCTTGAGTATATGGATTTGAATTTGATTTTGTGTTTGAAAAATATCCAAAAAAATAGTTTCAAATTAACTAAAAATTATAGTAGTTATAACATCAATAATTTTGTAATTACATTTACCTTTACATAAAATTAAAAGTTAACTTGAAAATAATGTGTGATACTCGAATATCATCAAATATATCCTCATCGCAACAAAATTTGCAGCAAATCAAGCCAAAAAATATGCATCGAAGTCTATGTATCCAGTATCTTAGCCTTCCTAGTGATATCAAAAAATTATGCAAATTAATATTTTAAATTTCAAAACCATATCACGAACTCAAATGAATCCAACAAGATAACCAAGATACAAATCCTAACTAATTCTGGATTCTATCTTAATTTCTATAAAATCCACAAAAATTTAGAAAAACAAATCATAAAAGTAGTCGTAAACAGCGAAACACTAACCGTGGACGTCTCCATATCGCCTCTACGACTCCATTCTCGTCGTTTCGAGAGATCGCCATACGAAGTCTCTGAAGGTCTCGTCATCTAGAATCGATGTATGTATGTACAGTTAAACTCTCGCATTTCAGTACTCTCTCTCGCCTTCTCTTTAAATCTCCGTTTGCAGGTATTTTGGTTCGTTGTGTATTGGAAGAGGGTTTTTGGTTCACTGTTATCCTGAATCACGATTTAGGGTTAGAAGTTATTTATATGTTGCCTTACACCTCAAATTTAATATCATATTATAAAAACATTGTTAAAACAATTGTGATGCTAATATTTGTATTAAAAGTGCATAATTACTAATTTAGAATTCAGAACGAGTAATTAAATTTAAACATCAAAGTGTCGACAGAAATTGTTTTTGGACTTTAAATGTCGGTTGGGAATTAGTTTTGAACTTATATGTCGGTTGGAAAAAATTAGATGCAATTATTTTGTTAAACTACAAAAGCTTATTAATAGTTTGGTTATCTTATTTTGAACATTTCTAAGATGCATGTAATCGTGGTATTTTTATGTTTTATCTAACTATAAAATTAATTAAATTATTATATATTTTTTATTTTGTTTTGTTTTATTATATAATTTTATAGTTAGACATAAAACCTCCACCAGGTAAATGTATGTTCCAATTTTCTCAGCATCAAGGATCCCGGGTTTAACTTCAACATAAACTCCGTCATCAAGATCATCGCGGTTCATCAGACGTGTATACATTTTTTGTATCACCAACGACATGTTTTTTAGTTCATTCGGCATATAAAAAATCTCTATCTCAAAAGTTTCTATCTCAGAATTCTTTGGTATCACAAGTTTCTTTGTCACCTTAGCCTTCTTTATACCACCCACTGAGATTGGTGGTAAACTCTTGGTTGTACCGTGATGCTTTGATTCTTTTTACCTACATGAATAAACATTTTGAATATCGTATATCATTATACATTTATGTATATAGTAACAGGTTTTGAGTAACTACCTGGTTGGGCGGAACACAAAGGGTGGAAAATCCTTTATCTTGCTCTACAATTGATCTCAATTGGGAGGCCTATTGACAAGTTACATGTGTATGTCACTAAATAGAACAACGAAATTATACAAACCGAAGAATACTATAAATGTACCTGAATGAAAATAATTGCATTCCTAAGCCATTGAACTATAAAATTAAACCCATCAACTACATGTTATACTTTGCAGATTCCAACAGCTTGTGAGTTAGTGATACCATATGGCATAATGAACTGAAGATGTGCTAGAGGGATGGTATTTCCATACGGTATCACTAATGAACTAAATGTATCTCTCCATTCCCGTATGGAAATACCATCCCTCTAGCACATCTTCAGTTCATTATGCAATATGGTATCACTAACTCACAAGCTGTTGGAATCTGCAAAGTATAACATGTAGTTGAGGGGCTTAGTTCTATAGTTCAATGGCCTAAGAATGCAATTATTCTCATTCAGGTACATTTATATTATTCTTCACTTTGTATAATTTCGTTGTCCTATTTAGTGACATACACATGTAACTTGTCCATATTCCTCCCAAATGAGATCGATTGTAGAGCAAGATAAAGGATTTTCCACCCTTCGTGTTCTGCCCAACCAGGTTGTCGCTCAAAACCTGTTACTATATACATAGATGTATAATGATATATGATATTTCAAATGTTTATTCATGTATGTAGAAGAATCAAAGCATCACGATACAACCAAGAGTTCGCCACTAATCTTAATGGGTGGTACAAAGAAGGCTAAGATGACAAAGAAACTTGTAATATCAAAGACTTCTGAGATAGAAACTCCTGAGATAGACTTTTGATATGCCGGATGAACTAAAAAACATGTAGTTGGTGATACAAAAATGTATACACGTTTGATGAACCTCGTTGATCCTGATGATGGGGTATATGTTGAAGTTGAACCCTGGATGCTTGATGCTGGGAAATTTGGAACATACATTTACCCGGTAGAGGTTTTATGTTTGCTGGAGAAAAAGTGGCTTGATGTTAGCGTTATAACATGGTTTCAGATGTAAGAATATATTAATGTTTTCTATATTATGTTTTAAAATATTTTACAGATATAATATATATTGTCTAGTTTCTAGCATATTACATTCGATACTTGAAACATGTGGGGGGAATGAAGTGAACAGATGCGCTTTCATGTCAACCCAAATTTCTCTTAGTTAGGTGGTAACTCAAGTCCTCAATCTCATCTCTAAGTTGCTACAAACTACCTGCCTTCCTACAAGTCAAGAATAGAAGGTGTCAAACTCCATTCACCCAATCTAAGGGGACAAAACTTATCATACTTGTCATCTTCGTATATCAAGATTAAACACATATTCTATAAGTTGTTAGCATTCTAAACAACCCTTAAACATAAGTTTTCAAAGTTGGGTAACCAAACACCAAAGGTCCAAGCCTAATGAGAAAGCTACATTGAGTAAAAGACAAAATAAGGAAGGGTATGTTGAGGCCACACAGGCCGTGCAAGCCAAGGAAAAAACTCACGCGGGCCGCGTGAGTAGACATAGGGTTCCAAACTTTCACTATGCAATATAGGTGGGCCGCACAAATGCAGGTCAAAAAGTCACGTGGGCCACGTCAGAACTGTGCGAAAATCCTCATTTCTTAACATATTTGGTCCTACACAAATCCAAATGGATCCCAAGGCTTCCTAAGCACTTATAAAATAAGAGATGACTGATTTTAGGGTTTACCAACCCCAAAACATGCCTAATACTACAAAATGCTCATGACTTAACCATTAAGCACTTAATGATGCTTATTTTATTCTTCCATCAAGATACGAGATTCACATTGATTTAAAGTCATTCATTGCATAATAAACCATCCATTGACTCATTAAGGACTTAACCAATGGTCATTCAAGGTGATTCATCACATAGCTCCAAATTTTAATCCTCGAGGGAACCAAACAATGGAATCCCCAATTCCATCCCATCAATTGATAACTACAATGGAGATTCCTTCTTTCATTACTTGGAATCATTATGAAATGATCATAACTACACTAATACCTTCAAATTGATGCAATAGATCCATAGATTATAAGCTTTATCATGAGTTCTATCATTTCTCTAATTTCCCAATTCATTATTTCCACCTCCCATGGTGCTAATTTCCTTTTCCATTGATTGGAATCATTGGGGAAATACTAGAAGTTGATCCCCTCATCCAAAACCACCATAATCGCCCACCAATTACTAGTTTCTTCATATAATCAACAAATCCCCAATTTCTAGGGTTCATAACACCCAATTCAGTCTAACAATTGTATCTAGATCATCCATGGATTGGATGTAGACCACAACAAACTTAAAAACATTAAACAAACCTTCGGAATCATAGGGAACTCCTCCTCCAAAGCAGATTTTTTCTGATTTAAACCAAAAACCCCCAACTCAAGCTAGGTTTTCAAGCTAGAAATGAGATGATTATACCTTAGATTGGCTAAGGACATCAAGAACTTGAACCATCTTCAAACTATAGCATCAAATCATCTAGAACTTCTAGGAAAAATCATCATTCTCCACTATCCCTAATCTTAAGATCGTCCATATGGCTGAAATGGGGAGAATTCCCCAATTTATACATGCTAATTTCCATATTTGACAAAAATGGTCCCTAGGGTTTGATCTTCCTACAAACAACACCCCAAAAGGCGATCTCTTCAAATGGAAGTTTCTAGTTTCCTATTTTTGTCCCCAAATCACAATTCTTCTACACCTAGGTTATTGACTAAGTCAACCCTATCCTACAGTTTGACAATTTTATGGAAATATGTCTTTTTTCTAATATTCTCACAAATTGGTCGTTATCATTGACTTAACGAAATGTTTGACTTAATCTAAGTATCTACATCAATTCCTTCATTATATTTTCTTAATTTTTCAATATACTTGACTAGTCAAGCTAACTAGGATAAGTTTGGCCAAATTGTCAATTTTAGTCTTGATGACTAAATTTCTCATTTTTGTTAAAAATGGATTTTAAATCTTCATGTATTTTGTTAAAATTTTATTTTGGCTCATTGAAGTACATTCTAAACATATAAAAATTTTAAATTTATTTATTTTCTTAATTTTAAAAAATAAATTTCATTGTGTCAATTTAAGCTCAAAATTCCTAGGCCCGAAAGATAGATGTTACAGAAATCTACAAAATCATAAAATATGTTGAAGAGTAAGAAACTTCTTATCTTGGTATTTCTCATTGACATTTCATTATTTGAACTTACAAATATTGCTTCTTATATTCAATGTAGGGCTGTTGTAAATTATAAGAAAAATATTGACACATCATGACCATATCCAATGACTTGGAAACTTACTGAGGTAATTGATCCTATATATATATATATATATATATATATATATATATATATATATATATATATATATTTCAACTAACCATTTCTTTAATGTATATATTTTTAGTGCAACCAACAACCATCAGGTTGGGAGTATGGCTATTATGTCATGATATGGATGTTTAAGTTTGTGTTGAATCGACAAAATGAGTTTCCCAACAAAGTAAGGAGTTTTATTAGAACTTTTGCATAATTTTCTGTTGTGTAAAACACTTTCTTTCATTATTAATAATAATTTTTATTTTTATTTGTACAAAGAACATTTGGAATGACAAAAAGTCCTTTTCGGATTGTGCGTTGAATGAAATGATTGTTGCATGGATTTCAAGGTTTGAGAGTAAATATCCGAGTCAAATGGTCCTCTAAAAGGTTAGTTATTCTTAACAAACACATTTTTTATCTCCTCTTACATATAAACATTTTGTTTTCCTGTTAGTTAACATTAACATTTTTTGTATTAATCCCTGGGTAAAAAAGAGAAGGTTGGGAAACCGACCTTGATATAAATTTTATTGTTATCATAAGTGCCTAAATTTGAGAAGGAGATGTATAATTTTGTAATAGGAAGAACCAAAATTATGATGCTATTATAAGCAAATAGTTGAAAGTATGTTGCTATTTCTTGCATTTGACCTTTTTATTTCTTATTTTCACATTTGTATTCATTCCTTTTTTCTCAGTTGTCCAACTTCTAAGTCTTTTGTCTGTCTTATATATTACAGGTACGTGTCTGCAATTATCGAGTTGGACATATCAGATGGATCTATTTATTATTTTATTTATTTGATATTTTGTTAAGTAAGATTGAAAACATTAAGTGCATTGCAAATTATGCTTGAATTTGATATCCTTCATTGTTGAAATACATGCTTAATTATGCTTTTATTTTCATGTAAATGTTCTTATGGTTTGTTCACTAAATACATTAAAAGTAAATCAAATATGTACCACGGAAAACCAACTAACATCTTATCAATCGAACCAAGAAAATTGGTAGCCAATACGTTCAGTAACCAACATGTTTGGTTGGTAGTATCATACCAATTATATAAACATGGTACGGTAATGGTACAAAAATTGAAATACCATGGCAGTCCCAACTAACCAATTCACTATATATATATATATATATATATATATATATATATATATATATATATATATATATATATATATATATATATATATATATATATATATATATATATATATATATATATATATATATATATATATATATATATATATATATATATATATATATATATATATATATATATATATATATATATATAGGGGTGAGATCAACATAGAACCAAAATTAGACATAGAACCATAGAACCACTATGTTCAGTACCGAACATACATATGTTCAGAGCTGAACATACGTATATGTTCATTAGTGAACATATATTATATATGTTCACTAATGAACATATACGTATGTTCAGCTCTGAACATATGTATGTTCGGTACTGAACATAGTGCATGTTCTGAACATGTGGTTCTATGGTTCTATGGATAAAAAGTGGTTCTATGTTGATCCTGCCCCTATATATATATATATATATATATATATATATATATATATATATATATATATATATATATATATATATATATATATATATATATATATATATATATATATATATATAAACAAAATAATAGTTCAATTGTCAGGTGGTTTAGTGTTTATAATTTAAAACGCGTACTAGCCATTTAGATGCATTAGTCAATAGTTATTACCATATTCATTTAAATAAAATGAAAAAGTAACGTAAAATAATTACTTAACTAATTTATTGGTATATACCATTACTAATTTGTAGCAACCAAAATTGTTGATAACCAAATAAATTGGTACGGTACAAGGGTTAGAGAGAAACAAGTTGGTACTGTACCATGTTCACCCCTAGAAATGATGACAACCACCTCTAAGGAGTGAAAAAGAGGAACTCCAAATCCCAAATATTGTTGAGGCGTCAAACTCAACAAATGTCCCACATCCCATGTAGCTTTACCATATATATAGATTTTCTATTAGAAACACATGGTTATTTCTTACTCCAAATTAGCTTCAACGGAATCACGGACAAAAGACATTCTCCTACAAGACTCCTAGCGTAAAATCAGCCCTTACGGTCGGAAAGGTATAAAATTTTTGACCAGGCCTTACCAATCCAACTTTTGAAACATTAAACACCTCCTTAAGGCAAGCTAACTCATAACAAGGAAACATCATATTGTAAAGGGTTCATCTCGACCTAAACCCCCCAAATAACGCCTCAGTTTAAATCTCGCTTTTTGTTATTACCCCCTACCTATCACCTCACTCAGTCTTGGCTTGTACACTTCACTTGAATTTGACTTTGACTTGATTCGATTTCTTGAAATGTACTTGCTTGTAGGTGTAGTTTTTTTTTTGTGTTACACCTTCTTCAATCTTTAATCTTTTAATTTTTGATTTCTTCATTTGAATTTGCTTGATTTGATTGAATTTTTCTTCATAATGATTTGCACTCTCCGTCTTGATTATTTGTAAAGGACTTCTTGATTTTGATTTTGACTTTGGTTTCTTGAAGTCCTCCTTGACTTTGATTACGGTTTAGAGAGCCCGTCATTTGAACATTTCGGGAAGACTGAGTGAATGAACAAGTAGGGTCCAACGAGACTTTAAACTAAGATGTACAATGGGGAGTAAAAGGATATGAACCTTGTTTACAACTGTTTTGCCCCTTCCTAGTTGTTACTTTACTTTAAGAAAATGTTTAACCTTTCTCATTTTGCATCAACAAGGCTTATTCAAAAATTTATAACTTTCACATTGTACAAACTACTTTTACGCCTAGAGAGATGAGGCTAACGCTCCTGTCCCTATCATTTTCCGTCTTAACGAAGCATGTTGGAGTAAGCTCAATTTTCATTTATTTTAACATAATGAAAATACAAGCATACCGGGACGTAAAACACTAGACAACAAACTCTATGAAAGGTCGGTTAACAAATTTTTTTTTTTGTTTTTTTTTTAAAGATGAATCATGAAATGCATGAAAATATAGAAAATGAAAATTAATTTGAAAATAAAAATCTAAGTATTTACAAAAATTTTAAAAAAAAATTTGTACAAAAATGCAATGCATGAATGAATGAAGAAATGCATTCCCCTCCCCAAGCTTAAGATTTAGCATCGTCCTCGATGCTTGGAAAGGGGAAACGCGCCTAATTTTCCGGGTGTGGTGGCGGGAATTGGGGCGGAAAGGGAGACCAACTTTGGAAAAGGGAATACATGTCTGAATACTGTTTTTGCTGCTGTTCCCAATGGCGCGCTTGTTGCTCCCAATACTGTTGTTGGGTGCCCCAGTTGGTGGTGTACGTGGTGTGGAAGGTGTTGAAATCGGTGCGAAGACCGGAGAGATTTTCTTCAATACGGGATAACTGGTCGTCTACGGAAGATGCCCCGTCCTCCTAAAACAGGGAAGAAGGAGGAGCAGGAGCAGCGGATGAGGAAGCAGCACGTACGTCGTGTCGCCGAAAAGGATTCGTAGAGCGGAGATCGGTGAGGAGCCAGTCGGTTTGATGGACCGGCGAATGTAGGGACAGGGAGTCGGCACGATCAACCCAAATCGGATCACCATCAAGGTGTTCGGGTTTAGCCCATGTGAAACCGGTGGGAGAACGGGTGAACATCCTAGCTGACTCAAAGGCGGCGGTGGTTAAGAAATGACCACCCGGAAGGGTCTGTTCTTCTGGAGAAAAGATGAGTCCGATAGCTGGACTTTGTACAATCAAAGTCAATATACCCCCACAATGAATTTGGCCACGGGTGGAACGGGCAGTTTCTAAGAGGCGATGACCTATACATTTACCAAAGTGTGGCTTGTGTTTAGAGTTGGCAGCCATGTGGTAAAGGAGTCGAAGCTCAAGAGAATTTACTGTACTTCGCTCCTCGCGTGTAAAAATGATGGAGGCTAAAATACGATGGGCTACTCGTAAGTAGAGGTGCACAAAAGCCGGTTAAAAACCGATTTCGGTTTTTTAAAAACCGGTTTCGGTTATAACCGGTCCGGTTTTGACCGGTTTTTTTTAAACGAGATTGAGTTTCAAACCGGTTTTTTTCGGTTTTTAAACCGGTTCGGTTCGGTTAACCGAAAGAAAAACCGGGGTTTTTAAACCGGTTCGGTTTGAGATAAAAAACCGGTTAAAAACCGGTTCGGTTATTAAAAAACCGGTTCGGTTATTATTTTCGGTTATTTAAAAAACCGGTTTTTTTGTGCACCTCTACTCGTAAGACAGGATGAATGATGGATGAGGCCTTGGCCGTGCTTGGTGAATAGTCATCATGGTCCGTAATTGCCCCCCAAACGTTGCTAGGATCGTATTTGGAATGCGCCTTGACCTTATAAATGTCGACTGTACGACTAAGGTCTTGCCCAACTAACTCGCTGATTTGATCGGCATGGATACGATATGTATGATTGTTTAGACGAAAGGAAAGAATGTCATCCGCATAATTGAGAGATGACAAAATTTCCCGCAGTGGACGGGTGTACGAAGGAGCGTGGATGTTAAGGATGTTAGTCCAACCAATGTTGTTAAACAATGTTTGAACCCCATCGAAGACGAACATATCGCGAAAAGAATCCGGGTGGGCGAATTTTTGAGACACAAATTGTCTTTGAAGCAAATTTTGGAAGCGACTTCGTTGTTGATCAGATTCAAAGACAACCTCCCAATGTTCGGGGAGGTATGGAGATGGAGACGGGGTGCGCTCGGGAGGTGGGTCCGGGACATTTCTCCGAGTGTTACGTTTACGGGATAAAGTCTTTGTACGTTTAGAGGGACCCGCCTCCATTTTTAAAGAGAGACAGCAAAGAAAATTGGGACTATTATTGTCAACGGTCAACGGAACGGTCAAAAGTCAACGGGACCACAAGATCGAGAATTTAAAATTCCGTTTGTTCGCGGGAAAAACCGTTGGTTAAACAAATTTCTGCACAAAAACAAGTTTGGAATAGCCCCAAACACACCAAATCTACAACTAAATGAACACCAACAAAAGTATGAACAAGGAAGGAATTTACCGGGCAATCTCGCGAATCTTCACATAAAATCGTTCCTTGGCTTCAATCTCCACCTTCCCCAAGCTTATCCTACAAAGAAAAGTAAGAAATTTCAAGATTTTTTTTCAAAAATTTCGAACCTAGGGTTTTGGTGAAAACCCTAACCGCCATTATTAAGTTCTTGAGCTTGAAAGGGGGAAGAAGATGTAGTAGAGTTGAGAAAATCATACCTTTGTGGAAGATTATCGCTAAAAAAAACGAGATTGGTGGGTGTTTTTGACTGAAAATCGCGAAGTGTAGAAGGTGGGAGAGGAGGGTGTGCGTAAAGATGAAAAGGGGAAAAGAAGATGTGCAGAAAATGACAACTTTCGGACTTAAAAACCAACTTGATATTTACGCTACACGCCCCGTGTAGCCAGGCACGCCCCGTGTGGGTTCAAGGCAGTTGCGCGACACGCCCCGTGTAGCCAGACACGCCCCGTGTGGGTTCAAGGCAGTTGCGCGACACGCCCCGTGTACGCCTACACGACCCGTGTAGGTGGAAAAAATCAAAACAGTTTGGTCCGGGGCTCCTACACGACCCGTGCACCCCTACACGCCCCGTGTAGGTGGAAAAAATCAAAACAGTGAGGTCCGAGGCTCCTACACGACCCGTGTAGGCCTACACGCCCCGTGTAGGTGGAAAACACTTTTTTTTCTGAAAATTTTCGTTCGTGTCGCATTTTTTTGCCTGATTTCATTCGCGGTTCTAAAATTGTGCCAATGTTTCCCGATTACTTTTTGTACACTTCTCTCCTAAGTCATGTTTCACCAAAAATCCTTGGAAAACTTAAAATAAAAACAAATTGCTTAAAATAAAGTACGAGAAAGTCTTTAAAAGAAAAACAAACAAAACAATAAACATTCGGGTTGCCTCCCGAAAAGCGCCTTTGTTTTAAGTCGTTAGCCCGACTTAGCCCAAATTTGCAACTTTAATCCTCGTAGTGTGGGCTCTCGACCTTCTCCTCTTCTTCGTTTTTCGTGACAAAACCTTCGTAATAAGGTTTCAAACGGTGACCATTCACTTTAAATGTCTTTCCGGTTTGCGGGCTAACAATCTCTATGGCTCCATGATCAAAAATGTTAGTAACCACAAAAGGTCCCACCCAGCGGGACCGTAATTTACCGGGAATCAATTTAAATCGAGAATGGTAAAGCAATACCTTTTGACCGTTTACAAAGACCTTCCTCGAGATCATCTTGTCGTGATACGCTTTCGTTTTCTCCTTATAAGTTACCACATTTTCGTACGCATCATTTCGGATCTCCTCAAGTTCTTGAATATCAAGCTTCCTCTTTATTCCAGCTTCATCCTCACTCAAGTTGAATTGTTTGACCGCCCAAAAGGCTTTGTGTTCCAATTCAACCGGTAATCGACATGGTTTTCCGAAAACGAGACGGTATGGGGACATGCCAATAGGCGTTTTGAACGCGGTTCGGTATGCCCATAACGCATCTTCCAATCTTACACTTCAATCCTTTCGAGTCGGGTTCACTGTTTTCTCCAGAATTTGCTTGATTTGGCGGTTGGTAACTTCAGCTTGGCCATTTGTTTGTGGGTGATAAGCAGTGGAAATGCGATGCGTGACTCCATATTTCTTCAACACTACTTCCAACGTACGATTGCAAAAGTGGGTCCCGCGATCACTTATGAGGGCTCGTGGTGTTCCGAATCTTGAAAAGATCTGTGATTTGAGAAAATCTACAACCACTTTTGAATCATTAGTACGGGTGGCCTTAGCCTCCACCCACTTGGACACGTAGTCCACCGCCACCAAAATATAAGAGAAACCAAAAGATGGCGGAAAAGGTCCCATAAAGTCTATACCCCATACGTCAAAGATTTCACAAACTAAAATTGGGGTAAGTGGCATTTGATTTCTAGAACTTATGGACCCTGACTTTTGACATCTATCACAACTCGCATAAAAAACATACGAGTCATGAAAGATGTGTGGCCAATAGAAACCACTTTCAAGGACTTTTCGTGCAGTTCGTTGGGGACCAAAATGTCCCCCACACGCATACGAATGACAAAAGGTTAGAATAGATTGTACCTCGGATTGATCAACACATCGGCGGATTACTTGATCAGTACAGTATTTCCACAGATATGGCTCATCCAATACGTATCTCTTAGCTTCTTTCTTGATCTTGTCCTTTTGCCATCGGGTAACATCTTGTGGAAATTCTTTGGTAACCAAATAATTAACTAAATCTGCATACCATGGCGCCACTTTTGTTGCGAAAAGATGTTCATCTGGGAATGTATCACGAATGGGAGTGGAATCTTCAGGTGCTATGATGCGGCTGAGATGATCTGCGACCAAATTCTGCTTTCCACTCTTGTCCTTTATTTCAAGGTCGAACTCTTGAAGTAGCAAAATCCACCGAATGAGTCTCGGCTTGGAGTCCTTCTTTGCAAGCAAATATCTAAGGGCTGCGTGATCGGAGAAGATGATCACTTTGGAACCCAAGAGATATTGTCGAAACTTTTCCAAGGCGAAAACGATTGCCAATAGTTCTTTTTCTGTGGTGGAATAATTGCTCTGCGCGTTGTCAAGTGTCTTGGAGGCGTAATAGATGACATGAGGTACCTTTTCCTTCCTTTGTCCCAACACCGCACCCACTGCATGATTGCTTGCATCACACATGATCTCAAATGGCAAACTCCAATCCGGTGATTGAAGTATTGGGGCGGTAATCAACATCTCCTTCAATTAGTCAAATGCCTTCTTGCATGCTTCGGAAAACTCAAAGTCTATATCTTTCTGCAGCAACTCACACATCGGCCTAGCTATCTTCGAGAATTCCTTGATAAATCTTCGGTAAAAACCTGCGTGACCAAGAAAAGAGCGTACCTCTCGGATACAAGTGGGGTAAGGTAACGATTGAATAACATATATCTTAGCTTTGTCGACCTCCAACCCTTTTGAAGAAACAATATGACCGAGTATAAGACCTTGATCGACCATAAAATGACACTTTTCATAATTTAAAACAAGATTGGTCTCAATACATCGTTCTAAAATTTTTGTTAAATTTTTCAAACATTCTTCAAAAGAGTTTCCATAAACCGTAAAATCATCCATAAAAACCTCAATGATCTCCTCAACATAATCCGAAAAGATGCTCACCATGCACCTCTGAAATGTGGCGGGGGCATTGCAAAGCCAAAATGGCATCTGCCTATATGCAAACGTACCGAAAGGACAAGTGAAAGTAGTTTTCTCTTGGTCCTCAGGTGCTACGGGAATTTGATGAAATCCCGAATACCCGTCAAGGCAGCAATAGTGAGTTTTTCCCGCTAACCGTTCTAACATTTGGTCAATAAATGGCAGTGGAAAATGATCTTTTCGGGTTGCATTGTTGAGTTTCCTGTAGTCTATACAAACACGCCACCCGTTTTGCACACGGGTGGGGACTAGTTCTCCATGGACATTTTCAGTTACGATTATACCTGATTTTTTCGGGACAACTTGAACTGGACTTACCCATTTGCTGTCGGAAATTGGGTAAATCATACCGGCATTTAACAACTTTAAGATCTCTTTCTTCACCACCTCCATCATCGGTGGGTTCAACCTCCTTTCAGCTTCTCGAGTTGGCTTGAAATCCTCCTCCATGAGGATCTTGTGCATGCAAAGTGAAGGGCTTAATCCCTTGATATCGGCTATTGTCCAACCGATGGCTTCTTTGTAACGCTTCAAAGTGTGCACCAACTCATATTCCTCATCTTTTGACAACTTGCTTGAAACGATCACCGGTAATGTCTTTTCATCCCCAAGGTAAGCATACTTGAGGTGATCGGGAAGAGTTTTTAACTCAAGCTCGGGTGCTTGCACTATCGATGGCAACAACTTTTCTGTAGGAGTCGGTAGTTTAATTTTTGGGGCATTATACCTCTCCTTCTTCTTCTCGTCTAAAAATGCAGCAACTTCAACTATCTCATCATCCACCGTGAACTTTTCTGCTAGCTCTTTCACTGTCTTAACATCAAAATTTCTGTCTAGAACCAATGCTAGCACATCGGGGTTAGATAAACTGAAACATTCTTCGGTTAACGGTTCGATAATATCCACAAAATTCGCGGACGATTCATCGGTAGGATATCTCATGGCATCAAAAATGTTAAAGTTCACCACCTCCCCATCAAATTCCATGGAAATAGTACCCGCACGAACATCAATTTTCGTAGATGCGGTACTCATAAATGGTCTTCCTAGTAGAATGGAATTCAAGTTCGGGGCATCATCATCGCCTATGTCCACAACAAAGAAATCTGCTGGAAAAAGTAACTCACCCACTTGGACTAACACGTCCTCCAATACACCCTTCGGGTGTACTATTGAACGGTCGACCAATTGGATAAGTACACCGGTTCTCTTTAATGTTCCCAAATTTGAAGTTTTAAAAACAGAAAATGGTAGAACATTAATTGAGGCACCGAGATCCAACATGGCACGTGGAACGGTAAGATTTCCCATTTTACAAGGAACCGCAAAAACTCCGGGATCCTTGCGTTTTTTCGGTAGGCGTTTCTGTATGATTGCTGAAACATTTTCGCCTACCCTTACCGTTCTTCTACCTCTTAGTTTCTTTTTTGATGAGCAAAGTTCCTTAAGGAACTTTGCGTATTTTGGGACATGTTTAATGGCATCAAGTAGAGGAATATTTACTTCAACCTTTCGAAATAGCTCCAAAATTTCTTCATCTTCTTTTTCGCGCTTCATGTTCCTCAATCTTGACGGGAACGGTGGTGGTGTAACTTGAGCTTCAATTTGAACTTGCTTTTGCTTCTTGTTGTTGCTTGATGTTGTTTCATCCTTCTTCACCTCTAACTCGTCTTCCTCATCCTCGGGTATTCTTAGTCCATCATATGCCTTTCCACTTCGCAAGGTAATTGCGCACGCGTTGTGTTTCGGGTTCTTTTCTGTTTGTGAGGGCAATTTACCTTGTGTCTCCATCTTACTCATCGAGTTTGCTAATTGTGAAACTTGTTGCTCTAGACTTTTGATGCTTGCTTTTGTCTCGCTTTGAAAGGCTTGAGTGCTCGTGGCCAGGCTTTTCACTATGTCCTCCAAAGACATACCCGAAGAACTACTACTTCCTTGATTGTGATTTTGAGGAGGAGGGGGATAATTGTGTTGATGAGATGGCTGAAAATTTGGTTGGTGATGGTTATTGGGTTGGTAAAGTTGTCTTTGTGTTGGTGGTCTAGGTTGGTAATTCGAGTTTGGTTGAAATCCCCAGTTTTGGTTTCTCGGTTGATCAAAGTTGCGTTGATTTTGGCCTTGGTATCCACCAACTACTTGTACTTTCTCCGTATCTTCTTGAAGCATAGGGCACATGTCGGTTGGATGCCCATATTGGAGACAAATACCACAAGCTCTAATCGGTGGTGGTTCTACTCCCTTGTCCTTTGTGAGCTGCATCACTGCCTTGGTCAACTCAGAAATTTGGTTTTCTATGTGCGGAGTTGATACTTCCTTGACTCCTCTCTGTGGATCTGCGTACCATTCATCTTCCATTTTCGTGTGCTTTGAATCTTCGGACATCTTTTCTATCAAAGCTCGGATTTGAGACGGTGTTTTATCTATCAAAGAACCTCCACTAGATGCATTGATAAGTCTTCTCTCCATCGGGGTGAGACCTTCACAGAAATAACGAAAAAGTTGGTATTCGTTTATCCCGTGTTGCAGGCATCGTGCACAAAGTTTCTTGAAACGCTCCCAATAGGTATGGAGAGCTTCTCTTTTCCCTTGCTTTATGCCAATTATCTCTCGCCTCAAGCTTGAAGCTCTTGTCTCTGGGAAATACTTATCAAGGAAGAGTCGTGCTAGATCATTCCACGTAGTGACCGACCCCGGTGGTAGGTCATATAGCCACTCCTTGGCTGCATCTTGAAGTGAAAAGGGGAATGCCCTTAACTTGATTTGGTCTTCAGTCACATCATGTGGCTTCATACCAACGTAAACTACATGGAATTCTTTTAGGAACTTGTGGGGGTCTTCGTTCTCCAGACCACGAAAACTCGGTAACAAATGGATCAATCCCGACTTCAGCTCAAAATTCATCATTGCGGGATAGGTGATGCATAAAGGTTGTTGGGTGACATCTTGAGTCTCCCAATCGCGTAAGGTTCTCTCGGCGGCCATATCTTGGGTAGGAGATCCGGTGATCTCTACCTCGGGTATTATGGGGATTGTGAAATTTGGTTGTGGAGTATTTTGTATTGGTGATAATGGTGGTGAGGGTTCTCTAGATGAATATTGGGATGATGAATATGGTGTATCTGTTTCGGTTTCACTTGAAAGGGGTATTTCCTTCCAAATGTTGATGACTGGAGGATTTGATGATGTAGAAGTTCTGGAATCCGGCTGTTGCCTCTTCCGAAGCTTAGCTTGTTTCCGTAACTTCTTTGCTGTCTTTTCAATCTCCGAATCAACTGGAATTGGTGTACCTGTACGTAAAGATCTCGGCATAAACAATTAGTACTGCCGTATCCCCGGCAACGGCGCCAATTTGGTGAGGCGTCAAACTCAACAAATGAATTGAGATAAAAAATAATTAAGAATAAATATACACTGCTCAATCCACTATAAGAATAGTATATGATAAGCAGGGGTCGATCCTCAGGGACAAGGGACAAATTCTTACACCGATATTTACTTAAGATACGAGTAACAGGGGGGTTTTGAAATTATTAAGTTAGATAGCTAAGCATTAAATTGATTAAAATGCAATATATCAAATGGATTCCGATTCCGTTCAACACAATTGATTAGGCAATCATTATAAGACTAGAATTTATGTCAATTTCATCTAAAATTGGTTTCAAAGTGTTAACAAGCTCTAACACTTCAGTCTTTTTAAGTAATTACATCAAAATATGCTCTTTGAAGTAATCCAAGTTTCCTTTAGTACAAATCAAACAAGCTCTTGAATTTATATCAAGGAAAATGAGTAAAGATTCATTTAGACAAACCAATTTACATTCAATATTTCTCGTAAGCTCGGAAATGTAAAAATGTGTATTTTGAATTACACGCGAATTCATCCAACAAAGACCAATTCGGTGTTGTTACTTACATTCATTGATGAAACAATTACGGATTTCAGGAATGAAATAACGAATTTGACAAACATATCAATTCTAGTGGCCAACATGAACCAACATGAGAATCAAATGGAACTTTAATGCATAAATTCAAAATACTAGATGAAGAACACAACGATAGTCAAATGATTTGTGCCAAATCTTGTGTCTACAGAACCGGAATGAAGAAAGATTTAGCCACACATGATATGGCTAAATCTCTTTGATGAAAAGCAGTAAATTGTTACTAATTGTACTTACAACGAGTAATTAAAACGATAAATCAAGTTTTTCCAAGTGTTTTGGATCAATCTTCTCTTTAAAATCGTCCTCTCCTGCCCTCTAGAAGTAAAAACTGCCCAAAAATAACCCACAGCAGCCCTTAAAACCGTGCAGGAAAACTGCAGTTTAAAATCCGTTTTGCGCGCCACACGGCCCGTGTAGGGTCACACGGGTCGTGTAGGTCTGAATGGGTCTACTGATTTTTTTGGGCTACAGCTCACACGACCCGTGTAGGGTCACACGACCCGTGTGAGGGTGTTTCACAAATTTAGCAGTTTTCTGGAGAGGTCACACGACCCGTGTTAGGTCACACGACCCGTGTGAGTCTGTAACTCCATTTTCCTTCAAGTTTTCAAGTCCACAAGCTTCCATACCATGCTCCAAGCTCATTGCTTCATCCAAGATGCATTCCAAGCTTCCATTCCTCGTTCCGTGCTCCAAGTCTCATTCAACTCTCCACGTTCCACCTTCCGGCTCTCCGATCTGCTCCAAATGCTCCATTTATGCGCCTTTACCTGAAATTCAACACAAATTTATGAAGTATCGAAATTCCCGGAAAATAACTAAAAATGCATGTAAATGGTTAAGGAAATAAATAAAATAAAGGAAAAAGGGCTTAGAAAAGATGCATAAAATGCATCCAACAAATATTCATCGCCAAAATCAGTAAAAAAAACAATATGGGTCAGATTCAACAAAAAGTATAAACAAACATTGGGCGACTACAACCGATCAAGAATCATGACCACCAAATACCGAAAGAACACACATATAAAGAACATGCATTGAATGACTCGAGTTCCTAAATATGTAAAAAGACTTAGAGTCGTTTTAAACATATGATGAACACAAATGAGATCGATAAGATTATGGCAGAACATGCATATTGAAGTCTCAAATTGATGCATGATCACCTAACTATAAACATTAAAACCCACACTACATCAATTAAAAAAAGTGCATCGTATTAAACCTATGGCCTTGCATGACAGATGGTACTCAAAACATCAACTATTCAAAGATACAAATCCTCATCATAGATAGGCATAGATTAACTATCCTCACTCTCAAGCTTCTTACGAAGTTCCCTTAGAGGGTTGTCGGGAATTGTAAAACCAAGGACTCTTGCTCTTTCTCCCCACCTCACTGTCGTTCAAGGCCCATTCATATATAAGCCTAGATTATTACTGTTATTGAAGGAGTCACTCAACCCACGTATATGAATCTTTAAATTCTCTGTGAGACATCTTCATATTCGATATTGTTTATGGTCTCCCATCACAAATCATACTATTAGAAAGTCCGGCAACCATCCTTTGTGTGATCAAATCACCACATATCGTCAAATGAATTTCGATATATGCTCCCTCCTCCATCTTGTGAGTGAGAATTGACTTCAAAATAATCAACTTATTGTTGGTTAGTGACTTCTCCAATAAAGCTCCTCAAGCTTATACAAAATACCCTTAGGGGCCTTTTGGTTCGTCGGAATTCGAGGAAATCCAAGGGAATTGGAATTTAATTCCTTCGAATTCCTACATTTGGTTCAGGTTTTCTTTAAAGGAATTGGAATCCAGATCCATTGAAATGAATAGAATGAATTCCTTTGGTGATTGATGTAATTCATTCCTTGGAAGAGAGAATTTGCAAGATTACCATTATATCATTCTTTTACATTTTAAATTGAAACCCTCTACCACCACCACCCACCACCCCCACCGCCACCACCCACCACCACCACCACCACCCCACCCATTACCGTCACCTACCACTAGCATGGCCAGCACCACCATTGCCATTACCTAACACCACCACCGCCACCATACATAATATGGAATTGGATTCCAATATCGTTTTCTGGCAGACACATGTATATGGATTCAAATTCCGTTTTCTGTTAACCATACAGAATACAAAATTGGATTCCAATTCCATTTCCTGCCAACCAAACATAATATTAAACGAACTGGAGTTTCAATTCCTGGTAGATTTCAATTCCTTGTTATATTCCAATTATTTCAAAAACTTTCTGCAAACCAAACGTAACCAAATACTGTTGAAAATTTTTACCAATCATGTCCTATCACATGAATAACTAGTACTCTAGTCGAGTCAATTTCCATTCGCTCATCTCTATAAGTTGTTACAGTGAAATGTGACATATCTAGTTCAATATCCGTGGGAGCAAACACAACCGAATGACACTAGATAATGACAAATAAGTTGTTACAGTGACATGTTTTTTGGTCCGTCAGAAGAATCTTTTTTTAATTTTATAATGAATTTTTATACAACATAAAAAAAAAAAAAAAAAAAAGAATGGCTCTTGTTATATACGCATATGAACTGTCATTCTATCTGTCTAGGGGCCAACGGCTAAGATCTTTGAACGTTATATACTTCTGTACACAATCTAAATTAGGCTCCATATCCAAAATTAGATTTCTATCGTAAAAAAAAAAAAAAAAGTCTAAAATGTTTGATTTTTTTCATCAATCAACTCGTGTATCCAGGCTTGGCGCTAAAAGTTCTTCCCTAATTCGACTTTTTTCGCGAATTTAAATGTGTTGTAAAGAATTGAATCCAATATTCCAGCAACCTGAAAATTTTCGAACAGTTTCCATTTCATGGCTGTTTAATTTAGGCTGTCGTGATTTTTATGCGAAATAGAAGTGAAGACGTACCGTGAACACACCGCCGATAATGGCACAGACGTTAGTGACGAAATGAGAAAATGACTTTGAGTTTTCTGTTACCAAAACCTGATTAGACGATGAAAAAGGGGAAAAGTTAACAGATTTTAAAGTATAGAATAAATAATTAAATAGGACAAATTACGAAAAAATCATTATATTTTAGCTTTTTTCTAATTTAATCATTAAATTTTTATTTGTTCTAATAAAAAACCCTAATTTTTGGAAAAAATTTCAATCTGACCATTATGAAGCTGGTAACAATGGCTTCGATGAAACTTTTTACTTAAAAAATTGTGGTTATTCTGAATATTAAAAATTGGTGGTTAAACCCAATTTTTGACAAAATACAGTGTTTTTTTCGTAATTAGTCCTAAAAAATGGTGGTTATTCTGGATCTTAAAACTTGTTGGTTAAACCGAATTTTTGGCAAAAATACAATGCTTTTTTTCGTAATTAGTCCTACATAATGTTAAATATAATTACGAAAAAAAACACTACATTTTATCACTTTTTCCTGGTTTAACCATAAATTTTTTATTTGTTCTAATAAACCACAAATTTTTAGAAAAAATTTTATCCAAACCATTATGACCGAAAAAACTGGTAACAACAGCTTCAATGAAACTTTTAATAAAAATTGATGGTTTTTTTCTAAATTTTTTAAAAATAAACGGTTAAACCGAATTTTTGACAAAATACAATATTTTTTTTCGTAATTAACCCTAATTAATATTCGTTTGTGAAAAGTGAAAACAGGTGAAGTTAGGGATTGATTATGAACCTGCATTGGTGAAAATTGGAGATGGAATTTTGCGGCGGGGATGGAAGGAGCGTGTATTAAACTCGTATGTGCGGTGTACTCGTAATTTTCAATTAGTTGATGTGATAACCCCATTACTTCGGTTTTCACCACTTGAAGATAATGCTCTATCTACAAATGATTATAAATAATCAACTTTTAAGATCATTAAAATTTTATTTCATATAATCATCTTTTAAGATTTTTAATGAACTGCAAATATAATCCTATCTAACCTACTCTTAAATTACATCTATTTCCACCTATGCCTCTAGCGAGGCTTGAACTCTCAACCTCAAAGAGGGAAGGCAACACTGGTACCGCTGGGCTACAAGCCCTTTGGTAATCAACTTTTAAGATGATACTCAATCCACACCATTTAAACAAAGTTATTAGGCCGGCCGTAGTACTCATCATGCCGGGACCGTGATACCTCGTCAGCAGTCCATCACGGCCGTACACACCGCCCCGTGTACACCATTTTTAATAAAGTTTAATTTATAACAAATTACCTTTTTCTTCAAAAAATAAATGGGAGAGTGTTGGTCGCCTTTGGTTGGTCGCCCATTTCCCATTTTTTTTTCTATTTTTCTATTTTTTTTCTTTGTTATTAATGAAGTTAGATTGAATTAGATCATGGAAATAGTCCAAGTAGTCAGTAGAGACTTCAACATATCATGGAAATAGTCCAAGTAGTCAGTAGAGACTTCAACATATACACAGACTTTTATACGTGTCTAGCTGATATGAAACATTAACATTTAAAATTAAAATTACAAAGCTTACCGTAACATTTGCCCGATCTTCAGGCTTGGTAATATACCCGTGGCCATTCAACCTATTATGACCTTCATCAAGATAAGGTGCTAATCTCTTCATATCACTCATCATTACAGGAGTAATCGTCGAACCAAACGAAAAAGTCGAAATCATATGTGACATGTTCATTAACGAAGCATCAAACGAATGTGCTGCTGAAGTCGCCGAAATAATAAGATTCCCCGGAACCTAAAAAAAATTCAAAACCAAACAATCAGAAGAATTTTTTATTTTAGGGTTTATATCATAAAAGCCCTTAAGTTTGTCAGCAATGTTCGGGTTTATCCTTTTATGTATTTTTTGTTCATAAAAGCCCTTAAATTTATATATATTTCATTAAAACCCTTAACCAAACCGAACATTCCTGCCAAAGTTAAAGGTTTTAATAAATCAAAATAAATTTAAGGCTTTTACGAACAAAAAATACATAAAAATATAAACCCGAACATTTCTTACAAACTTAAAAACTTTTATGACAAGAACTCTTTAATTTATAATAATTGTTACCTTTTTGACTCGTACAAAGCCTTCAATCCTACAACCTTCTTGAGGTGGTGCGGGTCTAACTTTTATATATTCTGTCGTTGCGGCTGAAGAACGTTTTACAGAATCTATATTAATAGATGAAGCCATGTTATCGAATTTCTGTATAAAATAAACATTTGTTAAACTTGAGTAAAATTTGTACTACGTATAGAAAATAGAACATTTGTAATTACTTTTTTCTTACAAGAATTAAAGTATCTGTATCGCGGTCTCCATAATATGTTTCGTGAATGTGTATTCCATGAGAACCATCCCTGATTTAAAAATAAAAAATAAAAATTAGGCAACATAAAATAAAATAAAAAACATGTGTTGAGAAATAAGTGATGAAATTTATAACCTAACATCGGTGCCTTTACGGTATATGCGAATAGATGGATACCCTTGTATGTGATGCCTGAAAAAAAAAAGTATCAAAATTAGTAAATTATAATTAACTTAATTTAAACAATAATGACTTAATGTGTTAAAATGCTAACTCGTTACGTATTTTCACTTATTTTTTTTTTCCTCTCGTGTTACAATTCATGGGAATTTATGAATTTTTTTTTAATTTTGTTTTTTGGAATGTAAGGATAAAATGGTCATTTTTTCTTACTTTCTACAGAGATCGGCTTCTTGGGTGCAGTCAATACTTGCAACAATAATTCGGCCATCATACTCTGGATGATATCTGGTAATGCAAGCGCGTGTCAGGATCTAATAAATAAAAGTAGATGTCAATTTTATAAATTTAAGTTTTGTTTTTGAGAAATTTATATAGGAAGAAAAAGGTGAATGTAACCTTTGTCTCATAACTTTGGCTGTTTTCTCCCATGCGGGTTTCTGGTACACATAAATAAACGTAACAGAAAAACAAGTGTCACACAAGTTCATAAAAGTTCTAAATAATTTTCCATTTTAACAACTAATATTTTAATTTTTCCAATCAAATCATAAAAGTTTCAAACATTTTTTCAATTTAACCATTTTGAGGTGCTATGTTATTATATCAGGTTTCACCGATAAATTTTATTATACCGGCTTTACATGATATAAGTTTTATTATATCAGGTAAAACCGATCACTTTCAAAATTAACCATTTTGACTTGTTATATATCATGTCAAAACAATTAATTTGGAAAAACGTCCGAAACTTTTATGGGTTCGATACAAAAATAAAGTATAAGTTGTTAACTACAAAGTTGCCCAAAAATGTAAAGTGTAGTTAAAAAATTAGGGAATTTACCAAAAAAATATATTATATAAAAGAACATTTTTGGTTTATCCACGAATACTTTATTTTGTTCGATCAAACACAACATTTTCCTAAATTGACCATTTTGACTAGTTATATCATGTTTCACTTGTAATTTTGTTATATCGGATTTCACCGCTAATTAATTTTCCAAATTAACCATTTTGACATGCTTTTATACCAGGTCAAAATAGTTAAATTGTAAAATATATATAAAACGTTTATGGTTTGATTGAAAAAAAAAATAAAGTAAAATTGGCTAAACCACAAAATTGCCCAAAATACAATTATTTTTATCGTAGTTTACCCTTCAAATTACAAAATCACTGCAAAAGCGTATTTCATAAATTCAAAAATAAAATTAAAATTTATGGCTCATGAGTAGGATGAATATAAGCACATACCAAAAGGTTACTCCAATGGCACCAAGGAGCAAAAAAATTCACAACCACAATTGGATGACTGCAATTGACCAAAACACAAATTAATTAAAATCGTATGATCATTTTTACTAAATTATAGAAAAAATTAAAGTTATTTTACTCACTCGTGAGTGATTTTATCAAAATTACGTGAAGTTAGTGGGACAGATCCGTCTCCATATCCCTCATCAACCGTCGGATCATGCTTAAGTGCGTAAGAAACTGGCCCCGTTTCATACTCGAATCCAGAAGGATGATAATTTTGATTGATTGAATATTTTCGAATTGTTTTTGTTATATTTAATCTGTTCTGTGAATACGAGGAAAATAATTTTAGGGCTTGTACCATTAAAAAATTATATTAAATTATTAATCACACGATACGTTTTTAAAATTAGTAAATTACAATTTTGGTCCCTGTGGTTTACAACAAATTACAGTTTTGGTCCTATGGTTTCCAAACCTTTCATTTTTGGCCTTTCTGGTTTCTAAATCTTTCACTTTTGGTCCCTCCCTCTGTTATTGTTTGTGTAAACCATAGGGACCAGATCTGAAAGATTTGTAAACCATTGGGACCAAAAGTGAAAGATTTGAAAACCACAAGGACACCGATGCAAGATTTTTAAAACTAGGATTAAAACTGTAATTTGGTGTAAACCATAGGACCAAAACTGTAATTTACTCTAAAATTATCAATCGAGAAATTAGAAAAGATGATTGTTACTCACTGTTCCCAATACGTCGCTTACATCCACGGATGCAAACTCACATGATAAAACGGGGAAACTGCATGAAAAAGTTTAACAAATGTTAGTAACAAAATTAAATAAAATGTCGATGATAACAAAAGTGAATTCATATAATGAAATTAATTGTTGTGATTTATAGAATATACCTGATGTTAAAGTCAATTCGTAAGCAGTCCTCAGGGGAACTTTTGTCAACTACTATAGAAGTTGCGGTACTAATTGTCATATAATTATGTATCTCCTGAAATAAAATAAAAAATTATAAAAATAAAGCCATGACAATTTATTTCAATGTTGTGTTTGATACACATGGTGACATTTTTTTTTTGAACAGCAGCAATTGGGATATATTATATAAAGAAAAACAGGGGGAGCAAGGAGCTCGAACCCAACAAAAGTCCAAAGTACAACAGTTACATTATTTTATAGAATTACAAATGGTGACATTAATGTACATTTCAATAAACCGACAAAGAACTTGTGCCACAATGTGAACAAAACATATATCAAAGTATGAACTTTTTATAATTTGAAGACAAAACTATGTTACATGTGGTTTCACATAATATCGAAACTTCATGGATAGTCCCTGTGGTTTGAAAAACTTTTATAAATCATCCCTCCGTTAATTTTTGACACTGAAGTACATAACGAATGAAGGCAAAATGGCCGTTAAGTATATAACGAAAAATACTTAGGATTATTCATAAATGGTCCCTGTTATGGAAAAGACTATTTTGCCCTCATCCGTTATGTAACGGCTAAAACTTGACGTAGGAACGATTTATAAAAAGTTTTCAAACCACAGTGACTATCATGAGGTTTTTAAAAGTTAATGACAAAACTTAATATTCTGAGAAACCACGTAGACCATTTATGAAGTTTTATCTAATTTGAATAATTGGGAAGCTTTCTTACCATTCCAAACAAAAAAATCATGGAAATAGCTGCTACAACAGAAATTCCGGCACCTGAAAGTGATGCTTCTGTCAAATCTCTTGGAGTTTTCCTGGAAAAAGGTAAAAAAAAGTGGTAGAATTATTATCAAACACTTGGTATGCAACATAATTAATCGCCATAAATTCATGAACAACTTCCGATTTCCAGATTGAAGTTAATCGTCGAAATGAATGGCAATGAGTACCTGAAAAAATCGAGGGATTTGAACTTTGCTGCAGAAACCATGGTTGTAAGATTGATCTGGGACTATATAATCTACAAGATTGAATCGAATTTTGAATTTTGGGGTTTTCGTTTTCTGTTGCCCAAACAGGAACCTTTGTTCCAGGAATGATTTGGGCTTTGTTTCTTGACGCGAAAAAAAGGAAAGAAAAGAAAATTCCTACTGCTATTCGGATTTCAATGCTGAATTCTTGAGGGTGTTGCTTTCTTCGTAAATATAATGATTTATTCAATTCCGCCTGAAATTGAGGGGTGTTCATTGAAAACTGAGGTTGATATTTGATTTTATTTTTATCTATTCCTATATATGGGGGATGGATTCCGTCCGAGCTTTTTGGGTGGTCATTATTGAGTTAAATTGGTAGATTTCAAGGAGTGAGTTGTTTGATCAAGAAAATGTAATATGATCGGATTAACGAAAAAGAGAAATTGTTGATCCCTCGACTCCATCTTTTGGTTTTTGTCTTGAATCTAATAGCACATCTGAACCCAGATAATTTTCTTGAATCATGATTCATGAACGAATTGAAGGATGATTGTTTGAACGAAAGGCTATTGGAAATCGCTAGTGATTAGGTTTTGAAAATTTTAGGGTTTACAGTTTTTTGTGCAGTTAAAGAAAATTACATACAAAATTGGTGGGTTTTTATTATGGATTTACTTGGCGTATACTTGCTAAGATAAAACCATATCTATACTTTATAATAAAGGAATCATTTTATTGTCACATGTCAATTTTGTAAGTAGTCTTTATACCACGTGTCATCTTCATAACTCCCGTGGTTTCATTTTCCCGCTCAAACTTTTTTCCTTAATTTGGTATCCAATTCCTAATTTTACGCCTACATTGTTGTGGTTCATCCCAATCACCCCTCAATTTCGATTTTTCAATTTCCCTTTCCATTTTGAAAATCAAATTTCCCATCTATATAATGTTCATCCGTTCAACCTTTGAACTCCATTATTTCGCTCAAAATTTGGATTTTTCTCTCCACCGGTCAACCCCTGATCTCTTGGTTGGTAAATTTCTGTGAGCTTTGAAGTTTTGATGCAAAGGTATTTCAACTGCTTCGTCTCTGATCCTTTCAATATTAATCGACATTTGGTCATAACATATATTCATAAATTCCATTTTTTGGTTTAGGTTGTATTGTTTCACCGCTGCTCGGTGATACAATCTTTGTATGCGACTTCCTATCTTTTCTTTCGTTTGGAGAAAGTTAGAAACAAACCCTAATTTCATATGATATTAGCAAAATTAAAAATCCTGAAGTGTTTCCTGATCCTTGCTCCAGAAAATCATGGTAAAATTTGGATTAATTTTGGATTTTGTTTTGAGATTTTCCGTTTGTCTTCATCTACGTGAATCACTATTATTTTCCAAAATATCGTTATTGGATGTTCCTTTACCTTGTCTTGATACCTTAATTGCTTGTCTTTGTGAAAAGTTAAACCCGATCGTTTCTACCTTGGACTTAGGGGTCACGTCTGTAGATTTGAAGGTGTACATGGGTTCTTTTCCTGAACCATGTAGATTAATCGAGCCAAATGTGCCAAATAATGTGGTTATTCAAGAAAAAAATCGCATTTCGGATCAAATCTTGAGGTCAAGGTTGGAAAGTCATCATCATTTTTTCATCAGTCTTTGTTCATAGGTTATTGATGCAATTAACATAGGTGCATGTTCACATATCATGTTTGCAATAGCTTCCTGCCTGTTTTATTCTTCCACGCCATGGAAGCTGTTTTAATTCTTTGTATCTGCTTTATTTTCCACATCTAGCACTGTTTCTTGATTTTTGTACCAGAAAACAAGAACTATAACATAAAGAGTTCTCTACAGAAATCAAAGCAGTTTGGTGCAACTAACATAGACCTAGAAAGGGAATCTTCCTTTAATTTTTTTTTATAAAGAGGAATAACAATGGACTAGGATTTCCAGATAGTGTAGATGGAAGCAACACCCGTTAGAATTTTGAATTATCCAGTAACATTACCTCTGAGGCTCCCTGCAAATGTCATTGAAGGGAATGAACCTGGTTTTGAATTTATTTCGACCCCTAATTGTGGTTTTCAAAGATTTGCACAGACATTTGTTGAAGCCATCAAGAAGAATAAGATATCCCGGGAGTTTATACCTAATAAATTTGGTCACATTAAATCCATAGGTATGTCTATTCATTATTCTTCATTTAAATCATTTTAGGAAAATCATATACAATCCAACTTCATCTTTAATATGTAATTTATGAACAGTTAAAGTACCGTGATAGTGGAAAACAGAAGGAACTCTTAAATCTAATGGGACAATGGAACATGAAAGATAAGGTAACACATAACCAATATTAATTTTTTTTAACTTTCAAAATCTTATGCAATTTTTTATAATATATTTAATATTATCAGTTATATTGGCTAATTGGCTCTCTGTTTCTTAGAACTATTTTCAAAATTTTCATATACGTCTCACATTTGTGTAATTAGGAACCTACCAAGACACATCTTGTGCTCGAATTCCTAAGTCAAACTCCATGCACTTAATGCAGCAGTTAGGTATCTATAAAAAAAATCCCCTTTTCCTTTTAAATTACTGGTATTACCGAGTGATTCCAATGTAATTGTTACTTTTAAAGCTGCTGGTTTGAAAGTCCTTCCTGATAATCACATTATCCATAGAGATCTAAAACCACAAAATCTCATACTCTCTTCAAATGAGGACATTTCAACATTGGAAATTGCAGATTTTGGCTTTGCAAGGTCAAGTAAATCCATCTTAACAGTTGACCACAAGCTATAATTTAAATCTTAGATATGAAGATAAAATGCAACTGTATTTTCATTTTCAGGTCTTTGCAACCTAGAGTGGTTCACCACTTTACATGACACCAGAAACAATGCAACATCATAAATATGATGCCAAGGTGCTTAATTATGTAACAATCCATGAAATACTATAGCTCACTTTCTTTTGCGTATCTATATATCTATGGTGTATTGGTGCTATTCTATTTCAACTTGGTCAAGTCTGGATAAATGGGGTCGAAAGCACCTTCAAGTTTGAAATAAATAAGTTGCTTACCAACAAAATGCTTAAAATATATTAGCAATCGAGATTGTCATAAAAGTTGATTGCTATTACCCAGATATGTCAATAATATGGATCCAGGGGATTTTGGTCAATTGGAAAGCAATTGTTGAATTCTGAAAAACAATTAATAGGGGCACTTAACTAAAGCATGCAGCAGGCTGTATGTTGTGCCTAATTTTCCTAAGTATGGGGATTGGAATTGAAGTCGAGCAAAGTACACTGCTAATTTTGGTCCTATACTAAAGTAGGTGGATTATTACTAAGTTAGTGTTGGATTTGAAGACTATTATGAAGGTTCTTTGGTTAGTTTAGATGCTATACTAAAGCACATTGCTTGTATGTAGATTTTTTGTAAGTTGAGCGTTGGAGTATTGTCAAGCTCAATGCTATTTTGTTGTAACTGGTTTTTTAATAAACTTATTACATAAGTTTTCTTAATTGTCAACCGTGTAATACATGGGTTTTAAACTAGTATAACTAATATACGTTAAATAAAATTTCAAATTATTTGGAGTTAATTTTCAACAAAATTTACGAATCTGATATTTTTTACCTCTTTTAAAACTTGTAGTACGTTATTGTTTTATTTTTAATGATTAAATAAGAAAAAATATTTACTAATTTGGCTCACATATGACAATTGAGTCAAGACGAAGTGCAAATACAAATAGGGGTGTTCGTTTGGATGGATCGGTTCAATCCGATTCAATCTAATGAATCCAAATAGATTTCGGTTTTCAAAACATGGATCCAAATAGTCCAAACTACAAATCAAATCCGATCCGAACCAACCAAATTACAATTCGGTTGGATCTATTTTTTTAATTCGGTTTTCATGCGTCAAGTCATTTTAAACATATACATAAACTTGAATATTAAGCCAAATCTAATAAACAAAATATTTAGTTGTGAATTAAAATTTATAAACAACTACTAATAAAAATAAATTACAATTTATATTTTATAGAGAAAAAACTATTAAGAAAAAGTATATATTACGGTTTTTCATTAGATGATAATTTCTAATATACTATAAACAATTTATTTGAATTCAATAAATAATTAAAATATATAATTAAAGAATAAAAGTATAAATAAATAAATAAATAATTGTCTATTCGGTTTTTTGGACTATTCGGTTCTTGTTTTATAAACCAAAACCAATCCAAAATAATAATTCGGTTTTGCTTAAAAACCAATCAAACAATTCGAATATCGGAACCAAATAGTCCGATCCAAATTGTCCAACTGGACAATTCGGTTTTATCAAAATAATGAACAACCCAAAATACAAATTAATATAGTTTAATTTAAGCAGGGTATAAGCTGATGGTAAGCATTATATAACATGTGTAACAACTGAAATGATAAACCTTAGGTACCCATTAATTTTGTTTTTAGTATGGAAATTTCCAAGAAGGGAGAGCTACCTATCCAGAGTAATGCCAAGTTGAGTAAACTCAAAGTCCGAGTACAGACGAGGAAATAGCTGACATGAGTCGGGTACCTTACGCTTCGGCTGTGGGGTCGATCATGTACGTCATGACGTGTACTCGCCCTGACGTGGCCTTTGACTTGAGTATGGTCAGTCGGTACTAGGGAAACCCTGGAAGGGCACATTGGATAGCTGTCAAGAATATACTCAAGTATCTGCGAAGGACAAAGAACATGGTGTTAGTCCTTGGTGGCAGTGATACCTTGAGAGTTAACGGGTATACAGATGCCAACTTTCAGACAGATAGAGACAACGGTCGGTCTCAGTCGAGCTGGGTATTCCTATTGAATGGGGGAGCAGTTACTTGGAAAAGTTCCAAACAAGAGACGGTGGTTGATTCTACGTGCGAATCAGAGTACATAACAGCGAGTGAAGCAGCAAAAGAAGCGGCTTGGCTGAAGAACTTTATCGGTGACCTTGGTGTAGTCCCAAGTATTCAGGAGCCCGTGGAACTATTCTGCGACAACGAAGGAGCAGTTGCTTTGACAAAGGAACCGAGAGACCATGGAAAGTCCAGGCACATCGATAGAAAGTACCACTACATAAGACATAGGATAGAAGAAGGTCACCTCATTGTAAAGAGGGTATCATCAGAAGATAATCCTGCAGATCCCTTGACAAAGGCTCTGAGTAGGATTAAGCATAATCAGCATGCAAGGAGCATAGGATTAAGAGATGATATTAGTTTTTGTAACTAGATAGGATTTAAAACTTATTGCAATGTAAATGTAATTGACTTTGGTGATTTAATAATATAGTTTTGTTGATGAGTATTTGATACCGCCTTTTGTCAATTGTTTATTATTGTGTTTCATTTTGCATATTTACTTCCTGAGCAATTTTGATTATTCAAATGTCCACAGTCGCTCATACTTTTAGGGAGTAAGTATGAACAAAGGCTGTCATGAATTGGTTTGTAGATTGTCTAAGGAGTTAGACATAGCAATAAGATTGCTACAACTTTCATGAGTACTTAGAAATAGAGATTTGAGTATTGGATAAACCAACGCCCAATAGATTGCTTCATGGATTACATCACGAGCAATGTTGAGACGATAATATCTTTTGATCTTTAAGTAGAGACATACGAGTTATGTTTTACCAGACGGTTGTTCATTGATAATGCGAAAACGCATCGGTAACGTGATATTATAAAACGTGTTGTTGTGAGTGATTTGACTAGTAAAAGACATAAGTATATGAGTCAAAGCTTATTTGTGCCTTGACCATGTCGGGAGATAGATATCTGTAGGTCTCTCGATAAATTTGAAGTTGACTGAAAGGGTTGGCCAACCAATACTAAATTGATATGGTCGATTAGTAGTCTTAAAGTCATATGCAAATCAGAAATCGGGAAACAGAGAATCAGACCGGGATTGATCTTAATCCATGTCTTGAGTCTGAAAATATCTTGTTGGACGGAGGATCATCTGATCACTTATCTATGGACAGAACTGACTAGGTCAAAGTTCGGCAGCGGTTTCTAGGAAGCTACAGTTGCTTATTAATTAGATGTTAAATTGGTAATTATAGTCATAGACTTATCCAAGTGGGAGACTGTTGGATTAGGTGTCTAAGTCATGACTAATAATTAGTATTTACCTAATTAATAGTAGCATAGTCCATTTGGGTTGCCCTCATAGCTGGAGGTTTGGTAGAAAGTCCAGGAGAGAGAAAGATTGATTTATTATATGATTAATAAATCAATGGAAATTAAATAAATAGTTTATTAATATATTAAAGTGATAATGTATTAATTAGAAACTATATTAATTAATTAGAAATTAATCTGAAATTAATTAGAATTATTTTGGTGATTAATTTAATTAATTAAAGGTGCAGGGACTAGAATTGTAATTATTCAATAGTTGAGTAAGTGACAATTATGGTAAGTGAGTAAACCAACGAAATTTATATATAGAAATATATAATTTTGATTTTGATAAATAAGAGATAAATAGGTTTGAATTATTAAGATAAAGGCTTATCTTAATTTGAATTCAAAAAGGCTTATCTCTAAAGGTTTTATCTGCTTATCATTTGAAACCTATAAATAGGGAGCCCCATAGCCTCCAAATTTCATGATTCTCTCCTCCCCAACTCTCTCTGGATTTCACCAACTTCATAGCCTGGGTATGACTTCATTTGAGGCAAGAAATATTTGTTGCTTTGCTTCCAAGAAACACTAAAAGGTTAGTTTTTCTGTTTTTATTCTTTTAGTTTATTTCTTCTGGCCTTTAGGATTTTGTTATATGTTTAATTAGAAGAAAACATAGATCCTTATAGGTTACATGTGAACTTACGTTATTAGTTCATAGAATTGTAGAAAACCTTTCATATTTCTAGTAACGTCAATGGTGTTTTTGAACAAATGATAAACTTTAATGGTCATACGTGTACAACAGTTATAGTTTGTTGGTAATATGCGTACAAAAAAAGCTCAATGGTATTTTTTGAACAATTCTGATACTTCATTACCCTTATAAGTCATTTTCCCTTTTTACGACTCCATCTTTTGTCAACTCCCTTCCAATGCGGGATATGCAAAAAGAATCAATTCTAATAAAAATTCATCTTCCATTGTTTCATGAAGATAACAAACACACTGCCTTTCTCTATAAATTCAAGGGAACATTCTTCGCATATATACTAAACAATAATTTTATGGATTTCTTCTTAGTCTTTCAACTAATAATTAGTTCATTGTTTTGAAAACATTTGACTTTTAATGGAACCGATTCTTGTCAGTTTTATAACTGATTCTAAAATACAAAGAACTAATACGACTGGTTCTTGGAGTGGTTCCAACATTCGAAGAACCATTGGTTCTAGTTTGGAATTGGCTTCATAAAATTTGGTTGGGTGTATGCAAGTTCATAGTCTATTATTAAAAAAAATTAAATCAATACTATAAAGATAAATATTTATCTTGAATCATATTGACTTAATGACCTCTATCTGAAAAAGATAAATGGATATATTGGTATGGGTGTAGATATATAGATTGGATCATTTCTTAGGTCAATAAAATGAATGAAATGATTTTCTTTATTTTGGATGTTACACTAGACCTTATTTTTGTAACCTTACATTAGTTTATCTTCTTCAAATAATTTAGGGTGAGAATACATAGATGTATAGATATCGTAAATATTAGTCATATTTTGCATTAAAAATGAGAACGAATGGTAGAAACACGCGAATTCAGTCCGAAAATAATGGTTTGGAACACAAAGGTTTATTCTGGAACACTAAGAACTAATCCGTAACAAAGATAACATAGTCTGGAACATTAAGAACGGATTCAAAACACATTGAACTAGTCTAAAACATGTGAAACCTTTTCGAAATAGGATGGCAAAATGCTTTTATGCTAACTTGTTCTGCTTTCATTTTAGCATGACATTGTATACTAAGTTATGCTCACTAAGCATTGCCAGCCTGACTTACGTATGTACATTCTAGCACAACTACAGTCAATCCCGACGTAGGCGGCCCTTTTTAGGGCGTCTTGTTTTGGGAGGTGTGTTGATGTACCCGTGGGCATGGAAGGGCAGTCTTTGCTCCTTTTACATGTTATGAAAAGAGGTTGTTGTCGATCCACTGTCCGATATAGATGAACTAATATTTCCGTTAGGCAACTACGAACTCTACTTTGATAAGAGATCATTTTGTATGATAACAACTTTACATTTTGGTGACTATTTTGTGCCTTGTTTGATGTTAAGGGGGTTTCGAAAACAGGGTGTTTCCATTTGTCCAAAAGGTTGACATGGTGAAAGTTAGTTAGTTAGAGCAAGTCTTTAATAACTTACTTCATAAGTTATCAGAAGAATATGTCGTGTAAGTGTCCCTATTATATATATTGCGGATGACGTTTTATGGTAAATGCCCTTATCAACTTGTGAAAGACAGTTTTTGAAACACCCTCTCTTAAGGCTTTTCATAAAACATCATTTTAACCCATGGTTTATCATCATTATTCCAAAAATCATCCTTTAGTGAAATCTTTAATTTCAACATCTTCAAAATAAGTCATTTTCCTTCAAAACCGTTTTAAAACACATGGGATTTATTGATAAATAATTCAGGGTTTAAGTTGCGGAAAACCATTCGTGGCCTTCTAAACATCCAGCTCTTCTAAATTCATCTAAACGCCTCAACCTGAGTACACATCAAAATAAGTTAGGCAATTGAAATGCCTAGTGAGCTTACCCGAGGTTGACCCCTTCAGAGTGGGCAGTATAACCACCACACTCGGGACAACCCCCGAAAATAGTTTTGACACACACTTTAAAAGTTGTTTAAAACATCATAAATATTTACTCGAAATAGATAGTTATGATATGGAAATGCAATCCATGATGCAACTATCCCAAGCCCATGTCCATCTCATAGAAGTCCAACTCACCACAATGGCACCTACCTAAGTTCACAAATAGCATGCACAAAGCATATCACTTGATCCCCGTATAGGTTAAACTAGGACTAGTGGCCATCACACTAGCCCCATGAGGGTTAGAAACTCCCTCATGCGGTTCCATATTGTCGGGAACAACGTCTCCTCACCCTCTTTAATTGAGAAAAGGGTAAAACTCATAACATCTCCTTACCCTCTTTAATTGAGAAAAGGGCAAAACTCATATCATCTCCTTATCCTTTTTAATTGAGAAAGGGCAAAACTCATTCTCAAGAGCTCACAATGTCAATCCCATCTTATATGAAATGCAATGCACATTAGGATGCTCAAAACGTCTTTCAAAAACAACATCATAATCTTTGTTTGAAAACATCTTTAAAAGGACTCAGTTCATGCAATACACACATAGTACTCATATAACAATTAGCACATAAACACATGCATGAAAACAGCTGATAACACACACAAAAGATAATAGTATGGATGTGTACTCCCGGTAAACTCACCCAAGGTCAACTGACGAGTCAATACTAACTCCACACAAGGTTTGATGCATTTGGAGGCGCTCCTAGACATCCTCTTAGTTGAGTGATAACTCAAGTCCTTAGTTTCACTTCCAAGTCATTACAGTATACCTCTTTCCTACATGACAAGAATGGAAGATGGCATACTCGTTCCATTTAAAAGTCACACTATAATTACTTCTTTTAAACTAAGAAGGAATTATCATCCACCATCCTAAATTGAAGTCCTAAGTTTCTTAATATAAGAAAAATCTTAGTTAAAACATCCCTAAGGTTTGGTATTAAAACAAGGATCCAAATAAAGCTTAAAACTCCAAAAATGACAAAATTGGCCAGACCTGCTAACACGGGTCGTGTCCTTTTACACGGGTCGTGTCAGGCCCAGCAGAAGGCACAGACCCACTAAGACGGGTCGTGTGCCAGTACACGGGTCGTGTACGGACTATTGTAGCTCCATTTTTGGTCAATTTCACTCACTTTTGACCCAATTCAACCCAAGACTAATTATACATGAAAATACACATCTAAGAACTCATTTTCAAGTATTCAATTCCCAATCCAAGTGTTCATGACTTAAACCAATGGAAATCACCATTCAAGTTCTTATCTCTTAAAAAGTGGTTAATAAACTATGTTCCAAGTCATTCATTACACTTAACACCATCAAGTCCCAATTAAGTTCTTAACCAAGGTCATCCCTTAAGGGAATCATTCCCACACAAACTCCAAAGTAGATAGCCTCGAGGACTCTCCAATTCCAATTATTGGTCTAAAAAACCCATGGAATACCCAATTCCAATCCATCAATTGATGCTTACAAGTGGAGATTCCTTCTTCCATTCCATGGAATCATTAGGAAATGATCCCTACTCCACTATTACTTCCAAATTGATGCAAGTAATCCATCCATCCATTAAACAAGAGATCCAATCATCATCTACATGAATAACACCCATTTTAACACCCAATTCTCATATTCTAGCGATTCAAGGTTTAAGATTACAAATCAAGAGTTGGAATCCTTTGGGAATCATTAGAAATGAATCCCCTCATTGAAAACTACCATATTCATCCATCAATTTCTAGATTCTTCAACTAATCATCAAATTCCCAATTTCTAGGGTTCATAACACCCAAATCAAACAAGTAATTGGATCTAGAGCATCCATGGATTGGATGTTGATCGAAACCTGAAATAGAATCATATACTAACATTTGGGATCCTATGATTTCCTCCCCCAAATCACCAATTTCAGACTTGACATGGAACCCATCCCAAAAACGGGTTTACAAGCTAGAAGAGGAAGAGTTTATACCTTAGATTGTCTAGGAACCTCAAGAACTTTGATCAGTCTTCAAACTCTAGCATTTTATCCTCCAAGATCTCTCAAAATTGCCACTAACTCGCTATGTTCTCTTAAAATCATAACCAAGGCTGAAAATGGGAAAAACCCCATAAAAAACAAGTCATCTTTCAAGATATGGCAAAATGGTCCCTAAACTTTGGTCTTTCTACACCTAACACCCAAAAAGTCCATTCTTCTAACTAGAAGTCTCTAAATTCACACTTATGACCCAAATACAATTATTTATTTCACTTGAGTCATTGTCTAGGTCAACACTAACCCTTAGTTTTCCTAAATTGACACAAATGGTCCCTTACACTAAAATTCTTCACAATTTAGTCATTAATATAAACTTAATGAATTATTTAACTTACTCTAAGGTTATAGATCAATTCCTTCATAATATTTTCTAATCCTTCTAAATTCTTGACTAGTCAAAGCTCAATGGTTAAGTTTGGCCAAATTTACACTTTTAGTCCTTTTGACAAAATTTCTCATCTTTGGTTTAAATATAGATTTTAAAACTATATTTGACTTATTTATTCATGATGTAAAGAATATAAAAAAATATTAAATTTATTTATTTATTTGTTTTCATTATTTACAAAATAAGTTTTACTTTGTCGGTTTAAGCCCAAAACACATAGGCCCAAAGCACGGATGTTACAGTTTTCTTGCTCTCATATCTAATTTAGACCAGTTCAATAAATATCTTGTACTTTACGAATTTCATTTACTTTTACTTAACTACAATTTATTAAATTCTTTCTGTAATATATGTATCTATTTTTCTGCCATAGGTACTCGTGGGGCAGAGTTGTCTTGGATTACATGTTCAAATAGATGTTGATGGTCTTTTACAAAATAGAGGAGCATCTTCACCCCACGTACCCAAGAATAGGCGAAACATGTTCATATATTTTACAAGGGTTTATGTATGCTTTTAAGTTGAGGTTTGAATTGATATTTTTTTTTTGGCATATTTATGTTTGATAATACTTTGATATCTTAATTTTATAGATTTGGATCATGAATATATTTTCGTACGATATGACGTTGGATAACCCAATACAAAGTGTGATCTCACGGGCCATTTCATGGTCGAGCTTAGGCAGTTTGTTTAGGATGATTTGTGCCCGTGTCATTAATGTTGTCTAGGTATGGATATTAATATACATTTTTTCCATATCATACTAAGGCTTGGGGGAGCAAATCGCCAAACCCCTCGCCAAAGCAACTCGCTAACGCCTCGCCAAGCTCGCCGAACTACTCCTCCCCTCCTCGCCAAGCATCTCGCCATCTCTCCCTCGCTGAGTTTTCAACGAGCTCGCCATCAGCTGTTTGACTTGTACATATACCATTGAGACTTGTACATTTTAGCATGTTAGCACATGCTGACTAAACCCACCAAATTTGGTCAGCATGTGCTAACATGTTAAATGCTGACTGCTCCCTCCAGCCTAATAAAGAAGTTTTTGATTAACCTTTTTTTATGATTTGGTGGACAATCATCTGATCGAGAGATTAGAGCCTATCTAGCAAGAGTGAGTTGCTTTATGGTGGTCGACAAGTTGCCCCTCGATAGAAAGGGCCGATTTACCACATTTTTAGTTTTGTATTGTATTCAAACTAATTGTGAACATGTGAGCTTGTTTTTTATACCATTTATGTTTGTATTACTTAGTAACACTAAAAAATAGTTATAAGGCGTAATATAACACTTGCTTTTATCTATATAATATTTAATTGCTAAATATTTAAAGAAATAGTTTTAAGGGACATTTAAATCAAACGTAAGATATTGTTGACTATGTTATTGACTTGCACTTAAACTTAGTCTCAACTTTAGACTTGCTCCTACCCGACTTTGTTGTATCACTTGGGAAACAGACTATCACAGGTTATGCATGTGTGCCCAACCTGGTAGGCAGCAATTTCATTTTTTAGTATCATGTCTTATACTTAGATGGGATACAATTATGGTTTCATCGACCTCATGCTTGGCGTCGGTCCATCAACATTCAACAGTGTTAAAACATAATGACTTCATCTGGGAATTCGTAACCTTGTATTACCAATTTAATTTTTCTTCACTCTGGAACATGACTCCTTCATTCTGGAACATACAAAGGCCAGTCTAGAATATAATATTACAGTATGGAATGTATAAATATTAAATTCAAAATGTTTTTACTTCAAATCTCACCAACCTCTTACCAACTCAAGAACGTCGATTATTACTCCGGAATGACATGTTCCGGGCAAAGTGGTTATTTTTCTATGAAATAAGATAAATATGGTTAATTTTGTTAATTGCCTCTTTATAAGAGAGGGTTCACCAACCTCTTATTTTTACGTGTTTTGCTACTAAATGCAAGACAGGGTTCATACTATATATTTGCTTTCTCTATCATCATTTATGTGATTGTTAACAAGACACGTTTCGAGAGGACTTAAGTAAGAGCAATTCCCGCCGAATTTGAAGTATTTTTAAAGAAGTTTACTTTGGTAAAAAGTAAATTATGATTAAAAAAGCTACAATAATTAACGACTCACTATTGTATTCAGGTTGATCATCGAATTTCTAAAATGTCACAGAAACTACCTTAGCTTTCGAAAAGGGCATAAAAGATTCATGGTACTTTGAAAAGGCTATAAATAAATACATCAAGTCTCATAAACATTTTACGGATTTTGGCGAAATTAAGTGTTGTTAAGAGCATATTTTCCAGAATCAATGGAAAATACGTTGTCAAAGCGCATCTAGTGTAGTGGTATCATAGTACCCTCCCACGGTACTGACCGGGGTTCGATTCCCCGGATGCGCATTAAATTCAATAATTTTTTTTATGTCTTAATCTTGATACAAAAAAACCCAGCTATTAAAATTTTGATTCACACCCGTCTTTTTAACTTAACAATTGCTTGTTAGTTCATATGTTAACAAAGATTTAGGTTTTTTGTGCTCCTATTTAGATTTCTATAAAATTGTTGCAAGTCGTAATAATTAAATATGCAAAGCAATACATACTGTTTTATGTACAGGAGTACATCTTGTGACTTGGCATAATTATTGGTTGCGTGAAAAAACATCATGAACCGACAAACATAAATTGAGACATTTAAACATGCTTAGATATTATAAAATATTTAATTTATTTACCAAACATATTATGAAAATACAGCACTATAAACTTTACATACTTTGAAGTCAAAATACATATAAACAATGTCATTACATTGTCATACCAAAAGATGTTACAAGATGGTACCAAACAGTCAAATAATACGCTACAAGTTAGTGACTAGAAAAAGAAAAGCAATAATATAACCGGATGAGATGTAAAAGAAAATTCGATAAGAAAAACAAATGACATAAGAAATGTTGTATCAATTAAAGTAGGAAATGATTATAGAGTAATGCTAGAAACAAATTTATGATATTATTACTACTAATCAATAGAATTAATATCTATTAAAGGGAGTGCAAAGTTATATTATGGTAAAAATGGATTTAATACAATTATTTTGCAAGAACAAGAAGAAAACAAAGAAAATAGATTATCTCTTTGGACCTTGACTTAAGCTATAAATTTCATTATTAAAGTGAGTTTGATTTTGATATTCGGATGTATTTGATCATTCGGAATAAAACAATAACAAAAAATATTATCTCAAAAACTCAAAAACTATAAACCAAAATAACATACGTGGTTCTTATCAGTTCCATTTGGTTTGGTTAGTCTTTTATTTGTATTTCAAATTTGTTAATTCAAACTTATGCTACATAATCCTACTATATGCAAGACAGACGTAGTACTATATATATTTGCATTTTTATCAGCATTATTTTATGCAAGAGGACTCATCGAAGAACAATACCCACCCAATTTGAAGTATCTTCAAAGATGTTTCAACTTGGTAAAAAAAAAAGTATTTCATAAAATTTAGTTTGATCATTAAAAAGTTACAAAAACCAACTTTAAAGAATGGCAATAAAATTCCCCGGACTCTGAAAAAGGCTATATAATACAGTAAAGTCCCATAAGCATATTACAAATTTTGGAGACTTTATCCATGGTCAGCTATTGGAATTATAGAATAAAACGGAAATATTGTCAACAAAGCGCATCTAGTGTAGTGGTATCATAGTACCCTCCCACGGTACTGACCGGGGTTCGATTCCCCGGATGCGCATTTATCTTTTTTAGCAAATTTTCGTTTTATTTCTTTGAATTATATTATATAATCAACATATTTTTTTCTCAATAAATGTTCGTCATATAAAAAACCGATACCATTTATTGATTGTTATGTTCTCCAATTGGTTGTTATTTGTTAGTCAATCAATTAACAAAGATTTTAGATTGTTCGTCAACAAAAATTTTTCTCAATAAATGTTCGTCATATACAAAACCGATACCATATATTGATTGTGTACAAATTACAATATTTTTTGCGAATCGGCATACATTATTTGTTTTATGAAAAACATCACAAACTCATCAATATAAATTAACATACATAAAATGTACCTCAAATAGCCATGTTAATTAAAGCAAGTGAATAAAAATCAAGGTATACTACTTATGAGTTACTGAATACAAGAGAAATGTATCATAAATACATTCAATAAAAAAATGATCAAGAGATTAAGTAAACTATTCATGTGTATCTTTTTCATTTCAGTCGTCTAAAATCTGAAAATAATTCTTTAAAGTACATAAGCCGGTGACTTTCCAGGAAGAATGTCCATCAAAGAGAAATCATGATGAGGGGGACCTACAAAATTAATCAAGAAACCAAGATTTATTATATTAGGTTAAAAAAATTAGGACATTCACGTTATAAATTCAAAATTATGGTTAATTTTCAAACTAAAAAGTATGGGGTTCTTTTTTCAAGTAAGAAAGGGGAAAAAAATTGCAAGAAATAGCAACGTACGTTCTTTAATTTTTTATTATAATATCTTTCTTTCATTTCTTTCTATTACAATATTGTACTTTTAGTTCCTTTTTAATTATTGACATGTATTGTACTTCAAAACTTATACCCGATAATAGCTTTGTACTTTTATTCATTCGTTTATTATATCATTACACTTTAATTTCTTTTTATTACACCATTACACTTTCAAATTTTAACTCATTATAACATTGTACTCGCTTTTTTTTTTTTTTTTCCAATTAGCATATTATACTTTGAAAAATCCACTCAAAAGTAAAAGTGAAAAAATTGGTTTGTCTTTAGGTGACATTACTATAAATTACAATGTTGTAATTTTTTTCCTTATAATTTGGTGGATTTTTCAAAGTAAGAAGAAATGAAAGCACGATGCTACAAATTATAATAAACAAAATAACAAAAGTGCATTGCTATTTCTCACATTTAAAAAAACAAAAACAAAATTACCTTCTTGTCCTCCAAGAACATAAAAGGGAATATTAGCAATCATTTTTATTCTCCCTTCACTCCAATTAATCATTCCCGGTTTCTGTACGGACCCACTCGAAGGTCTCGTGGGTCCCAGTACAGACAGACAAATCGCGGGTTCATTCATCAACCCCAAATAATCACGCGCGCGCTTCCACACTCTTGCATCTGATATCCGCGAATGCGCCACCTGTCACAATCACCATCCATCCCACCACTTTTTGTCAAAAAGACCAAAATGCCCTTGTCCCGAAAAAAAAAAAAAGACGAAACCGACCTTGCCCAACGACACGCGCGCCCTCGGGAGTACTTCGCGGTGATGTGTCGCGATCTTTGCAATCGCGGTGACTACGAAACAAAGAAGTCTTGATTGCGATGATCTTCTTACAGTTGAGCTGCTTGATCCGAGAACCGAGTCGCCTACTACACCGAGACGGCTGATAAAGGGGAATATGTTTAGAAGGGTATTTTGGGTATTTTGAATTGTGTGATTGTGAGATACCTTGATGAAAGATTTTCGTAAAGAAGTAATTCAAGGCTTTCGAAGAGTTCACGGGCTGCGTCTTTGTGAGATGCGCCACCGCCTCCGTGCTCGCCAATGGCCCAACATAGTTGTAATGCTAACTCGGTCTGTTGTACAAGGGTATTTTGGGTATTTGAGTTATGATGTAGATGGTAAACATACATATAATAGAAGGGTATGTTGGGAATTTAAATGTAAATGGTAAACATACATATTATACAAGGGTAGTTTGGGTATTTGACTTCTGATGTAAATGGTAAACATACATATAATAGAAGGGTATGTTGGGTATTTGACATAAAAATCCAGATGGTAAACATTCATGTTAAAGAAGGGTATTTTGGGTATTTGACTTATAATCTATATGATAAAGATACATTTCTACATATGGTATAGAAGGGTATTTTGGGTATTTAACTTATAATCTAAGTGACAGAAATATATTGATGCATATAGTATACAAGGGTATTTTGGGTATTTGACTAGTGATGTAGATGGTAAACATACATATAATAGAAGGGTATGTTGGGTATTTGACATATAATCCAAATGGTAAACATTTGTATTAAAGAAGGGTATTTTGGGTATTTGACTTATAATCTATATGATAAAGATACATTTCTACATATGGTATAGAAGGGTATTTTGGGTATTCGATAATAATTAAATGATAAGTATACATTTATACATATAGTATAGAAGGGTATTTTGGGTATTTAACTTATAATCTAAGTTACAGAAATATATTGATGCATATAATACAAGGGTATTTGACTTCTGATTAAAATGGTAAACATACATATAATAGAAGGGTATGTTAGGAATTTAAATGTAAATGGTAAACATACATATTATACAAGGGTAGTTTGGGTATTTGACATTATATTCCAATTCGTTAACATTCATATTATAGAAGGGTAGCTTGGGTACTTGACATATAATTCAAACGGTAAACATTCATATTATAAAAGGGTATTTCGGGTATTTGACTTATAATCTAAATGATAAACATCTACTGATACATAGTAAGAAGGGTATTTGACGTATAATATAAACGGTAAACATACATATTACAGAAATGTATATCTGCTATTTGACTTATAATCAAAATGGTAAACATACATATCATCAAAGGGTATTTTGGGTATTTTGCATAAATATCATTGAAGGGTATTATATTTTGGGTATTTGGCATAAATATCATTGAAGGGTATTTTGGGTATTTGGCATATACTGACCTTTTCGGGACTGTCATAAGCTTCTCCAAGTCTGTCTACTATGGGCTTCTGCACAAGTACAAATTGTTGATATATATTTATTAAACACAAAAATATATTTAACAAAAAAATATTAAACCTCAAATTCTAGAAATATTTTTGTAGAATTATAATACCTTGAGAATTGCAACAAACTCGGGGGATTGATGAAATGCAGCTAATATGAAATCCAAAAGCCTCTTTCGCACCTATATATTTGAAATTAAAAATAAAAATAAAAAACTAGTATTATATAATAAAAAAATTTAAAAACATTAATTATATACATAAACCAAGAAAGAAATTACAAAAAATTAAAAAGGAATGGAATTGAATCTCGTTTCATTCTCTACCAACCAACCAGATTCAATTCAATTCCAATTCCTTCAACGGATTCCATTCCATTCCAATCTTTCAACAGATTCCATTCCTTCCAAAAACATTATACAAAAAAAATATGTTACCTCATAAGAGAAAATTTTATCAGGAAACAACTTAGAATTTCTGTCAAGAAGCATGGGAATCAAAGCGCATTTCAGAGCTACAAAAAGAAATTATTTATATAATTAAATCATTCTGAAAATAAATCTTAGAGTAAATTTCAGTTTTGGTCCTTGTGTTTACACCAAATTACGCTTTTGGTCCTAATTTTGAAAATCTTGCATGAGTGGTCCTATGGTTTCTAGATCTTTCATTTTTGGTCCCTGTGGTTTCCAAATATTTTACTTTTGGTCCCCGTGTTTACATAAATGATAACAGAAGGAGGGACCAAAAGTAAAAGATTTGGAAACCACAGGGACCAGAAGTGAAAGATTTGAAACCATAGGGACCACGGGTGTAAAATTTTTAAAACTAGGACCAAAACTGTAATTTGTGTAAACCACAGGGACCAAAATTGTAATTTACTCTAAATCTTATATAAAAAAGTAGAGTAAATTACAGTTTTGGTCCCTGTGGTTTACACAAAATTACAGTTTTGGTCCTATTTTTGAAAATCTTGCACCTGTGGTCCATATGGTTTCCAAATCTTTCACTTTTGGTCCCTGTAGTTTCCAAATCATTCACTTTTGGTCCCTCCCGCTGTTACCGTTTGTGTAAACCATAGGGACCGAAAGTGAAAGATTTGGAAACCACAGGGACCAAAAGTGAAAGATTTGGAATCCATATGGACCACCAGTGCAAGATTTTCAAAACTAGGACCAAAACTGTAATTTTGTGTAAACCACAGGGACCAAAATTGTAATTTACTCAAAAAAAGTAAAAACGGCATACATAGTTACATACATTGATTAACATCACACAATGCTATTGAAAAATAAACATCAAGAAATCGAGGTGCCATTTTTAATGCTTGTTTTAATCTATCAGAAGGATTAGAAATTGCTGCCTGCAATGCTGATTCCATTCCAGGAGAAGTCCAATGCCGTTGCTGGAATACAATTTTTTATTTCTTCTAAATGGCAATATCGTAAATAAATAACGAAAAATAATGATACCATACAGCAAGACCATCATTTTCATCTTTAAGAAGTTCAAGAAATAATGGATCAGAAGTAATTGAATTATTGTCCTCATTTTCCGAATCTGCCCCTCCATCTCCTATTGTTGATCCAGTATATGCTTCATCCATTAAAGCCAACAACATCTAAATAAAAAAATTTAAAATTTTTTATATTTTTGTAAAAAAGTTTTATAAAAATTAAAAAAGTACCTCTGGAGCTGCGCTTTTTTGAATTGAAGCTATACTTGTACCAATTAATGGTCCAGAACTTTTTTCCACCTTTTCCAGTGCCACAATTAATACTGGTTTATTTAAAAAACAATTTTTTTTAATTGTATAATCGATATTTAATTGGAAAAGAAAAGATAAAATTTTACCTGGTAAATCAACAAGTGATATAAATAAAGGAAGAAATGACCCTGGAGAAATCAATCCTGGAAATATTTTCAAGAACGGTTTTTCTAATCTGTATGAACAAAAAAATTTGATTTTTATTGTTATAATATTATTAGTCGAATAAAACTACAGAAAGGATGTACTTGGTACTTACTTATCTCCATTCCATGCGATCATTTTAAGCATCAATGGATAAAACTGAAAGTAGACAGAAGAATGTGAATTGGAGAAAAATCTATTTGAAAGATTTGGTTATGAAATTGTAATGTACCTGAGGGAGTAAAGTAGGAAATTGAAGTAGGATTTTCTTCTTGTTTATGTTTAGAAAGTCTAGAGTTGCTTCTGCAACAACTGGGTCTGCGAATTCACTGCAATCAATGGCGAATTCAATTTAGTTACCGATTTTGGATATTGACAGGTTTAGTTTCATGATAGAAATGGTTGTGTTGTTGTGTATGTTACCGGCTTAAGCAAGAATGGAAGAAAGTGCGGAGGCTAGGATCGGCATCGTGTAGAACAAATTCTCCGTAATCGATGAAAAATTGGAGAATGGCCTGAGTGAAAAAGGAAATTAGAGGATGTAATTGAGTTGATTGGGAATAGAAGGAAAAAGGGGAAGAGAAATTGAAGGATGATTTACCAATAACAGTAGTCCGGAAGAGGATCGAGAGTTAGAAATTGAAGAAACAGAACGTTGGAAGATCTTATTGAGTTGCGGATAAACCCTAGCTATCAGATTCTCAGAATTTTCGCTTTTACACAACTGGGTCAGCTTCCTTACCTATAATAAGTGTATTATCGGACATGAACGGAGTTTAATTTCGTATGATGATGAAGAAAACACTAACAATTGAGAAGATTTACACACAAATTAAAAAAAAAAAAAAAGAATGAAAAGGGAGTTACAGAACGAAGAAGAGAAGGATCTGAAGCGGGATCATTGGAGAAACTGGAGTCTCTAGCGTTCGAAGATAATGTTCTTAGATGTAGTTCCCAATCTCTGTCTCCTTCCGCCATTTTCACGAAAACTTTATGTAAAAAGCACGAAGAAATCGAATTCGAGAGGTCAAGATATTGGGATTCTTTGAATTTCTTTTGCCACAAGTTCGATACATGCCACAATTCACTCAGACCCTTGCGTCTCCTTCCGCCATTTTCAATCAAGAGAATAATCTCAGTTGGGTTTTTGAAGGGTGAAGTAAGTAACGCTTTGCTCCAAAATTTAAGTCGAAGTTTGTGTCAAAAATCTTTGAAAAGAAATCTTTTATCCTCTCTCACAATACACATGACAATTATCATACGTTTTTCCAGAACATAGCAAAATGGTTGAATATGTTTAAAAAAATTAGATTTTCACTGATCTTTATTTAAAAAAAAAAAACTTTTATCATAAATTTTTCAATGATCAATCTTTTTCAAAAGTTATTTTTTTTAAATTAACTATGTTATCCTTTAATAATTTTAAATGTATGATAGAATCTCTCATATAGTTTATTCATTTTTTAGTTAATTGTGTCAATTTTTCTCTAAAAATATAAAAAATGATAAAATTTTCACGTATATATTTATAAAAAAATACAAAATATTATATGATCGTAAAGTTTTATAATATTTTATTTTGTTTTATTTTGAAGTTTTCTCCGCTTTGCTCCTACTCCTTCTCCTTTAGGATAGGATCGTCGTTGGTCCTTTTTTGCACTAAAAAACTAGTCAGAGCAACTAACTGTCTACGTACGAAATTTACGGAACATGGATAAGAAAGCAGGTGGGATAAAAAAAGAGCGAGGTATAGTGAGAAAACTCACCCCTGCCTTTAGACGATAAAGACAAATATAGTTACATTGTATATTTCGTAAAATACATTTATTTTATTTGTGTATTTATTTAAATAGGTAAACTAAAAACAATAAATATTTAATATCTAAATAAATAGGATATAAAATAAAATTTTAGAGTAAACTACAAATGTGGTCCCTGTAGTTTGCAAAAAACTGTGGATAGAGTTCAAAATCTTTTCAACTTCATCAGTAGTCCAAAATCATAAAATTTTTATGGTTTTAGTCTTTGGATAATAGAATTGTATTGTGTTGTGAATTAGAAGATATGTACAAGGCTCTGTATATAGACAGACTAGTTACATTTAGATACCCTCTAGTCTAATATATTGCATAACTGTCTAATACGCCCCCGCAAGCTGAGAGCGGGGAACGACCTGAAGCTTGGACCGTAGGAAGAGAAATCTTGGAGTCGGCAGTGGCTTGGTGAAAATGTCAGTAATCTGGTCATGTGTGGATATGAATCGAACTTGAAGATCTCCATTAGCGACTTTTTCTCTGACAAAGTGAAAGTCAACCTCTATGTGTCTGGTTCTGGCATGAAACACAGGGTTGGCTGAAAGGTATGTTGCTCCAAGGTTATCACACCAAATAACAGAAATCGAGGGATCTTTGATATGTAATTCGCCAATAAGAGCTTAAAGTAATGTGAGCTCGGCAATAGTACCTACAAGGGCTTTGTATTCGGATTCGGTGGATGATCGTGACACGGTACATTGTTTTCTGGCTGTCTAAAAGATCAAGTTTGATCCGAGATATATGGCAAATCACCCCATAAATCGACGGTCATCTGGGCAGCCCGCCCAATCGGCATCTGAGAATGTCGTAAGGGAAGATGGAGATGTGGCAGACCCTTACAAGTGTGTGCCAGTAAAAGCCTGGGGATGATGACTAGAGTACTGTCTGATAAGCATGTCATAATCAATTGTAACATTGAGATAACGCAAAATGCGTTTAACTGCAGACCAGTGATTTTTAGTAGGCGCATGCATAAACTGACATACCTTGTTTATTGTGAATGTGATATCGGGTCTAGAGAGGGTAGCATACTGAAGAGCCCCGACGGCTTACCGGTACTTGGCTGGATCAGAAAAGGCTGGACTATCCGCAAGAGGCATCAGAGGTGTAGTAACCATCGGAGAGGGCGTCGGCTTTGAGTCCGAGAGGCCCATCTTCTGAAGTAGCTCCAAAATGTGCTTTTTTTAAGACAGGAGCACATCATTACCTGTAGGAACAATTTTGATTCCCAATAAGTAGTTCAGACGCCCGAGATATTTGATGGCGAAGGTGTTCCCAAGTTTGGTGATGATGTTGTTGATCGCGTCATTGTTGTTACCGGTAATGATGAAGTTGTCAACATAAATAAGCATGTAAAGAAGAGTACCAACCTTGGAATAGATGAAGAGAGAAGGGTCGATTTAGACCCTCTGAAACCGAAAGACAATAGTGCCTGGGAGACGTGCTGAAACCATGTTCTAGGTACCTGTTAAAAATCGCAGATGGACTTTTTGAGCAGACACACATGGTCGGGCCGTGCCAGGTCTTCTAGACCTGGTGGTTGTTTCATATAGACTGTCTCGGCTAGATTTTCGTGTAGGAAAGCATTTTGAACATCAAGTTGTCGTAAGGGCCATCGCTGAGTGATAGCAATCGATAAAACTGCTCGTATGTTGGTAGATTTTACCATAGGACTGAAGGTCTCCTGGTAGTCAATCACGGGTTGTTGGCGGAATCCCTTGGCAACAAGTCTCGCTTTGTAGCGAGTGATAGCTCTGGTTTTGTCCCTCTTTAACCTGTAGACCCACTTACAATCAATAAGGTTAGTGTTAGGAACAGGTGGTACTAAAATCCAAGTACCGTTTCGGACAAGGGCACTATACTAGTCCACCATGGCCTGGCGCCATTCTGGACTCATGCTTGCAATATGGAGCGATGATGGTTCTGACTCGTTGGAAACAGTATGGTAAGCGGAATGATGAAAGGGAACACGATGTTTGGGATTTCGGTGAAGATTAGCGGGACGAGGACGCGGAATAGAAGCTGAAGGAGGAGGAGGTGGATCGGCAGAAGGAGCAGTGGGGGTAGGAAAAGGTTCGGCCGAATTTGTGGGTTCTTCCGGGATGGTAGGTTCTGTAAAAGGGGTAGGAGGAGGTGAGGATTATGGTTCAGGAGTGGGAAAGTGTGTATCTTGTATCACGCAAGGTGATGCCATAGAAGTGTAAGGAGATGCGAATGAGGATGTGGATGGCAGGGATGATGTAGGATTTTTGGCGCAAGGAAAGGAAGATTCATCAAAATGGACATGACGGGAGATGTAAATGCGTTCGATGGACAAGTCAAGGCAACGATAGCCATGATGAAGAGGGTTGTAGCTAAGGAAGAGACAGGGAGTAGAGCGAAAGTTCCATTTTGTGAGAGTTGTAGGGTCGCAAAAAGGGAAAGTAAAAGCAACCAAAGACTCATAAGAATGAGTAATCAGGTTTTCGATGAAAGACATGTTGGAAAGGTGAGATCTTTTGTGAGGTGTGGGAAAGCATACGGTTAATGAGGTAGACGACAGTTTCAAAAGCAAATTGCCAAAATCTTTGAGGTGTATGAGATTGAGCCATGAGAGAGAGAGACAGGTTTCGACAACATGTTGATGTGAGCATTCAACAAAGTCGTTTTGGGAGCTGGTGTGAGGGCAAGAGTGTTGATGGATAAGGCCAAGATGAGCAAAAAGATTTGACATGGGACGAAATTCACCTCCCCAGTCAGTTTGGACACGCTTGAGTTTGGTCGAGAATTGTCTTTCGACCATGGTGATAAAACTTTGAAATATGGGCAAAACATCATATTTTTGGGACATAGGAAAAAACCACATATAACAGGAGTGATGATCAATACATAATAAGAAAAGATGGTGACCATCGGAAGAAAGAACGGGAGGTGGTCCCCACACATCACAATAAAGTAAATCAAGAATTTTATTACTACGAAAAGAAGAAACATGTAAATGCAATTTAGATGATTTTCCCAATTGACAAGAAAAACAAAAACTAGAAACTAATTTGTTTATTACAGGAAGAGAAAAATTTAAAAGCATAAAATTTAAAAGACTGTGGTGAGGATGCCCAAGTTGCCGATGACATGTGTCTGGAGATGCACGGGCGGCTGAGAAGGCAACGGGGGGAGAAGACTTGGATTTGGACTTGAACGACTGAAGGTTGAGTAGATAGAGACCATTTTCACTAGGGCCCATGAGAAGGATAGTGTGTGTAGACTCGTCCTTGATAACAAAAAAGAAGTGTGAAATTCAAAATAGACATATTACCTTAACAGAATTTTTGAACAGAAAGAAGTTGTTTGGTGATGTGTAGAACATGAAAAAATTTCAGAAAGTTTGAAGGTTTTGCGTGGAGAAAAAAGACGAGAGGAACCAATGTGAAGAATGGGGAAACCCTTACCCTCATCAACATGCACATTGTCGTTGCCCTGATATGTGCGAGAATCATCCATACTGGCTAGGTCAGGCGTGACATGAGCATTAGCACCAGTGTCAGAAAACAGGAGATGGAGCTTGTGGAAGCACGGCTGTCAGCGAAGTTTGCGCTTGGGCGCTGACGAACAGTAGTCGGATATTTGTTTGGACATTGAGATGGCAAGTGACGATTCCATACCGATTGCATGTGTCGTAAACGATGTTTTGATTGGAAGCCCGGTTGAATTGACGGTTACTGCGTCCACTAGTTGTGGTTCCGTGAGAAGATCTACACCTCCCGCGACTGTAGTTACACGATTGTTGTTCCTGGATCCAAAATAAGCTTGTGGGCCACGTGAAGGAGAGCCAGAAGATGTGCTGGGAACAATATTGAACCCAAGAGAGTTCAAGGCGGCGGTTATAGAGCCGAGTTGAGTGGCTAGAGCCGATGTCGAGGGTGTGGTGATATCAGTTGTTGTGGTATGAAAAGCGTGAACCGCTGGTGTAGTGGTTGTTCGCGACTTTCCGATCATGAAGTCGTGATCATTGAGAAGCGCATGAAGTTCAGTAAAGGCTGTAGGGCACTGTCTGGCTGTAATGATAGACTTCAGACTGTTGTATTCTTCTAGTAATCTGGAAACCGCGAGCATGACAAGATCTTTGTCAGAAACAAGGGATCCAATCGTAGCTAGGGCATTGGGGTATTCTTGATCAGGGTTCAGATAGGCATCTGCAGTTTCGTCACCCTTCATCTCGATTCTCAAAAGTTGTGTTTTGAGAGTATATTCTCGAGAGGAGGAATATGGGGCATACACACGTTTAAGAGCATGCCAGATTTCCTTGGAAGTAGTACCTTGCATGTGTCGGAATGATGCTTCAGAGATCGTGGAGATGATCAACATACGGGCATGGGCATCATTGGCGATCCAAGCCTAGTAGTTTGGATTGTCTCTTGGTTCAGGTTTGGGATCAGCAGATGTAGCTGCGATTGCAGGCAGATGTGATGGAGGACAAGGGATTGTCCCGTCGATGTAGCCATAAAGATTGTGTGTGAGAAGGAAGGGCTGAATCATGGCTTTCCAGTAGCCATAGTTGGTAGGGCTGAGGGTAAAGGCGAATTTATGTGTGTTATGGGATTGCTTTTCAGCAGTGGTGAAGCTGGAAAGAAGGGCCATCGATTTAGAGAAGAAGGAAGATGGGCAGCGGCGCTAGGGTTGAAGAAGGTGGCTGGAGGCGGCAGCTAGTAGGGGTGAGCAAAAACCAAACCGGATGGTAAAAAAACCGCAAATACCGCAAAAACCGAAACCGATTAACCGCAACCAAAACAATAATCGACGGTGAGGTTTTCACTTTTGAATTAACCGTAAAATTACGGAGCGGTGCGGTTATATGACATATACCGTACCGAAATAACCATAACAGCAACCGCACCACATTTAATAACCGAAAACATAACCACACCGCTAACCGCATAATTAAATAATTATGTAGTTTTTATATTAATTAATATGTGGTTGTAACTTGTAATTTTGAGTCAAATCTTTAATATGTGGTTGTTTTATTTTAATATTTAATTGGTTAAATCACAAAACAAGTACAAAATTCATATGGTTAAAGAAACCGCACAAAATAATCGCACCAAATATATGCTGTTAATAACCGCAACCCAACCGTAAAAACTGCAACCGCATAAAATAACCACACCGCACCATTTGGTTATTGAAAACTTAATAACCGCATTTTGTGGTCAGCAGCATGGTTTTGGCCAATAACCGCGCCTAACCGCACCACGCTCACCCCTAACAACTAGGGCCAGCTAGGGTTGGACGATTTTTAGAATTAGGGCCGGCTCTGATACCATAATAGAATTGTATTGTGTTGTGAATTAGAAGAGATGTACAAGGCCCTATATATAGACAAACTAATTACATTAGATACTCTCTAGTCTAATATATTGCATAACTGTCTAATACTAGAAAAGTTAAAAAGACTATTTTGCCATTTTAATTTCTTTTTTGTATTCTTTTTATTTATCTTAGGCAAAACTGCAAAATTGGTCGATGTGGTTTGTTGAAACCTATGGATAGGGTCCAAAAAGTTTCCAAGTTGCATGTGACGTCCAAAATCAGGAATTTCGTGTGGTTTTGGTCTCTGACAGATTTGAAAAGACCAATTTAGTCTTTTAATTTGTTTTTCCATTTTAATATCTATTTTAATATTTTTTTTAATTAAAATTAAAAGAAACCATCCAACCAATCCCCCATCACCGGTCTCTCTCTCTCTCTCTTTCTCTCTCCCCCTCTCTCTCCTTCCTTTTCTGATGAAAAAAACCCACTTGAGAAAACCCACCTTTAACTCATAGCTTTTGGGGAAGTACAAAACATCCACCACCGCTGCCAAAGACCAGCCCCAAATAGCGATTTCCTCTTGAACACAAACTGTTGGATTAGGTATCTAAGCCATAACTATAATATGTGTGTATACTTGAATTGATGGCAGCACAGTCCTTTTGTGTTGCCCTCAAACCTAGCAATGGACAAGATGACTTATAGAGAGAAAGATTGATTCATTAATAAGATAATATATTATTTGGAAATAGTAATATTTAATTAATAATTAATCAGAATATAATTAGAATTAATTTTAGGATTAATTGGATTAATTAAAAGTACAGGGGCTAAAGTGTAATTGTTTAATAGTTAAGCAATATATAAATATGGGTGTATATTTTTGAGGATATATATTCTTATAACTCGATATATATATATATATATATATATATATATATATATATATATATATATATATATATATATATATATATATATATATATGGTAATGATAAGGTATTTGCATTATATGATAAAAGGCTTATCATATCTGAATTCAAATAAGACAGTTATAAACCTTATCACTTATCTTCTGCGGCTATAAATAGGGAGCCCCAGCACCCCATAAACCTGCGCCATTCTTAGAGATCTCCTCCCCTCTCTCTAGTTTTCTTGCTTAATGGAATTTTGGGTGTGAGCCATTAGAGGCACGATATTTGTGGTGCTTGCTTCCAAAAGATCAAAAGGTATGTGGTTCTAAACCATCTTTAGAATTTTCGATTATATGCCTTAGGTTCTTAGTTATAGATTCAATTAGAGAAAACATAGATCCTTTAGGTTGCATGTGAACTTAAGTGTTTAAGTTATTTGTTTGCTTATTCTCCATCAGTGGTATCAGAGCTTTGATTTTTTTCTGTTGAATAGCTATAATTGTAGAATTGATCTCAGGGTTTATAGAAATTAAACCCTTTGCCTCCTAAGTGTTGCCTTGGGCTAGGGTTTTAGAAACCCTAGCCTCCACCCCCTAAATTTTCGAAATTGTAAGGCTTGTAGGGTTTTTCTAATTTTGATAATTATGATTAATTAATATATTGAAACCCTTACCCTTATTTTTGGAAAACTTAGTGGGCAACGATTAAGATTAAATTAATTGATTTTATTTGATTTGATAATCCTTAATTGATTTAATTTATTTAATTAATTGTTAATTAAAAGATAAACATTAAATCAAGATGGTTTTCATTTTAAATTTAAATTAAATAGTTTAATCTCGAACAATTTAAAATAAATAAAACCAAATATTTTAAAATGTTTAAAATATATCTTTTATATATATATATATATATATATATATATATATATATATATATATATATATATATATTATTATTATTATTAAAAGTTAATATTTATATGTATAAGAATCAGTCAATCAAATCGCTAGTATGCCTCATTCACGAAACTGGTCTATAAGAAAACTGCCTATAAAATGGCAGTTGAATGGGTGTTACTCTCACCCACCGCTTCCTTGATCAGTAGAGGGTCGTTAGCAGAACGAATTTGATTGGACTGCTTAATCTCATTAAAAGTATAATGATATTAAAGAAAGTACTAGAATCTTTAACAGTATCCCAAATCTAGTTACTTTAGGAAAAGTTTGAAAATGTATGCTAACCCATGAAATTGCAGATTACACTTTATGAGACGTTAGTGGAGCGTGTCTGGTTTACGGCACACTAATGGGGACTCATAAAGAGAGGTAATGGGTATCTCATAAATTATCATTGTTGATGGAGCGCGTGTGGTTTACCGGCACATCAATTGAGATGATAAATGACATTGAGGTTACCAAGCACATTGGCATGGTTATTCACATCTTGTTTATGATCCTCGGCATCCCAGTCACAAATGGAAGAGCATAATCCGAGATTAACATGTCGTTGACCTCGGTCAATGAATCTCATAGATCTAGGAATTTCATAGAGACTGAAATTGATAAAAGTATATCAACCTTAATGACCATTATGTTGTGATTACGGCATCCCTCTGCACACCATAGTTGGGAGATTTTGGATCCTAGACTTGTTTAATAATAATTGGGTAATTATTTAAAAGGATTAAAATTAAACTTATGAATTCTGATTTTATAGATGTCTGAAGCTAGTGTCAATTCTCCTCCCGCTCCTCCATCACCAATTTTTGAGAGCTTTAGAAAGTATCTGTTGAATATGGAAAGGCTGACTGGCTTGAACTATGTGGAATGGCTTCGCCAATGGAAACTGGTTATGAGATATGAAGGCAAGCGATATCTGATTGAGTGTCCGCTCCCCGTTCTACCGAAGCATGGCATCACACATCAACTTTGTGATGAGCATGACTTCTTGATTGATGAATACGAGGAAGTTCGTAGCCTCATGCTATTGACCATTGACCCGACATCCGCAGAGATTTCGAATTCCTGGGTCCATATGAGTTAGCATGACGGGTTGAGGAAAGGTTCCGTAAGCCGGTTGAAAAGGAACGAACTATGATCTTCAAGGAGCTTGAAGTGTGCAAGCTAGAAGAAGGAAGTAGCGTCGGTCCGCATGTTCTCAAGATTGAGGGATACATTGGCGAACTGTACAAACTTGGTCACCCTATTAATCGGGAGTTGAGCATTAACATCTTACTCGACTTGCTGACTATCCAGTACGATTTGTTTATCCAGATGTACCGGAAGGGGAACCAGGACAAGACTATCATGGAAATGCATTTGATGTTGACTCTGTACGAGTCGTTCATAGAGATACATAGTTCCACTAATTCAACTACTTCGGGATTGAGTCTGGTGATGAGACGCATCAAGAAACGGTCCAGGTCGTCTGTCAGACCAGTTCTAAGATGTCTCAAACTGGGAATTCACAGGGTCGGATACAGTCACAGAAAAATTGGAAGATGCTCCAAAGCCAAATCGTTTGGCAACTCAGGTATATCTAAAAACTCAAAACACCTGATCCTTAATTTCTTGATACCAAGATGTGCTTCTCACATTTGCTCTGTATGCAGGGACTCGGTAGGATGCAGGACATTGATGCGTAGGAGCACATTCGGATTGGATCATGAGCTCGTGCAGTTTTGATGTTTAGTTAGCTATTTGATTTTGTTATTAGCTAGTAGATGCGTATGAAATTGTTTTCATATCTTACATTGTTTGAGAATATTTCTGATTTAATAAAAATGTTGACTTTTCCTTCAAAACATGGTTGTTTAAATTATCCTTGCAATGTTGTATGAATATGTTAATAGCATAAATGGTAATAACTTGAATGTTGATGCATCCAAAGTGTGTTGGATTTATGAATTGTGTTTTTATGATTGTTAAAGTTAAATTTTAATAAGAATCGCTTCAACCAAAGGTCCAGGTGGATAGGACTTGTGAATCATTTGACTTGGAGTCACATGATGAATAAAGTTCTTAATAAAATAAATTGTTGCAATAAATGAATAACCCAAAGATCCAATGGACAAGATTTTGGAATTAGTTGACTTAAAGTCAGGTGATGAATGCATATCTTGAACAAATTAACAAAGTCATAAAAGACATTAAGATTATGAGCAACGGACACATTAGTTATTGTGAATTGCTCGAATCTACAAATAAAACACAATTATTTATACTTCATAATATTTTCCAATCGGTATGACAAATATGACTTCGCTTATCAAAATAAGCGATTGATTGAAACCTTGAACTGTTCAAGGCCTTCAAAGGAAGTATAAGATCAACAAAAATCTGAGTGAAAACATTAACTGAGAAAATGTTTCACAGTTCTTCCTCTTCCAAGAACATTAAATGGTTATAATTGTCTTAGGAAAGAAGATCGAGCATTGGTCGAAATAGCTCGATCCTGGATGTATTAGATACACTTCCAATTAGTTCTCGATAAATTAGACATTCAACCAATTAGACCATAAAAGCAAATGCAGTGATCCTGAAGGAGTTCAAGGATTAGCCAAGTGAAAGAACCTCCAGTCATCACTAGGACTTGACCAGGGATCAGATTCCTGTTAAACCTGACATACTCTTCTCTTCTCTAAACCAGTAGTATAGGTCACCGTCATAAGGTGTTATAATCTGGGTGACATACCGATTAGTGGTAGAACACTAAGTTGGTACAGACAAGCAATCCTACTACTTGGAAGCGTTGGTGAGCCTGGTTGCTACCAAATAACAGAACCTAAGGGCAAGACTCGGTCTATATGATAATTTGACTGATTTTACACCTAGCCTAAAGAACCAGGGGGAGTAATTGAATCATCAAAGGAAAGAAACATAGATAGAAATCTACTTACATTCAAAGCAAGAATGGTTGAGTGAGGCGATACTAAGAGTCATGTGATTGATTTTGAGAGAAACGCTCTCAACAGAACTGAAATAAATCTGAAGAGACATTGTTTGCTATAACTGCACTTCATGAGTCTTATCAAGATTGGATGATCTGAACCGCTTTCCTTAAATGGAAAAACACAAGGGTTGCATGTAAGACACAACCAAAGGGGTTTAGAACATGTCGATATATCCAAACAAAAAAGTACATAGCCCCAAAGATTCATCTAACGGGCACCTCGCAAGGAAGGATCTTTGGATTCTCAAAATATGCCAAAAGTTTGGATTTTGTGAATAGCCTAAAAGAGTCCTATGATTATGTCAAAGGTTTGGATTTTGGATTCTAAAAAATATGCCAAAATTTTGGATTTTGTGAATAGTCTGAAAGAGTTCTATGATCATGTCAAAAGGTTTGGATTTTGGATTCTCAAAATATGCCAAAAGGCTTGGATTTTGTGATAATCTAAAAGAGTCCTATAATCATGTCAGAGCTAGTGGGAGTATCATTGTGATCAGCCTATCAATGTATGTCGGTTACATACTATTTCTAGGAAATATCTCTTATCATTACAAATTGTAATGACTTGGCATTAAGAGATGATTCGCTATGAAAGATCTAAAGGAGATACAACGTACTCACGTGGTTACAAGCATCTATCAGATAGATAAAATCGTCAGTATAGACCCTGCCAATATGAGTATGATCTTGATAAGATTCAAGATGCATGACTCCAAGAAAAGGAGTTTCTGAAAGTCATGACAGAGGGATAATGAGTAATCCTCAGATTCTGAAAAAGGTTCGGAATGGAACAAATCGGATCCCATGAGCTTCTGCTTAATTGGATCGATCATAAGTGTCATGTACTTATCCTGATAACTTAATGCTTAGAGCATAGTAAGTTGGATTCAGGACACAACCTGGCTGATGATACTGGACAAATTATTTAAGCACACATGAGAAATCATTGAAAAATGATTAGGGTGAATGTAATAATAATTTGAAAGGAGTTTCAAATCTAAAATTATTTACATCAGTGGGTGGTGCTAAGGGACTTCATGGTTGAAGAGTTTCATCGGTATATTGATTGTTGTCCTCAACATCATTAACACCTTGAAATCTTCTTGACACCATAGGGTGCAGTCAACTGGACTATAGAACCCGAGAACCATGAGAAGTCTCAATACACACTACCATTTCCAGAATAGAGATAGGAGAAAGAAACAAGATGACATATTGAGATATCATCGGAAGAGTGTCCGATCAGATTATCTGCAATAATGTGTATCGTAGACAAATGTAGGACATTTTGGATACATGGACAGAGTGAATGTCATTTTGGGTATATAGATATATAAAATCTTAATTGTAAGTTTAAAAGAAACCAAGAAACACATAACAGTATTATAATATATCTGACTTGGTGATTACCTTATAGAGACTTGGTAATGAGCAAGAATGACTACCTGTCAGATCATTCCAACCTTGTGTTTCATTAGATTTGATTTGGTGATTATCTCGTGGAGACTTGATAATATGCAGGAGTAGCTACCTGTTAGATCATTCCAACTTTACGTTTCATTTTGCATGTTTTACTTTCCGAATAATATGATTATTCAAAGGTCAACAGTCGTTCATACTTTCGGAAGTAAGTAGTGAATTAAGACTGTCATGAATTGAATTGTAGACTGTCTAAGGTGTTAGACATAGCAATAGTGTTGCTGCAATGTTCATGAGTACTTAGAAATGGGGATTTAAGTATTGGACAAACCCACGCTTAGAGAATTACTTCATGGATTATATCACGAGTAATTCTGAGACGATAATATCTTATGGTCTTGAAACGGAGAAATATGAGTTGTAATTTACAAGTCGGTTGTACTTTGATAATACATAAACGCATCGGTAACTTGATGTTATAAAACGTTCCGGTTCTAGTTTTTTGGTTATTTTGATCATCCCCGTTCCGGTTCTGTATTTATATTATTTTCCAAGCAAGGGTTTATAAAACAAATAATAATGTGTCAAATCATTAAAGGATTATTATGTTATTTGTTATTTTTGAGATTTCAAATTCCAAATTGATCATTCTTATTCTAATTCTTTAAAAAGATTCAAAATTCTTCTAAAACATTTTATGAATCAAATGGTCGCTAAGATATTTATGGTAATAAGGATTTTGGGCCGTCTCCGTTCTGTCTATTTAACTCTTGGATGGATGAAGATGGATTTGAAGAGGTTTTGAGACAGGGATGGAATCAAAGTAAGGATTGTTTTAATACCTTTTCGAAGATTGAACGTCTATCTAGAAAACTCTGATTTCTGAAAGAAAACTTAAAAGCTTGGAGAATAAAGTTATGCGAAAACAAGAAAAGAAGTAAAGAATAATTAAAAAAAAAGATCGCTGCTCTCGATACGGTGGGGGAAACTCTTTATTTTGATAAGGACATGATGGAAAAGCGTTCTAAGATGTTAGTCAACCTTGAGGAGTTAGATCGAAAAATTTTGCTTGATGTAAAGCAAAAGGCGTGTTGCAGATGGGATTTAGAAGGAGATGAAAACTCCAGTTTTTTTCATGGGATGTTGCCGAATAACTTAAACAGAAATAGAATTACTAGGTTGAATATTAATGGCGAATAGAACACGAATCCGGAGCAGGTTAAAAAAGAGATATTTTGATTTTTTGAGGACAAATACAAAGAAGATCATGCGTGCTGGCCCCCTTTCATTAGTAATAAATTTAGAGTGTTATCAATCAAGCAAAAAAGACGGCTAGTGGATCTGTTTTCTAAAGAGGAAGTCAAAGTTGTGGTTTGGGCTTGTGGGTCTGATAAGGCGGCGCCTGGGCCGGATGGGTTTACGTTTGCCTTCATCAAACGTTTTTCGAGTGTGCTGGAAGAAGACTTCGTTATGTCGGTTCGATTCTTTGAAGAGCATAAGAAAATCAACCCAGGGAGTAATGCATCTTTTATTACTTTAATTCCTAAATGTGGTGATCCTTTGCATCTGGGCGATTGTCGCCCGATGAATCTTATTGGGTATGTTTCCAAAGTTATTTCTATGTGCTTAGCTGAGAGATTGAAGCTAGTCCTCCCATCGATCATCGGAAAGGAGCAATCGGCATTTATAAGGGGGCGTTCTATTCTTGACGTTCCCTTCGTTATCAATGAAATCATAAGGTGGGCTAAAAAGAAAAAGAAACAAATGTTGATTTTTAAAATAGATTTTGAGAAAGCATTCGGTTCGCTCAATTGGAACTTCTTAAAAATACGATGAAACAAATGGGGTTTTCGAAGAAATGGCGTTCTTGGATTATGGCATGTGTTTCCTCCCCTAGAATCTCGGTTCTAGTCAATAGCTCGACTACGGATCAATTTGCCATTAAACAGGGAATTCGACAAGGGACCCATTGTCCTCTTTTCTGTTTATAATTGCTGTAGAAGGCCTTAGAGTGATGATGATGGAAGCGATGGAAAAGAATTTATTTCAAGGAGTGAAGGTGCATGATGATATTTCTCCGATCTCCCTTCTTCAGTATGCAGATGATACAATTTTTCTTGGAGATTGGAACTATGGTAATGTTAAGAACCTACTCCGTATTATAAGATGTTTTTACATCTGCTCGGGTCTAAAGATAAATCTTTCCAAATGCAAAATCTTCGGAGTTGGAGTGAGTAAAGAGCAGATCAACGATATGGAAAACATTGTCGGATGCGGGGACAGATCTTTTCCTTTTTGTTATCTCGGTTTGCCTGTGGGCGGTGGCTTTAACAGAGTGAGCATGTGGAAAGAGGTGATCGATAAATTTCATAAAAAGTTGTCGTCTTGGAAAGCCCAGCTTCTCTAGACGAAAAGCCCATCTTCTCTCGTTTGGAGGTAGATTAACTTTATGCAAGGCTGTCTTTGGGAGTCTGGGGACTTATATGTTCTCGATTTACAAGGCTCCAACTGCGGTTATCCAGAAGCTCGAAAGTATTAGATGTGGATTCTTTTGGTGGAGTCTCGGAGCGCAAGAAGATTTCATGGGTGGCGTGGAATAAAATTATTAATGCTAAAGAGAATGGGGGATTGGGAATTGAAAGTTTACAGTCCCTAAACCATGCGCTCCTAATTAAATGGTGTTGGCGGTTCAAATTGGAAGAAGGTATGCTTTGGAAGGATGTGGTTTGTGGCATTCACGAGGTTGAGGGTAATTTAGGTTATGTTTTCTCTCTTACTCACAGAAGTAGGGTCTGGTGTTATATTGCAAGATTGAATAACAGTATTAAGCTGGGAAACATCGACATTAGAAGCTTGTTTTATTTGACGGATGCAGGTTGGGAATGGGGGTTAGAGGACGGTGGCAGATTTACGGTTTCTTCTTGTTGTAAGCTTCTGGACAGCTTCTTGCTAGTGGACTCTTGTATCAGCACCACGTATTGGAACAAATTTGCCCCGATAAAAGCTAATATTTTTATGGAGAGCGAGACTTGGGAGATTGCCCACTCGAATCAACCTTGCAGCTAGAGGAGTCCAGTTGAGGAATTCTTTGTGTCCTCTATGTAACAGATTCGAGGAGAATGAAGACCATTTATTTTGCCGTTGCTCGTTTGTGAAGGAGGTCTCAGTAAAGCTTATCGGGTGGTGTGTTGATTTGCCTTTGGGCAAGGACTTGGTTGAGGAGGTTTTACACAGTTTAAAGGATATCGAAGACAAAAGGAAGGAGAATGGGAAAAGAATTGGATGCATCATTGCTGCCTTTTTTTTGGTGTATTTGGACCCATAGAAATCATGTTATTTTTAATGGTAAGATTGATAGGAGTATTATAGTTGTGGAAAATATTAAGACTCGGGCTTTTCAGTGGTTGAAATGTAGGGACAGGAAGTCTAGTCTGATTTCTTGGGACAATTGGAATGTAATGCCTAATCTGTTGTAGCTTTGTTGCTCTAGCCCCTTGCTTGAGTCTCCTTAATAATATTCTTAATAATATTCTTGCGGTTCAAAAAAAAATATGGATAAATAGGGATGGTGTTCTTTTGGTATGCATGTTTTTAATAATAAAATAAAAAGTTAAGTTATCTTGTTTTCCATATTACACGTTTTAATTTTCAAATTATTTTTAATATATAATAAGTAATACGAAACTAATAGTATGCGATGTTGATTACGATCGGTTTCCAAAAAAAGGTTTACCGGATATCACATACATCTTCATCTTCATATTCTAATAAAAGAGTAAATAGACTGCCACGTGTCCTTCTCTTAGCATGTCTCCTACTAATTTTTCCGCTCATCATCTCTACTCCTCCTCACGCTCCACTTAATTCTTCACTCCCAATTATTGTTGATTGCTGATTTTCGGAAAAAAATCAATTCCAATCGGTTAGATATGACATCCCAATTTTACCTCTCTTCTTTAATACGCCTTCAATTCTGCCTAATTTAGTGAACATTCGACACTGTTTTCACGCTCTTAGTTTAGGTAATGATGCACCGTTTCAATTCAATTGCGTATTTGAGGTAACGATGTACCGTTACCTAAGATATACCGTCATTCTTCTTATATATATGAATTCCGTATTATGGAAATCATACACCGCTCCAAGAAGCGTTTAAAGTTTGACATTGGTGTTTTGCAGATCAGGTTTGAACAAACGATTTTTTTGTATTCTTATTCTGCGTTTGCTATTAAGTTGCGTAAAGTTGTGTAATTTGATTGAAATTATACATGTAACAATACTGTGACCAATTTTCTTCTTACGCAGCCACCATCACTAATCGTCGTCAAGGCAAGGGGGAATCTCTGGCCATCAACAATCATCTTCATCAGGAGTTTCTTGCCCAATACCATCAGGGATGTAGTCATGGAGGTTACTAATTAACTATGTTTTTCGATTCTCTACATCTTTTTACTTCTCTGATTTCCCTAAAGTTATGTCGTCAAAATGAATTTCGGTGTTGTTGATCGTTTGATATTGTCACTGATGTCTGAATTGCTAATAATTGCACAAGATTAGTAATCCATTTTTTATTTCCTTTATATTGATGTGTTCATGGTTACGTTATTTTGGGTGAACGTTATTGGCAATCTTAATTTTGCACACCATATGTTCGACGAAATGCCACATAGAACAAAATACTCAATGTCAAACTTGAACGTCATTCTTTATATATATATATATATATATATATATATATATATATATATATATATATATATATATATATATATATATATATATATATATATATATATATATATATATATAGAGGAATAAAATGAAATGTAAATACCTGGATAGAACTTCTAACAAAAGAAAAGAGGAAGTCATATATATATATATATATATATATATATATATATATATATATATATATATATATATATATATATATATATGACTTCCTCTTTTCTTTTGTTAGAAGTTCTATCCAGGTATTTACATTTCATTTTATTCCTCTATATATATATATATATATATATATATATATATATATATATATATATATATATATATATATATATATATATATATATATATATATATATATATATATATATATATATGCACTGGTGATGGTGGAATCATACACAACTTTTGTTAACTTGAAGTCCAAGAACACACTCCGACTCTTGATGCGAAATTTCAGTTGGTCATGACTTGGATATAAATTCCTTTTGGTTGCTTAAACTGCACTGTGTTATGACTTTAACCCTATTGCATGCTCTTCGATGCCAACTGTGCCATCTTGCTTTGTGCTCTATTTGTTAGTACATTGTGCATTGTAGGTTGTAAATTTCATGTAAGTTCTATTGCATCAAAAGGCTAATTTTGTACTACGGTTGAGATACATATAAACAGTGAAGTGAATGCAGGTGTGGTCTCTTTGTTTAAAGAGGTTTATGCCAATCTTTTATGGTTTCTTTGATTTATGCAACATGAGAAGCATATAACTGGTTACACTACCACATCACAATGGTTATTGGTATGGGAATGTGTGAGCTGGCTCTTTGGTATTTTGATTTTGTAAGTTTGAATGTCAATTTCTTCATTAACTTGGAATTAGAATTCACCTCATGACGTGATTGTGTGTATATGTGAGTATATACGTATGCGCATGTGTGCGTTTGTGTCGTGTGTATAGGCATGTGTCAATGTATGGATTCTATTTTGTTTTTTTGCATTTTGGTTCCATGTATGTGTGCTTATGTGCATTTGTGTTTGTGTGTATGTGGATGTGTCACCTAATAACCCATGTATCATTGTATTTACTTCTTTAATGTTTATAAAAAGTTGTGGAGTATGTCCTAATTGAAAGCGATACTTTGTGTAGGACAGGAAGGGACTTGGACCAGATGAATCATCTCTTGGAAATAAATAGAAGGATATTTTTTCTTCATCATTACTGGAAGTGTGCTCGGAATGTGAAAATGATGATTGCATAATATAGCATTGTACTATTTATCATATCCCTTCAATACCATTGTACTACTATATTTTCTTATTAGTGTGTTGTACTTTCAATGCCCGTGGCCATCTAGATAGAATAAGAATTAATCACTATACGTTTTGTAGCGAAAGATGTTTTATTTGCTTTTAAATCAAAGTCTGAAAGGACCAGCAATGGTAAATAAGGATAAAGAAAAATACAGGAAAATTTAATACTTCTAATTCAAATTTCAAGCAAATAGAAAATATTCACAAATAAATGAATATGTATATATTTCTATTTATTTACTTTTAACATTTCTTAAGCTTTTAATATATTACTTGTATATTTTGTATTTCAAATAGCCACTAATTGATGGCAAAATAGTCCATAAAATGTTGTATGGAAAATATATTATGTATGTCATTGAAAGTGTTCATTAGATGGAATAATCAACGGAAGTATATGTTATACACAAAAATTATGTCTTTCTTAGGAATTTGTGCATTGGTGTTAAAGTGAATGTCATAAACAAATATTAATGCCAATTTAACCACATATTATTTGTATATAGATGAATATATATAGGTGCTTAAGATTTTGTATTGAAACAAATTACCATTGATTTTTTAATTATAACAAAACAAATTATCATTTATTTATATTTATAAAAGTAGTGGTCAATTATGTCAATTAACTATAAATCTAAATAAAATATCAGGAAGTACAATGTTATTTTAACATGAACAAAACCAAAGTACATTTTCATTTGACATTCAAAATCAAAAGAGGTTACTATTAACCGCAGTAAATCAAAATGCATTACTATATTATGCGAACTGATACAAGGTGATATAAAAACCAAAAAATCAAAGTAAAATTATTTTTTACACAAGCAATTTTGAAGTTGTCATCCCGTGTTTAACACGGGCTTATAACCTAGTTTATAATATTTAATGTCGTAATTTGAAGAATCAGTCATTTATTACTAAAATTAATATCAAATGTGTTTTACCGATACCATGAAATTCCTATATAAATACTTTGTTATAGCTTTTTACAAGAATATAACGTTTGACTAAAAGAGTTCACAAATAGAATATGGCGTCATGCAAATTTGTGGTTATTCTTCTTGTGTTGATGGTTGTTTCCTTTGTTTCAACTTATGCAATTGGCGAAGGTATATTGTTTTATATCCTTTTACTTTTATAACATATGATAATTTTTTTTATTTTTAATAGTATATTTATGATACTTTTCATTTTTGTTTACAGGTTGTTGTACAAAGCTTTGTTGCAATCAAGTAAAGAGTTGTCAAGATTTGTGTGCGAAACATGCGCATAGAGCTTTATTATCTAACGGTTGTACAGGTTTTTTTGGAATATGCAAACCTGATAAAGCTTGTGTTGGTGGATTATGTTGCTGCGCTGGATAAATGATATTACTTTTGTTTCACGTCTAGGTTTTTTTAGAACGGCTCACGTCTAATTATGAAGTCGGTTTTTTATCATGTTTTGCTTTTTGAATAAAACATATTTAGGTATTGGAATTTATCATGTTGCTGTGTGTTGCGAAACAATGTTACGCTCATTAGTTATATATCAATATTATTTATTCGTCTAGTTACATCTAAATGATGTATTTGATTGTCTAAATTTTAAGAATATAGAACTAAAAAGGTGGTTTTGTTTTGCGTCAAATGTTTAGGGTCTGTTTGGTATGATTGAATGGAATCATCAGGGAATGGAATGAGTTTCGTAATTGAATTATCAAGATAATGGAATGATAGATAATGGAATGAATCATTGCATTCTATTGTCATGTTTGATTGACTCGAATGAATGAATTAAGTCATTCGAACGTATTATTTGTTATTAGTATACAGAAAACTAAGTAAAAAAATTGAGAAATAAAGAAATGAATTTTATTTTATAAAATAATTTTTTTATTAAACAAATGTATATCGTTAAATAAACTACATATAAACATATTTCATTTCGTTCAAAATACATATTATATGTTTTGCAAATAGTTGAAAATAAATTATCTATAATTTAAAAGGTTACAAAATAAAAAGAACTAGATACCATAAAATCTTAAAAAATAAATATGATAAAAAATTACTTATTCTTAAAGATAAAAAAATTATTTAAATGATGTTTTGAAATTTTATAAAGATTAATATTTATTGAAAATTGTAAGAATAAAAGTAATTTAATTTTGTTATAAGTCATTCAATTCCCTTAGGGAATAAAGAAAAAACACCCATCTTCTATGGAATGAAATTCAGCCCGAGAGAAGGAATCGCATTCCATGATGAATGCTTCATTTCGTTCCTTCGAGCAACCAAGCATGCTCTTTTTCATTCCATCGTAATGTTCCATTCCATTCCCTCTTTGATTAATGCATACCAAACATTACCTTAATACTTCAATTGATCCAACAATCGTGGGCATAGTGACATGATTCTAAAAATCGTGGGCTGGAGATGTGCTCAAAGTAAACCGGATTTGGTACTTCTCAAAAAGCTTTAGCGGCTAAAAACGATATTCAATTATGGGGTAAGGATCTGAAAATTAAAGGGACGATGGAATACAACAACCTCGCTAATCAAATGGATACGATTAAGATCATTGTTGAAAATAGGCCTTTTACTTCTCCGTAGAGGTTGAATCGAAAAACATGGGAAAACATGTTAATGGAGATGAGACTGTCAAAAACTGGATCTAAAGCAAAAGGCGCGTATTAGATGGGATATTGACGGAGACGAAAACAATAATTATTTCATGGCTTGATCAATGGCAAGAAGTGAGAATGCAGAATTAATGGTCTTAATTTGGAAGGCTTTTGGGTCTTGAACTCAATGATGAAAATTTATTTCTCTTTTATATTTGATCAGTCGGTCCGGTCATACCTAACGCTGTGCTCCCGAGATTAATAACGGAAAGAAGAGAAAAGGAAAGAAAATAATGAGAGAAAAGAAAGGAAGGGAAGGGAAATATATAAATGTTTTCCATGCTCCAGAATTCTAAAGAAAAGGAAAGAAATGAAACATTTTTTGTGCTCCTAAGTTAGAAGGAAATGAAAAGAAAACAACAAATTTACGTTTATACATTTATGATCGTTTGCCACAATTTCCAGCCAAAAGCTCTGTTCCACTTATATATGGAAGACAAAGCATACATATAATGCTATATGTTTTAGTCCAAAATCAACCTCAATTACTAACCTTTGACTTTACAATAAAATTGAATTTATAAACCACGTGGCAATGAATCATGAATCACCTAAGAAAAAGTGCAACTATCTAACTGTCATGAATCACCAAAAAAAGTCACTCTTGTTGTAAAATACGACGGATCCGAATTGACTTTAGACAATATTAGCTCAATGCGGAATAGGATCAAAATTATCAAACGATAATAATCACAACGAAAATACGAATAAAGTAAATAAAATAGACACAGGGATTTACGTGGAAAACCCAAATCGGGAAAAACCACGGGCGGAGGAAGCCGAGAACCAATTCACTATATTTTGTGGTGTTTACAAAATGTTTGGAGAAATATAAAAATACAAAGAGTTTATAACTCTTATGTATTTACAAGAGAAGATATGGTTTTTGGTGTGATTTGCATGAATGAGTTTCTACCCTTTATATAGGGTTTGTATTGCAATCCATTTTAGAAAAAAATGGCTCATATGTTGAATTCTTTGCAAGCCACATTTGAAAATTGTTTAGTAGCCTTTGAATAATCTTTAGCAGCCTTTGAATCATCTTTAGCAGCCTTTGAAAATAAGTTTTGTTGAATTTTGAAGACATATTCTTCAATCTCCACCTTGACTTCAAAATGGAACTCATTTGCTAAAGCCAACAACTCTTCAAACTCCAAAACTCCATAAGAAACTGGAATCACCATATAGAGAAAAATTGATCCTGAAAAATGAAATACTTCCTCCACCACGAGCCTAATCAGGCTCAACTACGATCAGAAATACCTATTAAGTCCAAACACAGTTTGAACTTGGATATTGGAAGACTCTTAGTGAACACATCAGCGGGATTATAATCTGTATCGATCTTTTCTATGACACAATCACCTTTTTCAATGATATCACACACAAAATGATAACGAATATCAATGTGCTTTGTACGGTCATGAAACATCTGATCTTTACTCAAGAAGATAGCACTTTGATTATCACAGAATACTGTGGTAACCTTTATTCTATCATCGAGTTCTCTAAACAATCCCTTTAACAAAATATCTTCCTTAACTGCTTCTGTAATCGCCATATACTCTGCCTCTGTAGAAGACAGTGCAACTATAGACTGTAACTGGGCTTTCCAACTAATAGCACAACCGTTCAGTGTAAACGCATACCCTGTAATGGATCTTCGTTTATCCAAGTCTTTGCCAAAATCTGAATCAACATATCCAACCACCCCAGTGTTAGATTGTCCATAGCGTAGACACATAGAAGACGTACCGCGTAGATAATGTAAGATCCACTATACTGCTTTCCGTGTTCTCTTCCCGGGTTCGCCATATATCTACTAACCATGCTAACTGCATAAGCCAAATCAGGGCGTGTGCAAATCATAGCATACATCAAAGATCCAACAGCACTAGAGTATGGTACGCGTGCCATGTACTCCATATCAGTCTCAGTAGTAGGACTTAAAGCGGATGATAACTTGAAATGAGCTGCAAAAGGTGTGTTGACAGGCTTTGCTTCATGCATATTAAAACGTCCTAGGACTTTCTCAATGTAACCTTTTTGAGAAAGATGCAAGATCCTAGACTTCCTGTCACGAACAATTTCCATACCTAAAATTTTCTTGGCAGCTCCTAAGTCCTTCATTTCAAAATCAGCTTTCAACTGGTCTTTTAACTTCTGAATCTCCTTCATATCTTTTGCTGCAATGAACATGTCATCCACGTACAAGAGTAAGTAGATCTTTGAACCATCGTCACCTTTCTTGAAATAAACGCAGCTATCATAGGTGCACCTGCTGAATTTGTGACTGGTCATGAAAGAATCGAACCTCTTGTACCATTGTCTAGGAGACTGCTTGAGGTCATAAAGAGATTTCTTTAATTTACATACGTAGTTCTCCTTGCCAGGAACTACAAAACCTTCAGGTTGTTGCATGAAAATCTCTTCCTCAAGCTCACCATTTAGGAAAGTTGTAGTAACATCTAGTTGCTCCGACTCATAATCATTTGAAGCAACTAACCCCAACAATGCACGAATAGAAGTGTGTTTGACTACTAGAAAATAGATGTCAGTATAGTCAACGCCTGGAATTTGACTGTAGCCTTTAGCTACCAACCGAGCTTTATATCTTGGTTTCTCATTCGGGTTAACAGGTTCTTTGAGCTTGTAGAACCACTTGCATTTAACTGGCCTTTTCCCTTTTGGAATAGGAACTAAATCCCAAGTACCATTTCTTTGCAAGGATTCCATCTCATTATGCATAACAATCATCCAATTACTTGAGTCTTTAGATTTGATAGCCTCATCATAATTTAGAGGCTCCGTTTCCGACTCAATATCATTAGCAACAATAAAAGCATAAGCAACAAGTTCAGCTTCAGCATACCTCTTTGGAGGAACAATTTGTCTTCTCGGCCTATCTCTTGCAATGCTTCGAGTAGTAGCTTGTGGTTGTGAAGTTGTTGTTTCTTCAACAACGACATGCTTATTTGGCGAGGAAGACTCTTGTTGCTCAACTGGACTCGGAATGGTGACAGGTGAAGTAGGAAACTCCACCTCCATTTGAGCTTTCTCTTCATTTGCTTTTGATAATGCGACTGTATCTTCTGTAGAGTCGGAAGTTTGATGAATCATAGCAGACTCGTCAAAAGTAACATCTCTTGAGATGATGATTTTATTTAGATCATTGCTCCATAACTTGTAACCTTTAACTCCTGGATTATAACCAAGAAAGACACATTTAAGTGCTCTCGGTTCTAACTTCCCATTGTCAACTCGTGCATAAGCTGGACATCCGAAAGGTTTCAGATGTGTATAATCGGCAGGTTTCCCAGACCATAACTCATACAGAGTTTTCTTCTCGATTGCTCGTGACGGTGATCGGTTGATAACATAGCAAGCAGTAGAAGCAGCCTCCGCCCAAAAGGACTTTGGCAATTTGGAATTTGAAAGCATACATCTGACCTTCTCCATAATGGTGCGATTCATCCTTTCGGCTACACCATTTTGTTGAGGCGTATAGGCTACCGTGCAATGTCGAGTAATGCCTTCCTTTCGGCAATAGGCATTAAACTCTTCTGAGCAAAACTCTAGTCCATTATCCGTACGAAGATACTTTACCACCAATCCTGATTGCTTTTCAACCTGAACTTTCCAGTCTCTGAAGGTAGAGAAAACGTCTCCCTTATGTTTTAAGAAGAAACACCATACCTTCCTGGAGAAATCGTCAATGATAGTGAGCATATAGTTAGCTCCACCTTTAGAAGCAACTCGAGCTGGTCCCCATAAATCCGAGTGGACATAGTCGAGTGGTCCTTTCGTTGTATGGATACCACTTGCAAACCTCACTCGTTTTGCCTTGCCATATACACAGTCTTCACAGAACTCCAAATCAACAATCTTTTGTTGACCAAGTAAACCTCTTCGACTCAATTCTGACATGCCTTGAAAACTCATATGGCCAAGTCGAAGGTGCCAAAGACGGGATTGATCTGGATCAGAAAGAGACTTTGAAACAACAGCAGCATCACTCGAAATTGTTTGCCCGTCAAGAAAGTAGAGGTCTGAGGTTTTTCGACTGACTCTCAATTTGTCGGAACCATCTTTGAACACCCTGAGAACTCCACCTTTACCGGCAAACTCGTATCCTTTTTTATCAAAGGAACTAAGAGATAACAAGTTTCTTCTGAGGTCAGGGACATATCTAATATCCCCAATGGTTCAGATAATGCCATCAAACATACGGATTCTGACTGAACCATGTCCAAGAACTGGACATGTAGTATTGTTACCCATCAACACATAGCCCTGGTTAACCTTTTCATATGTGTAAAACCAACTTTTGTTGTGACACATATGAAAAGTACAACCAGAGTCGAGTATCCAATCACCAGTGGAATCCAGTTTATCTGAATAAACTGTCAAGAGTTCTCCAATACATTCGACCTCTGCTACATCGGCTTCACCCGAAGTGCTAGCTTGTTTACCATTTGCTGCAGCCTTCTCTTTTTCTTTATTCTTCAACTTGAAACATTCTTCAAGCACATGTCCCTTCTTGTGACAATAGTTGCAAAACTTTCGTTTGCCTTTTGACTTGGATCTGGTTCTGTTGGAAGATTGAGAAGTTCTACTTCTCTCTGTTGTTCTTCCTCTGACATTCAAACCTTCGGCTTTAGCATCACTTGAACCACCACCAGAAATATGCTTCATCTTCTCTTTAGAATCCAAAGCTGTAAAGACTTCATCTAAAACAAGAGTGTCACGGCTGTAGATGATTGTATCACAAAAATGGCTATAGAATTCGGGCAAAGATGACAACAAAAATAAAGCTAAGTCTTCATCTTCATACTGAACATCCATATTCTCCAAGTTATTTATTAACTCTTTGAATGTGGAAAAATGTTCAGCTAATGAGCCTCCTTCAATCATCTTGAGATTGAACAACCGTTGCTTTAGATGCAACTTGTTCGGTAAGCTCTTTGTCATAAATAACTGCTCCAACTTCAGCTACAAAGCAGCCGCCGACGTTTCTTTTAGAACATCTTGTAAAACATCGTTTGACAAGTGCAAACGAATTTGAGATAAAGCCTTCAGATCTTTCATCTCCTTTTCTTCTTCGGTCCATGTAGCGGGCATCCTTTCAAAGCCCAAGAGCGCCTTGTGTAAATCCATCTGAATGAGAATATCTCTCATCTTTACTTGCCACAGCGGAAATCGGGTATTCCGATCCAGCAGCGGAATATCGTATTTCATCAAAGACATGATTTATTACTTGATAAAATGATCCCAACAAGCTAATATCAAAACCCGGACGCTCTGATACCAATTGTTGTAAAATACGACGGATCTGAATTGACTTTAGACAATATTAGCTCAATGCGGAATAGGATCAAAATTATCAAACGATAATAATCACAACGAAAATACGAATAAAGTAAATAAAATAGAGACACAGGGATTTACGTGGAAAACCCAAATCGGGAAAAACCACGGGCGGAGGAAGCCGAGAACCAATTCACTATATTTTGTGGTGTTTACAAAATGTTTGGAGAAATATAAAAATACAAAGAGTTTATAACTCTTATGTATTTACAAGAGAAGATATGGTTTTTGGTGTGATTTGCATGAATGAGTTTCTACCCTTTATATAGGGTTTGTATTGCAATCCATTTTAGAAAAAATGGCTCATATGTTGAATTCTTTGCAAGCCACATTTGAAAATTGTTTAGTAGCCTTTGAATCATCTTTAGCAGCCTTTGAAAATAAGTTTTGTTGAATTTTGAAGACATATTCTTCAACTCTCCCAAACAGAAACTATGCATAAATAACAAGAAAGACTCAATAAAAGACCCAGGGGTAAATCTGTCCAGCATCACCGGAATCATGGACAAATCAATCCAGAAACTGCAGCACCAGACTTCAAAGAAAAAAACAAGGAGCAGCAAAACCAACTTCTAGATATAAAGCAGAAACAACTCCGAAACCTGGACCTCAAAGAGCAAAAGCGTCTGAACCATTACAGCCGAAAAAAAACTGCAGCACTATCTTCTTGTGTGATTTTCTTTTTACTTTAATTCATAACTAATTTCCAATTTAGTTATGAATTAATATTCATTACAAACAGTTGCAGCCATGTGATGGTAGAAACCCATATATAAAGTGTAATCTTGATTTAATATACAAAAAGAAACAGCCACGTCAAGGTTGAATTTTAATCCAGAAAAAGGATGCTTGGAAAGATGAGTTAACACCATGAAATTTTCCTGTTAATATTTTTTTACGGTTATCTTGAACAATACAAACAAGAAGAAACATGAAACGACAGCAGCCACGTGAATAATACAAACCAGAAGAAACATGCAGCGACAGGAAGAAGATACAAAAAAATAGAAAAGTGAAAAAAAATTACCTTGGTCTATTTCTGTGTACGTCGATCTTGAGAAGAAAACAGTGGGAGGCACAGAGAAGAGAAGGTTCGTTGAATATATATAAATACTAGGTCTAGGGGTATTTTGGTAATGTTCAAAGGTTTATATCGGATACCGTTTCTTTTCTCTCCAATTCTCTCCGATTTGGGAGGAAGCGTATACGAGATGAGTATCCCTCAAGATCCCTCCTTTTCTTTTCCTTTCTTTCCAAAAAAAATTCTCGGGAGCAAGATCACAGATCCTTTCCTCTCAAATCCTTTCCTTTCTCTCATAAAATTCCACTCGGGAGCAGAGCGTTAATTCCCGTCTTTTGGTTCCTTCCTGTAACTTATTTTTTTGGCGTTTGGTTTTTTTGGTTCTGAATTAATGTTATTTTCCCTCGGGTAAATTTGGATTCTTTGTTCGGGTAAGGTTCTATTTGGTTCTTTCGCTTTCTTCTTTCCAGAACCATTTCCTCTCACACCGCTTCACCATCCCCTCTCCCACCGCTTCATCTTTATCGTCTCCGATTCCGCCTTCTCCGCCACCACTGCTACACCTTCCTCCCTCCTCACATCCACCTCATGCGAAATCGTGAAAACGAAGACATGTTGCGAGATCGAGAGATTGAGCAATCAGTTGTGTGCGATTCACTGAAAGTTAGCGATGGGCTTTGTAGGTGGTGACCTCCGGTGACGGCGTTGGTCGATGATCGTTGGGGTGTAGTCGGATGTCAGGTATGCAACAACCCTAACATTCAAATTTTCTGTTTGCCACCGTCTCCAATTTACGCTCGCAATTTACGCTGTTGCCCTTCACTGTGGTTGCTTTCCTGTACAGCGCCTATCGCAACTGCAATACCTCCGCTCAATCGTTTTCGTTCTACACACCGCCTGTTCCGTTCAGCACGTCTGCATTCTCTCCGCCGACTCCCCAACTCTGGTAAGGTTTCTGTGGCCTTTTTGTTACTTGAAAAGTTGGGTTTCACTCTGTACAACTGTACCTTCTTTTCTAAATGTTATTTTTAACGCCTTCTTTTACTTGGATTGCCTTTTTATTTGTCTCAGCCACCACGACCCTAGACACCGTCGTACACCTGCTTTGCCTTTGGCCAACACCGGCTCGACTTTCTTGGCGAGTCAGCTTTTACTCATTGGTTATTTGAGAGTTCCGGTACAAATACGAATCGTGCGTAGAAAAACTTAAATGAACAGATTTCAATCTAAAAGGAAAAAACACCAAACGTGGGTTAACTATCAAACTTTCAAAATTCAAGATATTAAATCAGGTCATTCACCATAAAAGATCAATGTTTTAGTAGTAATTCTTTCATATAGACAAATCAACCATTTCAATTTCTATAAGAAGTGTTTATCATTTTCTTTCTGATCAAGTTCTCTATGAGTAAAGTGGTTGAGTTATAAACGATTTTAGTAAGTTGATTGCTATTATTTATTATTTTCTTTCTGATCAAGTTCTTTATGAGTAAAGTGGTTGAGTTATAAATGATTTTAGTAAGTTGATTGGTAGTAGGCGCATAAATGACTCTTTTATTCCAATTTTTATGTCTTTCTCTGTCTCTGTCATGTTTCACCATCAACTTTATCTTTTCCACTGATCCAACAATTTTCTTTGTTGAAATTAGGGTTAATGCTTTAACTCGAGGCTTCATGTGTATAAATATTTTGATTTGGATTTTGCTTTTCTAACTACATTTAACGTACTTCCAATGCAAATTTTCTTGATTTTTGGAGTCTTTTTCGCCATTTGGTATCATCACAGTACAATTACATTATGGAAATAGAATGTCCATCTTTCAAGAATGTCCAATGTTGACACACTACACCAAGAGAGGCTATCGAAGGTATGTTCACCGATTTCTTATACGATTTCTTTCTGTACATCTTTCAATCATTTCATAACATGTTTTGACCTACATCTGGTACCTCTTCATTGATTTTAGGTAGTTACATTGACAAGAAGGTTGTGTTTGTTTTCAAAGATGTTAAATGTCTTTTGTCTTTTTCCATGTCTGCAGAAGAAGATGTGGACTAAAGTCTTTTTCTATGTCTTCGGTATTCCTAAAAAGAGTGTTTGTTTTTAATGTCTTTTTGAAATTATTCTAATACAGCGCCCAACATTCTAATACCCCAACTACAATATTCTTATTAGTTTTCAAGTATCATAATTTTGAAATTCTCCAAACACCCTTTTCCAACTCTCGTCCCGTTCCCTCGTAAGCAAAAGACAATCTTGCCCTTGGCTTTTTGAGGTGATAAAGAACCAGGTAAACATTGTTTGCATAAATTTTAAGATTCAGCATAGTTTGATTATTTTTTGGGTTAAATCATAAATGAATGAATAATAAAGAACATTTCAGATCAAAATAAGAAATCAACGAAAACTGGAACATTTCAGATCACCCAACAATCACTAAAACCCATTAATTTTGAACTTTGTTTGGTTCTTTTTAGATAATTAAGAACACGCAATAATTATTTCTGAGTATAGAACTCAAAGAACTGCAAAAAAGCTAACATGATAAAGAAAAAGCTAACATGTAAGCCAACATATAAGTTCCTGCTGTAACAACACGATGGGGGAGAGGAGGAATGCAGAAGGTAACAACACTGCAATCCAATTTTCGTTTTTAAAGATGTCTGATTTTGGATTGAAATAACCTACAAAGATAATAGCACTCGAAATCAATGTATGACAGAAGAATCACAGACTCGTATCAAGTGCCATATCGCGATGGGGTGGAAGGGGAATGCATGGGTTATCACGATGGGGGAGAAGAGGAATGCAGAAGGTGTAATCTCGATTTGAATAAACTGATCTGATTTGGGTTCATAATTAATTTGATTTGAGAGATGAAATTTTAGATCGGAAAACTTTACCTAAATGTCGGAGGCCTGGAGCGTAGGAGGGGCGGCGTGGACCGGAGGCGGCGTGACTCGAAGGGCCGACAGCAAGGATCGGTGGCCGGAGTTGAAAAATCCGGCATGAATACTTGAAAGCTGGGGAGAAGTCGTTGAAAACGGGAGAGAAGAAGTCGCCGTGAAGAACTGAAGAATCAAAAAGAGGGAAAAAGTGATATTTTAGGTCTTTTTCCAAAAGACGGGAAAAAGTCTTTTTCAGCTACTTTATCTTCCAAAAAAACAAACACTCTTTTTTTAAAATGTCTACCCGCTGGAAGACGTTTGAGGACAAAAAGACTTTTTCATAAAAAACAAACACCTCCGAAGTGTCCCTTCACCGGTGATGTCTTCATTAGAGCCCGTATTTTAACCGGTACTTGCAGCAGTGCGAAGATGGTGAGGACTATTATTGTTCGAAGGGACTATTTTCACTATATCAAGAAATACCAGAGGTAAGATCCAAAGTTGTAACAATGATTTTAACTTATTAGTCCCAATTAATGGTGTATAGTCATTCTAATTATTGGTTATATGCTTTTTTATACAGATACGAGAAGAGGCATTCCAACACTCCTCTTCACGTCTCACTATGCTTCCGTGTGAAGGAAGGTGACCATGTCACCGTTGGATAGTGCAGGTTTGTTTTCATGGGTTAATTTTACTTCTGTGTCAAGAATAGTAGTATTGGTTGATGTTATGCATGAAAGAGCAATTTACTTTTATTGATTTGCTTATTGTGACATTCTACTTACATTTTATTCTATTACAACATTGTTTTTGGGCCAAATTCAATGAGACTGTGAAGTCTTTCATATCAAAAATAGTAAAAGATCTTTTCGTACAAAAATACAATCAGTTATTTTTAAAGAAAGAAGAATTGTCATTAGATTCTGTCAAACATTACAAAGTGAACCTACCCGATGAGTTATCAAAGATTATGGTAATGAAGGACAAAATCATGGAATTAGGGCAGAAAGTTGGGCAGACAATTATATTTGTTAAAACAAGAAAAAGTGTTGGTATGTTACACGTGAGTTATATATATTTCAATTATTATAAACTAAATTGGATTTTAATTTTATTTTAATCTTTTGGTTTAGCTTGAAGCAATGGGGTTTGATAAAGCGTTTTGTCCTATTATATTTGATTGTGCAGGCAACTTAGAATACGCATATTCTTGCTATGGAACTGAAGAATTTGCATATAGTATTCAACTGAGGTTTATGTATTTTCTAATTTAAGGTTTCTGTAATGCCCTAAATAGGTTTCCAAATACTTATATAATTTAAGACTTTTTGATGCATGCCTAAGCTCGATAAAAAGATTCTTTCTGGTTTCAAGTTGATATGGAGGTGGCTATGTTTCCTCTATTTCTGGAATTATATTACATGGATGTAAGAAATGTACTTATAATCTTTTTCTTATTTGATGTTTATTTGCAGGTTGGGAATTAACATACATCCTTCAGAATGGCAAAAGATCATGATGACCACAAACATTACAAACTTATGCTCGATATATACCTCATAATAAGGTACTGTTTGTTCCAATCTCATGTGAGGATCGAGACACTTAGCATACGAACACTAAACTCACACACTCAGCTCACAAATTAAGAACACAAGAATTTAACGTGGTTCGGTCCAAAAATGACCTACGTCCACGGCGGATAACTAGGAATGTATATTGCTTCTGTGTTTTTTGTGTGGTGTGGTACATCTTGTATTGTGTTATACTGCCTTTTATATAGGCTTTAGTTTACTAGCCAATTTAGAAAAAAGCTTCACCAAACTTTGACAAAAAAGGCTTCACCAACCAAAGTTTGAACAAAATACCAACTAATCTTTGAACAAAATCTTCACCTAACAATCTCCCACTTGAAGATTTTGAACAACGTAGTCTTTCTCTATCGTCCAATTGTTGCAACAATTCTTCAATCCCTCACTTGAAGCCACGGAACAATTTTCACCTGTGCTTCAACTGTGCATTCCAAAAAACACTTTTGATCTTAGCTCTTTCCTAGTTACCCTGGCCTTCTCTTCAATTTACCTGAAGGCTAGTTGAAGCTATGCAGAGCTTCAACTTCTCTAAGGTAACAACCTTAGTCAACATATCAGCTGGATTTTCAGTTCCTTTGATCTTCTTCAACTTCAGAGTACCATCATTAATTCTTTCTCTGATGAAGTGATATCTCAGCTGTATGTGCTTTGTCTTCGAATGGAAGACAGGATTCTTTGCAAGGTGTATTGCACTTTGATTATCACAAAACAGTGCACAATCAACTTGTTCCTTGCCAAGTTCTTCGAGAAAGTTCTTCAACCATATAAGCTCTTTGCTTGCTTCAGCAACTGCCATATACTCTGCTTCTGTGGTTGAAAGGGCAACACTTTTCTGGAGTTTAGACATCCAACTCACTGCAGTGCCTCCCACTGTAAAGACATACCCGGTAGTGCTTTTGTATGAGTCTTTGCAACCACCAAGGTTTGCATCTGCAAAACCCTTCAGAATGACATCTTTCCCTTTAAAATGCAATGCCACTTTTGAAGTCCCCTTCAAATATCTTAGCAGCCATATAACTGCTTCCCAATGTTCTCTCCCTGGATTAGACATAAACCGACTAACAACTCCCACTGCATGTGCAATATCTGGTCTCGTGCATACCATTGCATACATGAGACTACCAACTGCAGATGCATAAGGTACTTTAGCCATTTCTTTCTTGTCTTCATCTGATTTGGGTGACTGAACTTTAGAAAGCTTAAAGTGACTTCCCAAAGGTGTACTTCTGATATTGGCATCTTTAAGGCTGAATTTCTCTAACACTTTCTCAATGTACTTCTCTTGAGAGAGTGTCAAAGAGCCATCTTCTTTGTTTCTGAAAATACTCATCCCGAGTATTTGGTTTGCAGCTCCCAAGTCTTTCATCTCGAATTCTTCAGACATTTGCTTCTTTAACTTCTTGATCTCTGTCATGTCTGAGCCTGCAATCAACATATCATCTACATAGAGTAGTAGAATGATATAAGAACCCTTAAAATTCTTGATGTAACAACAATGGTCATTGTCACATCTCTTGTAACCAACTCTTCTCATGAAGTTATCAAACTTCAAATACCATTGTCTGGGCGCTTGTTTCAGACCATACAAGCTCTTCTTTAATTTACACACTAAGTTTTCTTTGCCTTTAATCTGAAAACCCTCTGGTTGTGTCATGTAAATTTCTTCATCTAGGTCACCATGTAGAAAAGCTGTCTTGACATCTAGCTGCTCTAGATGCAAACCTTCTGCTGCTACAATACTGAGAACAAGTCTGATAGTGGTCATCTTCACTACTGGAGAGAATATTTCATTGAAATCGATTCCCTCTTTCTGTTGAAAGCCCTTGACTACTAATCTTGCTTTGTACCGTTTGGTACCATCATGTTCATCTTTGACCCTGAAAACCCATTTGTTCTGAAGAGCCTTCTTCCCAGCTGGAAGCTTTGTTAAGTGCCAGGTCTTGTTCTTCTCAAGCGACTTCATTTCATCTTTCATTGCTAGCTCCCACTGCAATGAATCTTTCAACCCCATTGCTTCAAAGTAACACTGGGGTTCACCATTTTCTGTCAAAAGAATGTAGTTGACAGATGGTGAGTATCTTTGTGGTGGTCTGATGACTCTGGAAGATCTTCTTGGTTGAACTGGAGGAGTGATTAGGGATTCTGGAGCTGGAGGACTAGTTTCTTCATCTTCAGAATCATTACTGGAATTATCCCCTGAGCTCCCACTGTCAGTTGAATCATCCCCAGATTCAGGGATTTCGACTAGAGCTTTTTTCTTCTTTCCAACACCTTCAAACTCAACATACTCCTTCTGAACTTCTGGACTTTTGTTGTTTCTGTCTTTATATAACTCAGCTTCGTTAAAGGTGACATTCTTGCTTCGGATTATCTTTCTGCTTTCACTATCCCAAAGCCTGTACCCCATTTCGCCTGACCCATAACCAATGAATGTGCACTTCTTGGTCTTTGAATCAAGTTTATCCCTGTCACCATCTTTTAACAAACTGTAAGCAGTACAACCAAAGACTTTTAGGTGTTTGAGACTTACTTCCTTCCCTTGCCACATTTCTTCCGACAATTTAAAATCCAAGGGAACACACGGTGAACGGTTGATCAAGTAGGCTGCAGTGTTAACTGCATCAACCCAGAATGTCTTTGGTAAACCAGCATTCAACCTTATGCTTCTAGCCCTTTCATTCAGAGTTCTATTCATTCTCTCAGCTACACCATTCTGCTGAGGGGTTCCTGGGACTGTCTTGATCATCTTTATCCCTTGCTTGGCACAATAGTCAACAAACTCCTTGCTTATGTATTCACCACCATTATCCGACTTCAGACATTTTACCTTCAAATCAGTTTCATTTTCAACAGCAGATTTCCATATCTTAAAAGTATCAAATACATCAGATTTATTTTTAAGAAAATAGACCCATACCTTGCGTGTTGAATCATCAATAAAGGTTACATAGTAGTTTTTGCCTCCTAGGGATGAAACTGGTGTTGGTCCAAATACATCCGAGTGAACAAGCTCCAACTTCTGAGCTTTCGGTGTCTTCACCGTCTTTACAAAAGTAACCCGCTTTTGTTTCCCGAGAACACAAGATTCACAAAATTCAGTTTCAACTTTCTTCAAGTCTGGAAACTTCCCTTTCTGAGCCAACATCTTCAATCCCTTATTGCTCATGTGTCCGAGTCGTTGGTGCCATAAATTAGATGGACTCAGATTTATGGTTACGGCATGAACACCATCACTAGGTATCTCTACCATGTATAGAGTGCCTTTCTTCTTTCCTTTGGCAATCACCAAGTTGCCTTTGATCACTTTCCATTGTCCACCCCCAAAGTGAACATCAAACCCTTCATCATCCAACTTACCAACTGAGATCAACTTTCTCCTTAAGTTTGGGATAACCCTGACATCTTTTAATGTTCACGTGGTTCCTAAGGAGGTCTTCAAATCCACATCTCCAATGTCCGTAATATCAAGCACTTGATCATCGGCCAAACGAACTTTGCCAAGAGCACCTGTTTGTAGGTTCTTGACCATATCTGGGCATGAGACGGCATGGAAAGAAGCACCTGAATCCATAATCCAGGATTCTGATGAATTCTCAACACAACATATGAGAAAATCTCCTGATTCTTCAGAGGATACATTGTTTACTTCTTTCTTTTCAGCTTGTGGTTTTGGGCATTGGCTTCTAAAGTGACATTTTTCTTTGCAATTCCAGCATTCAATGTCTTTTCTGGTTTTTGACTGTCCTATTTTTCTGGACTTTGATCTGCCTCGACCACGTCCTCTTTCGTTTTTTCTTCCTCTACGAACACTAAACTCATACACTCAGCTCACAAATTAAGAACACAAGAATTTAACGTGGTTCGGTCCAAAAATGACCTACGTCCACGGCGGATAACTAGGAATGTATATTGCTTCTGTGTTTTTTGTGTGGTGTGGTACATCTTGTATTGTGTTATAATGTCCTTTATATAGGCTTTAGTTTACTAGACAATTTAGAAAAAAGCTTCACCAAACTTTGACAAAAAAAGGTTTCACCAACCAAAGTTTGAACAAAATACCAACTAATCTTTGAACAAAATCTTCACCTAACATCTCATTCATGTCACTATGTTGTCAGTTCTCTTGGGGCTTTTTTGGTCCATTGTGTAAAGAAAATAAGACAGAAAGAACTAATATAAATTTGTCAAATTAGCCTATCACCAAAAATGCAAATAGGAACCAAAATTGCAAAAAGATTTTTTTTAAATTTCTTTTGCAATTTACTTTCACATAGTTTTTCTTTTTCTATTATTTTTGAAACCAGGGACCAAACGTACAACTATGGACCAAACTTGGGCATTTTACCTAAACTCTAGCATAGCACTTTTGATTTTTTTTTCTTATTAGGACATATTTTCCGGTTATAACCTTGTAGTTTGAGAAATTACAGGTTTTTGCAATGGCTTTCAAAACTAAAGCAGTTTTTATCGATATAAGTTTTGTAAATTCTTTTAAAGTAAAATGTCCTAATAAGTAAAATGATTGGAAGTTCATTGTCAAGGACTTGTATCCTTAAGACAACAGCACCAGGTACAAATCTTTGAAAAAAATTACTTCCAGCCTCAACTTCTTTTTGACATCCGGTTCTTTTGTCAGCATCTCAGAAACAGTACTCGAGTGTCAAAAGTCAATATATGGATGTTCTTATTTAAAAGTACATTGCTAATAAAGGTGTTGGTACAAATTGAAAACGCAAATTTCCTCTGTAACCCGTGCATAGCACGGGACGCCCACTAGTTACATTTAAGTTGTTTTAGGAGAATAATCCAAGAAAAAAAAAACAAATGCTTTTTAAATTACATGACTTATGTCGAAAGATTAAACGTATGCACTTTTTTTATTTGTTTTGTATTTATCATTACTAATTCATTTAATTGTAGCTATTTTACCTTTAATGAATTATTGTACTTATTTATTTTTCATATATAAACATATACATTATAAATTAATATATATTTTTAGGACTAGGCATCGTTAGCTATATAATTATATCGTCCAAAAGATAAATGTTTCGCCTATCGAAGTAGTTTTGTGTGAGTTTGTCTATGTATGTGTGTAGACTGGGTTTAGTTGTAAAAAAATGTTAGTTAGTTGCTATTCTTGGTTAAATATAGTGTATTTTGCCTTTATGGTCCATCTTACCTTCTTCTAAGAAACCCTAGATGAACCTGATCGCCACCATCGCGCCATCACCATAGCCCTAGACCACCACCGCTACTGCAAAAATAACATCATTCTACAAGATTTTTGGAAAAAACTCCGCGGCGAAGCGCTCTAGCGAAACCTCGTTTGGACTAAAAATGAACATATGTTGTAGTTTTGGGCTAAAAGTAAAAGTATGTTATTTTGGGTGGCAAATAAAAATACGTTGTTATTTTAGGTTAAAAATAAAAGTTTCATTCCAGCCGGCTGTTTCGGGATAAAAAATAAAAGTATGTTGGTAGCGAGCGACCAACACAATGTGACAAATGACAATTAGTTTCATTTTGACGGATAGTTTCCGTGGGAAACTGGCCCATAATAACCGAAAAACTGACTTATAATAACTAAAAACGACAAGTAATAACCAAAACATTAGTAAAACTGACAATTTTGTTTTTATTTTTTGGCCAACCGATTCAACTACTTCATTTCTAGTTAAATAACATTTATCAAATGTTGGTTTTACTGTCCCCAACGTCTTCTCGAATGAACATTTTTACTGTGCTACTTAACAGTTGAACATTGTGGTAAAAATCACTCAAAGCAGGGAAGCTCTCATTTTCGACTATTCTTCCTCCTTTCCCCACTTCTTCTCACTAACCCTATAAACATCCATATCACCAAAAATTGTATCGTCTCCACCACCACCGAGGGAGAGAGAAAGAAGGTTTATGAATGTAAAGATTTGGCTAGCAGAAATAAAGAGATGCACAACTAGGACCTGACCTTGCTCCTACTACCATTCGTTGCTGCTGTCACCATGATCTTCACCTCCATTGGACAACCATCATATTTAGGTAAGAATGAAACAAATCTTGGTATGCTCTTATTGATTCTAATATTCTTCTTAAAAATTGTGTTTTTTCTTATACTTTTCACTCCTTATCAACAAGGTCTTTTGTTTCTGATCTTGAAGCTTCCTGTACTTCTAGACAAATGCATAAAACACGCAAAATGTTCACTCATCAAAACAGAATCAGAAAGGAAAAAAGTTTAGACTTGTAGAATTAATTAAGGCTTACCTTTGTGAATCGATAATTCGAGTGTGGGAGAAGTGGAAATGTGGAATTAAAAAACCGAAAATTCTTGAATCACTGTCAACTCGAAAATTCGGGTGGGGAAGTCGAGCACACAAGAATCAAAACTGGAAGTTTGATACTGTCTGTGATCTATATGATACTCTGACAATCAGAACAAATCGTGACAGTTGACAATTAATATAGTTATTGTGAAAGTAGAATGATTACCTTAAGAGTCAACTCATCACGTTTGACCGGATCCAAACAGGGTATTTTTAATCTTTTTGGGAAATAAATGTTTTGTTTTATATTCTTTTTTGCTTAGCCATGTGTAAGATATGTTTCCCCTCTTGAAGCTACGGATTTGTGTGTGTCATTATATGGAAATTGAGCCCTTGCTAAAGCGATATCGCTTCATTCGATCAATCTATAAGAATCACAAAGGTTCAAAAATGATGTAAAAATATTAAAGTATGTTACCATGTATAGGATTTTGCTTTGTGGTTTTACGTGGGTTTATGTTATATGATTTTGTTGGTTTTTTACAGGGTTTAATGAGAAATTATTCATTGGCAAACAAAAAGCTAACTAATATTGAGCAACTGTCGATAACCACGTGTTTCTTTTTTACTTCTATTGTACACACAACTATTTGATATAATGCCCAAGTGAATTTCATGGTAGTATCATGTCAAGCTCTGTGAAGATTATAACACGTTTACGAACATTTATAAGGTCCAAACATATATACTATATGTTAATTTAGACTTTTAGGACCAGGCACAGTTAGCTATATAATTATAAGGTCCAAACATAAATGTTGCATTTAAAATTCATACTATCTTTTCATAACTTAATAATTAAATATAAAATTTAATAATCATATTGTTTATCTTTAGTCATCACTTGAGTACTGATTCAGATCATGCAGACTACTAGAAAGACAGATACAAGGTGGCTAATGTATTATAGCAATCAACACAGTCAACACTCAATAACAGTCAACACTCAATATAGTGATTGAAGAGAGGGTAAAAATGGTAATTCAGAAAAAGCAAAATCTTTATATGTTTTTTCTTTTTCTAAACAAAACTTCTTTTAATATGATTCTTCACATAAGCCTTAAGCCCTCTTGGAAAATGAAAAAAAATTCCAACATGTTAATTGCCAAAAAAGACCCTTTATCTGTTTCTTCTTGAGCTGTAAACTACTCAAAATTCTGAAGTCCCTTAAAAGAAAAGAAAAAAAAGGAAGGCACCTGCCTATAATTGATTTTTATAATGTTTGTTAAAAAAAATTCTTTATAGTTTTTGTCCTTATCTAAGGTTTTTATGATGATTTTGATGATGTTCTAAATAAAATTGTTATTTTTTAGTCCCTGAGTATAATACATTTTTACAATTTAGATTTCGAAAATATAGTCAGTTATTTGGAAAATATACCGAAAACTTTATAAAAGCCTTAAATTAAGACCAAAACTTAAAAAAAATTGATTGTGCCCGAGTTTACCTTTTTTTTTCGTTTTGTGATTTGGCCTTAATAATCGGTTACCGAGGGTTAAAAAACCTTGACTTTATTTATGTTTGTTGGATATATACATTGTTATTTCTTGCATTTTGTTGTAATAAATGGAAGTACGATGCTATTTCATGAGTGTCCATATGTTGAACTGCTATTTCAAGAATGTGTGTATGCTGAACAACACATATATCACATACACAATTTATATGAGTAGTTTTGTATGGGTTTGTATACGTGTGTATGTGTGTGTGAGGAAATTGGATTCAATTGTAAAAAAAATGTTAGTTGGTTTCATTCCATGGTAAAGAAAAGTTGCGCCAAATGGTAAAAATGTAAGTTGGTTGCTATTCTGGGTTAAATATAATGTATTTTGTCGTTAATGGTAGAAATAGGTAAGTATGTTGCTATTTTGTGCAATTTGATGTTTTTTGGGAAAGCAAAAAAGTACATGAATATAAGTTATTTATCTATTTCATTTCGTGTTTTGTAGTCCGAACAAAGAGTGGAATGAGTGCGTAGACAGGGCTCAACTTTTTGTTTGCATGCGGGTGTGCTCAAAGATGGCGAACATGACTTTGCCATTTGTATCAATATACTTCCATTAGATTTGCAAAAGGTCATTAAAATAACAACCATTAATAGTTTTTTTTCGTGTTTATAACAATGTATTTTCAACAAAAATTAATGTTTAAAGTTCCGCCACAACGCGCGGGCGAAAAAATCTCGTTGATTCACATTTTGCAATTTCTTTTTGCAAAGCAATTATCATGGTTAATAATTGATATTTGCTACAAGGAAGTTACTTTGATTTTCTATTTTGAGTGATCCGTGGTAAAATATATTTTATTGAGTGCACTAAAGGTGTTAAATGTAATGTCCAAGAGAAATGTGACTTGTGATAATATATTCATGACACACGGTTAGACATGAAAATCGCTTGCTGATAACTATTATTAGACATTCACACGATATCTATATAATGGTGTGATAAAAAAAAAAGATAAAGTTGATGTTTTTATATGTGTAGACTTTTACATTTTATAATATCTAAATTTCATAACCTTGTTGAACAATGTTGTGAAATATTAATTGTTTTATTTAATATTGTGTGTTAATATTAAAAATAATTGAACTGAACAATGCCATTGTAATTTGAACAATATGAATTGATCGATTTTCGTTTGAATTTAAGGTTATGACTGGCTCTTGTCACCTAAAAGGATGCCCAACTTGCACTTGGAAGATTGAGAACACTCTTCGAGCAGATTATTTTGGACATACACTTTGCTCTTCATGTAATGTTTCCACTTTCTATGTAAAAGCTATGTCGGATAATTCTTAGATACCAAGAATTCATTACATTAATATCTAAAAAAATATATTATTTAGACACGTATGCTTACTTGTTGAGGGTAGTGTTACGTGTTGATTTTCAAACAAGTGATTATGTATTTATAGTCTTTTCCAAACAAGTGATTATGAAACAAATGTTAATTTATGAAATCATTATAGGATTATTGTGATGTTTATTGTTACTGAGATAACAAGATCCGATTTATGCTTTGAGAACCAAAGGAGATTTGAATTCTTTCAAATTCTAATTCCTTCAAAAGATTCAAATTTCTTCAAAAATATTTTAAGAAATAAATGGTTGCTAAGATATTTCTGGTAAAATCGATGAATAAGGTTGGTGTTCTTTTGGTAGAAAATAATGTATCTTTTTAATAATAAAAAGTTAAATTATATTAGTTTACATATTACACGTTTTAATTTTTAAAATTTTCTAAATTATAGAATAAGTAATAAGCAACAAATATTTATGACAATTGATTACAATCCGTTTCCAAAAATAAAACGGTTTACCCATTATTACATACGATTATAATATTTAACGTCATAATTTGTGGAATCAACCGTTTATTACCAAAATTAATATCAAATGTATTTTGCCGTTTTGATACCATGAAATTCCTCTATAAATATCGCGTTATGGCTTTTGAAATATAACATCTGACTAAAAGAGTTAGCAAACAGAAAATGACGTCCTGCAAATTTGTGGTTTTTCTTCTTGCTTTGATGGTTGTTTCCTTTGTTTCAACTTATGCAATTGGCGAAGGTATATTGTTCTATATCCTTTTAGTTTTATCACATATGATGAATTTGTTAATAGTATAATTACAATACTTTTCATTTTTTACAGGTTGTTGTACAAATGTTTGTTGCGATCATGTAAAGAGTTGTCAAGATTTGTGTGGGAGACAGGCGAATAGAGTTTTATTAGACGGTTGTACAGGTTTTCTTGGAGTATGCAAACCTGATAAAGCTTGTGCTACTGGATTATGTTGCTGCACCGGATAAATGATATTATTTTGTTTCACGTCTAGGTTTTTTTAAAACGGCAGACATCTAGTTATGAAATCGGTTTTTTATTATGTTTTGCCTTTTAAGTTAAGCATATTTGGTATTGGAATTTATCAAGTTGCTGTGTGGAATTTATCATTTTATATTGGTATTATGTGTGTGGAATTTATCATTTTATATTGGTATTATGTTTGTTACAGTGAGATTTATATGATCAATATTACTTATTTGTCTAATTACATTTAAATGATGTCATTGATTTTTAAAAATTCTAAAAATATAGAAACATTTCAGTAAAAACTATTAATACCTCTTGAAGACTTAAACCTATAAACTTGGGAGATAAAATAATTAAAAGCACATCACTTTTTTAAACTTTGAATATTGAATATGTTTAGTTTAAAGAAAATTGTAAATTTGGTCCCTGTGGTTTGTCAAAATTGTCAAGTTTGGTCCAAAATAATTTTGACTAGCACCAAAAGTCCAAAAAGTTTAATTTGTTACAAGTTTGATTCAATTTTTTTAAAAAATACTTAAAATGACAATTTTACCTTTATTATTTTCTTTTTTTAATTTTCTTTTAATTTATTTTTTGACTTAAAAAACAAAAAAGAAATAAAAAAACCACTTCCCCACCCCTACCCGTCCCCTTCCTCTCTCACCTTTAGCTACCACCATCGTCACTCCGATCAGGTGTGTATGTGTATCGGATTCAGTGAGGTAACCACCGGAGATGAACACATCTCCATCGTCGCCGCTTGCCTCACCGTTTGTGGATCTGGATATTATAGGTATCCGCCGCCGTAGCTGCTTCCTCACTGTCATTGGTGGCTTCCGGTGGTGAAGTTTGCTGCCGGAAGTGAAGAGAATAAGGAACCGAACCCAACTTGATTTTTTTTCTTCTGTGATTGGGGCTTCCACATTGGATCAATTTTGTGACCCTTGTACATGGTTTTTTCGATTCTGGCCTCTACAAGACATTCTTCTTCATCGTCGTCTTCTGATTAGGTTCATTATTTGAATACTCTTGTTAGGATCGAGACACTTAGCATACGAACACGAAACTCACACACTCAGCTTACAAATTAAGAACACAAGGATTTTACGTGGTTCGGATTCGGTGTCAATCCTACATCCACGGGCACAACTAGATTTTATTTGAATGAGGATATTACAAGAGATACACACTCAATCTTTGCATGTATTGTGTGTTGTGGTGCATGTTGTTCTTCAACTAATGACCTATTTATACATGTAAGAAGTTAATGTGAAATGAAGAACTTGGAATGAGGCTACCAAACTTATTAGGCTACCAACCATTTACCAACCTTTGAATAAATCTTCAAAATATTCACATTCACCTAACAATCTCCCACTTGAAGATTTTGAACATCTCTCATTAATTTCCTAACATAACAAGTCTTCCAAGCTTCCAGTTCCCAAGAACAAGCTAAGACTCAGTCAAATTCCCTTAGTTATAGCCGCCCCTCATCTTCAAGTACTAGAAGGGCCAGTTGAAGCTCCCATTAGCTCCAACTCAGCCGTGGCTAATCCCACCACCGACTCATCCTCTGTCTCAACCGGTTTGGACACTCCACCAGCTCCAGAGATACACCGAGGACCACTAACACTCTCCAAACTTTGCAAACTTCCAACAGGAGATAATTTTTCAGTCTTAGTCTTCAAAACCCAACGGCTCTTTGTAACTGTACCCGAAACACACCCCGTGCTCCCACTGTCCCAAAATCCCCTGAATGGTTTAGACTTTCCGACTCGTTCAGCTAACATCCCCTTGGCTCCAGAATTCATATTTGCAAAATGAACTCTCTTAGCACTAGATTTAGCGAACCAGATTTTGTCATGCTTAACGGGGACGGTCATACTTCCCTCAGCAAGTACCTCAACTATATATAATGACCCACGCTTCATACCTTGAGCAATCACCGAATTTCCATTGACCACCCTCCATTTACCACCACCAAACCTTACTTCCAGTCCTTGTTTATCCAGCTGACCAACAGAAATCAATTTCTTCTTCAGCTCTGGAATCACCCTGACATTCTTCAGGTTCCATGTAGTTCCCAATGAAGTAACCAGATCAATATCTCCCATGCCCGTTACTTGAAGCATCTCGTCATTTGCTAATTGTACCTTCCCAAAATCTCTTTCTTTTAGATTCACCATCGTTTCTCCGTTGTCCATGGCGTGAAACGAAGCCCCTGAATCCATGACCCAAGAGTTTATTGAACTTTCCATACTTAGTATCAGTGCATCATCCTCAGACACACCCTCAGCACCAGCAATGTTCAATTCTTTCTTTGGACATTGACTCTTAACATGTCCCACCTCTTGGCAGTTCCAGCACTTCACATTCTTCCTAGTTCTAGAAGAACTTCTTCCTCGGCTCCCACTGTTCCTGTTATTCCTTCTACCTCTGTCCATATTCAATGACGCAGAAGAAGATGATCCACCTTGATTTTTTCGTCTGATATCCTCGCCCAAAACCAAGTCTCTAACCCCTTCAAAAGTCATACCACTAGCTCCTACGGAGCTAGTAACAGCCATAATTGTTCCGGACCAACTATTAGGTAGTGAAGCTAGCAGCAGTGCAGGTTGAGTTTCATTATCAAATTTAATTCCCACAGATGATAATCTGGACAGAATTGAATTTAGATTGTTAATGTGAACCGTAACAGAACTTTCCTCATTCATCCTTGTAGTGAATAACTCCCTCATCAAGAACACCTTGTTAGCCGCCGACGGTTTCTCATACATGTTCGTCAGAGCATCCATCATACCACGCGCCGTGGTTTCCTTCGTGATGTTGAAAGCAACGCTCCTTTCCAACGACAACGTAATAATCGCCTTAGCTTTCTTGTCCTTTGAGTTCCACGCATCTTCAGCAGCTTTTTCCATTTTCTCCGGCTTGTCCCCAAGTACCACATCCAAGTCTTTCTGACATAACAATGCTTCTATTTGCATTTTCCACCAACTAAAGTCAGAACCGTTGAACTTCTCGATTACAATCTTATCTTCAGCCATTACGACAAACAAGAAACAACTCGAGACAATTTTGTAATTTTTCTGAGACTTCAGGACCTGTCTTGCAATTTACTGGAAGTTCAGGGACTTGTTTTGCAATTTTCTGGAACTTCAAGGACCTGTTCGCTACAGTGAACTGCTACAGGAACGCTACAGTGAACTGCTACAGTGTCGTCTTCTCCGGCGAACTCCGGCACTACAGTGTCGTATTCTCCGGCGATCTGGTTTCTCCGGTCACTATTCCGGCGAACGTTTGATCGGCGATTTGGAGGTCTTCAGTTGGTCGAAAAAATCCAAAAAATATATTCTCGAATCTGCGGAACGAGACCTTTCCAACGGCGTAAACCAAAATCGTTTTTGAGACAAAAAATTTTCGACCAAAAAATAGAAAATTACCATCTGGAGCTAAACCAAGGCTCTGATACCACTTGTTAGGATCGAGACACTTAGCATACGAACACGAAACTCACACACTCAGCTCACAAATTAAGAACACAAGGATTTTATGTGGTTCAGATTCGGTGTCAATCCTACATCCACGGGCACAACTAGATTTTATTTGAATGAGGAGATTACAAGAGATACACACTCAATCTTTGCATGTATTGTGTGTTGTGGTGCATGTTGTTCTTCAACTAATGACCTATTTATACATGTAAGAAGTTAATGTGAAATGAAGAACTTGGAATGAGGCTACCAAACTTATTAGGCTACCAACCATTCACCAACCTTTGAATAAATCTTCAAAATATTCACATTCACCTAACAAAAGAGTAACGATTTGAAACTCTGGGACCTAAATCTGGGTTTTTTGTTGCATGAAGAACTTCAAAATTGACCGATGAGACGAGAAGATAAATCCCCCAAGCTCTTCCAATTTGTTGCAAACCCAGGTTAGATAAATATATTCGAATCTGTTGTAGACCCAATTTTATTTTTACCAAGATTACTCTTCAAATAAACTCTTCAATGAGATGTGGATTTTTTTGTCGCAGGAACAACTTCGAATTTGCTTTTGCAGCTTCAATATCCGCTAAAACCTTTGTGTGGTTCGCCATTTGCGTATCTAATCTCTTATTTTCAGTTTGTAATGACTCGATTTTAAGATTAAAAGGCTTAGCCTCCATGTTGTTTAGTTTAAGACGGTTTTGAAGCTCCATGACTACAGTTTCTTGCTCATGATTATCCTAGCACCGTCTAAAATTGATTTGCCCCTTTGTTTGTGTGTTAATTGGTGATTTGATGAAGGTGTGTTAATCGTGTTTTCCATTGCCGGAGATCTAATTTTGGACTGATTTGGGAGGAGAGAGAGAGAGAGAGAGAGAGATAGAGAGAGAGGAGAAGAGAGGGGCGAAGGTGGACGGGTGGGGTAGGGGTGGGGTTTTAATTTTTTTAAAATCAAAAAGTCATAAGAAATTAAATGAAAAGAAAAAAGAAAATAGCAAGGGCAAAATCGTCATTCTAATTATTTTTTAAAAAAGTTGGACCAAACTTAAAAAAAATCAATATTTTAGACTTTTGATACTAGTCAAAACTAATTTGGACCAAACTTGACAATTTTGACAAACCACAAGGACCAAAAATGCAATATTCTCTGTATAGAGCCATCCATATAGTAGAGTACGGAGGGCTACCCATTAAAGGCGTTATAGTAATTATCACTTTCTGTTTTTGATACCAGCTAATTGTTAAAAGTTTTGGGTTTAAATGATTGAAAATCAACTTCGATAAATATCTGAATGCATGTTACAATGGTGGGTGAGTTTTAGCTAAATGTTTCTCGAGAATCACCAAAATGCAAGTTGTTGTATTATATATCTAGATTATATTTTTAATATATTTTAATTTCTTAATTCTGAAAGGTAATATTAGTGTAGTTAATTTGGTCTGAAGGATCTTTTTCTACAACAAACCTGCGTTCAACTCCAATAGATGTATTTATTATCCCATTTAGTCATTAAACCACCAAAATTGTAGTTAGTACATTTAGTCATTTACCTAGCAAAACTGTATTTATGTATGAACTAGTGGGAGCCCGTGCTCCGCACGGGTTCGGCACTGCTGGAACACGGGTCCGGATGAATGCTAAAACAACAGCGTACTCTGACGAATAATAGCAATGTCATAATTGGGTTGATTTTTAAAAATAGATACACTGCTCAAAACACAAAAAGAAACATAAAAGTTTGCAAAGTACAATGCTGTAGAAGGAGAAAATGGAAGTAGGATGTTATTGCTATACTAAACAAATGAATAGAAGTACGTTGCTATTTTTTTCATTTAGCCCTTCATTTTTCCTTCAATTTCACCAAAGTAACGTCATTTTCTCAATTATGTTTTAAACATTATTTTATCCATATGGAAAAAACAAATAAAAAAGAAAAAGGGCCTAAAAATTCAAGTAAAGAAAAGAAACAAACCGGATATCTCTTGACAAAGAAGATAAGATTCTCTAGAGAGCTGATTCGTTTCTGGGATGATGTTTGGCCATGCCACTCTACTATCAACATTTCTTATACCCTGTACATAAATGTAAATATTTAACTCTTTGGTAACACGAAAAACCAGAAGCAATTTATATCAATTATAGCTAACAACATAAAATATATTGGCAATGATTGCATAAAAAACAAACCTCCTTTAGAGCAAGAAGATGAACAACTTGATGCCCTATGTTACCATTGACCAAAGTTGATGGTGTAAGCACATTTACTAATTTTCTTTGAATAACCTGTGAGCGTTTAGAAAAAAGCTGGATAATTATAAATTTAAATAACTAATTAAATGTTATCTGCAAATAACAAAATATGTCACTTATAGTAGCATAAATGGAAATACATTTAAAGTTCTTGAATAATCTTAAAGGTCTTAATAAAACTTACTACAGTAGACCCTCCTGATTTTGCTTGTTCTGATGTTTCTAACTGTTCCACTCGCCCAACTTTATACCTTAAAATTTTATGTAAAATTGGTGCATAATTATATAATGATAATCCATGAACTTGTAACAAATGAACAAATGATAAGATTTTGAATATATCAGAAATTTACCCACCAGCCAAGAGCTTTTCAATAGCATCATCAATTGCAGTCTCGGTAATACCGACCTAAAGAAATGCAAAAAGAAATGTTAATTGCTAAAACAACTTCAAAAAATAGCAAAGATTCAATGTTGGGAGAAATAAATAACGCGACTTCTATCTTTTACAATAAAATCATCACGCAGTAAATCAACAAAGCTATAGATAGAATAATATCATGTAATCTTCTAAATCCAAGTAGGTTATGGAACCGGTTTTCTTAGGTTATCAACTTGTAAACATTAATTTAACCAAAATAAGAATAAATCTGAATGTAACAAATAGTTTCTTCCAATGAGTAGATTTCTTTTTAAAAATAGTCTTTGAAAATTATTACCAAAAAAACATTAAAAAATATTATATTGACAAAAAAAAACTCTTGATTTTAAAACGGCAATATTTAGCCTTTTCGTATTTCCAACAACTCATTTGCAAGTTGGAACTTTTTTTAATTATATTTTTCTTCTTTTCGATTTATATATGAATCATTGATTTAAAAATTTTAAGAATCCAAAATAAAATATGTTATTGTCTTGTAAAACAAAACCAAACCAAATTGGATTTCACGACTTTAAGTTGATTACACAAAAATTTTCAATTTTGGTTTGATTTAAGAAAAAAGTTTAGAGATGCTTAATAATTTATAAATATTAACAGTTGGAAAAAATATGAAAACATAAAAATTATCACAAATCTATGGGAAGTAGCATCTTAATCATCTTCTTTTTCTCAATCATACAACATTTTGCACTTCATATCAAAATACATACTACTAAAATATTAATCTGAGTCAATTTAAATACCACATAGCCACAAATTTACCTCGTTATTTATGCAGCCTTCTTGTGTTGAACATCTACTTTGATCACCGGTTCTACAAGCCTACGCAGAAAAAAGAATATCAGTAATTAATGTAATGCCAGAACAGAGTAAAAAGCAACCAAATATAATTGTACCCTTCCTAAAAAGGGCACTATTGTCACATAAGTCGAGTAAGGCTATAAGCAATATTCCTGCACTTGTGCCAATCAAGCCAATCCAAATTAGCCATACCTCCATAATTTTTGCAAACTGACACCTCCTTTTACAATAATCATTTGGGCCAAATAAATCAAATCCAACCCAAATACTTATTTTCAAATAAATCTTTGAGCAACTCCTTCCTGCATTTTGCCAAAATTGTAACATCGTCATCTTTTTTTCCTATAATGTCTCTCATTATCTCAAACATCAAACATAAACAAATAGCACACATATAAACATAGATTACAGATAGCACACACATCACACATATCATCAAGACGAATGCTAAGTATACATATAACATCAAAATATTTATGTCAAAAATAGATAATGATGTAATTCTTTGGACCTACAAGTACCTAAACCAATTAACTAACCAAAAAAGACAGCAACATTAAATCTACATCTTATCCAAAACTTGCCATGAGGACAAAAGCCACATGATTAATAGAAAGGCAGTGTAGAACAATATACTCATGCAAAAGGATTTAAAACTTTTAGTAGTAGGGATGGTCAAAACCCACCGATGATAGAAGAGGAGTGGAAATTCTTCTATAAAACTGTTAATTTTTTCCTCCACTCAAAACATAGGGATAAAGTTCAACGTAAACCCGCAGGCTGTAGTTGGTGATAATTTCATCACAACCTGTAGCTTAGAGGACCTAGAAATTGTTGACCGGCGATGAAAATAAAACCCATAAAATTGTAAGGAGAATCAAAGACTTACACGCACACATAGATACAGTACAGATTAATAAAATTTCAGAAATTATCACTTAGGGTTTAGAACTTTACCTTCCAAATATGAAAATCTCCGAAACTAATGTTGTAATCACTGAAAATCAGACCAAAGGGAATCAGTCTTTAGTCACCACAACCGACCCCGGCCACCACCACCAGCAGTAATAAAAAATTAGTAACTTCCAATTTAGAATTACTTGACTGTCGCGATCCTCTAAAAGAAACAAAATCATGACCAAATTGAAAAAATAAAAAGACAAAGTGACTTACAGAGGCAAAAGTCGCTGGTTGCCTGGTTCTTGAACAAATGGAATGTGAAAAAAAATCAATGAGCAAAACAAATTGCTGACCAAATTGATGAATTCAAACCTTTACTCTTTCTTCTTGGTTCTTCAAGCGGGTCAATTTTGGTAGAGGCGATGAAAACCTAGGGACTTTGATGAAGAATATAAAGACCTAGCGATCGATTTCTGAAGACGATGAAGTTGAGTAGATGACCAAATCGAACATTTTCTCTGATTCCTCGTCTGCAACAGTCTCTGGTGCAGCAAAAAGACTCGTCTGCAACGATGAAGCGGTGGAGAACCGGTGGAGAAGACGCAAAATCCAGAAAGTGGTTTTGCAGCAGACGCAACATCGAGAAACTCGCGTCTCACAAAGGAAAAGAACGTTGGAGAGGATGAAGTAGTGGCGGAGATACGGGAACCGGAGAGGATGAAGGTGAAGCAGTGGGAGAAGTGTATACGGAGAAGACGATGAAGGAGAAGGGGGTGTCGTAGACATAACATCGAGAAGCATCGAAATAAGGGGAGCCGGATCCATAAGACGACCCGGATCCGACTGCATACCCGCGTGACACACATAAAAAAAATGTACACAACATTGCCGCAAAATCACGGCAATTAATATGTAGATAAATAAGTTTCCATGACTACATAAATATGTTGTAGTCTAAATGGTTTTGCTATTTCCAGTTTGCAGCTTTATTTCTATGTACATAATTTATATAAATTGTTTCCTTGAAGTTCATATATAGGATTTTGTTTAAAATATTAACAAAATCGGCATTATTGACTTGTATAGGATATTTGTATGGATATTTGGTTTCAATTTTAACCTAGAGCATGTTCCTTTAAATCCTGGATATTATGTTTTTTTTTTGTTAAATCCAACAAAAAACAATATTGTGGGATTTAATGATTATGATTTATGTTTTAAAATTTAGCAAAACATAGTCTCGTTGATTTAGTGATCTATATATAAATTTGTGCCTGAGAGCGAAAATTTTAGTTTCAAGCGAACCAATAGACTTTGGGTTCGTATCGTTTGCATCTGAAGAAGCCTCACTGAAATGGTTAGAAGCCTCACTGAAATGGTTGGAAAGGTTTGAATCCTTAAACCATCTCTTTATACATGAAAGTAGCAACACATTTTCGTTATTTACTTACTGTAACTTATTATTCATGTGAGAAATAGCAACATATTTTTCATATTTTACTTCCTAATGCAATTGCCTTAACTATTTCACTAAAATGAAAAAAATAGCAAGAACTACATTAAAAGAAACCATTTGTCGAAAGGAGAGTTATCACCCAAAAAAATCTATACACCGAAAGGAACTTTTTGTTACAGTCGAAAAGAAACTATCAACGAACGAACAGTCGAAAGAAAGTACTTACCTCCCACAGTATTACACCAATACATTGTGTGTTATTTAGAATATGACATGTTTAAAAAATAATTGTATTCGCCAAGAGAATACTAATCGTAATATGGAACAAACGTTGACGTTTGCAAATTGGCTTTTGGATTTAGGAGAAGGAAAAGTTGGTGATTCAAATGATGGCGTGCCAATTATCGATATACCTGAGGATCTTCTTATTACTGATTCATTTTATCAGTTGGACCATTAATTGAATTTGTATATACTTATATTAGTCAATATGCCGAAAATCCAAATTGTTTTCAAGAAAGGCAATCATTGCACCTAAAAATGAAGTCGTTGAATAAATAAACGATCGTTTACTATCACCATTTCCAGAAGCTGAAAAGGAATATATAAGTTCAGATTCTCTATGTCAATCAGATTATATTCATGATGAATTTGATGAATGTTTATACTCGCCGATGTTCTAAATGGTCTTAAACCTCCCTACTTTGTCAAATCATAAGTTGATATTAAAAGTTGGTGTTCCAATTATGTTACTAATGAATATTGATCAGAAATATGGTCTTATGTAATAAGACCAGGCTATGGGTAATATCATTCGGCAACCGTGTTAGAAAAGTAGAGATTATATCTAGAAATAATATTGGAATAGTATGTTTATTCCAAAAATGTCTTTGACGCATTCAGATAAAAGGGTTCTTTACAAATTTCAAAGAAGACAATTCCCATTAACCGTATGTTTTGCAATGACAATAAACAAGAGTCAAGGGTAGTCGCTATCAAATGTGGGTTTGTTTTTTAGACAATCAGTCTTCACATATGGTCAGTTATATGTTGCATTGTCGAGAGTTAAAAGTAGAGATTGATTAAAATATTAATTTTAGACAACGACTGTAAACTTAGCAATAGAACAACAAATGTTGTTTTCAAATAAGTCTTTCAAAATTTGTGATTTCTTATAATTATTCAAAGTTTATCAACAATTATGTTGCAGTGTTTATGTTAATTATGTATATATCTAACATTTTGTCATATATTGTCCATAATTTATTATGTAAAACTATTAATGTTTATATATTATTATTTTAACAATTTTTTGTAGCATCCAGTGTAATACACGGGTCTTACAACTAGTGTGTGTATATATATATATATATATATATATATATATATATATATATATATATATATATATATATATATATATATATATATATATATATATATATATATATTATAAAACGTATTCTACAAAATACAACTTCTTAAGCATTAATAATTTAAGAGGTACAACTACTTATGCACATTACAGAAGACACCCAGCCCACAATTTCCTCCTCCACCTTCTATCGGTTTTCTTCCCCACACCCCTTTCCCTTGGTTCTACATTTACGTCACTCCCATGATCTCACCATTGGCTTTTTCGTCTCCCACGATCGATAATATTTTTGCTTCATAATCCCGTGCTTGGTAACCACCACCATCAACATAGAGACTCCGCCCCTCTCTCGATCTCAAATTCATTCCCTATAATCCATCCCCTGTTTGCAAAATCGCATCATCTTCTCCATCTATTCCCACCATCACACCACTCATCACCACCCTTCGGCTTCTCCCTATCTCTATGCACCACCTGCTGCAACTTATGCGCTTCCTTTAACCAACCACGATACCACCACCACCTTAAAATGTATCCTCAAAAATTTCTTTTGCACACGTGTCGAAGTCCTCTAACAAGATCAATAAACGTTGAAAAAGCTCCTCCCCAGGGTTTCTTATGCAAAGAAAAAGTCGACTGAAATTGGGATAGTTCTCGACGGCCAGTCCAGGTGAGTCCGTACTAAGATTTATTCTTAGTCTTTTTCGATTTGTAATCATATTTTTTGTCACAGATCTCTCGAGGATTCATAGGTGTGATTTTCGACTACTATTATATATGTTAATCGACATGTTTTATGGTTTGACATATTTTCTAAATCAGGGCTAAAGTACTGATTATAGGGTTTAGTGTTGGATTAGGTGTCTAAGCTCATAACTATAATTGGTATATACTTGAATTAATAGTAGCAAAGTCCTTTTAGGTTGCCCTCAGTAGTCCAAATGGTATTAAGGTTAATAGTAATAGAGAGAAATAGTTTATTAATTTATTATGTGATGATAAATTAATTAGAAACTACTTTGGAATTAATTAGAATCAATTGGAATTAATTTGGGATTAATTAAAAGTGCATGAGCTGAATTGTAATTGTTCAATAATTGAACAATAGAAAATGTCTGGTCGAAGTAACACGCACGCTGCAGGCAAGGAGAGCCGCGACGCAGACAACCAAAAAAGGGTTTTGAAGATAAAAAGGTTTATCTCGTTTGAATTCAAATAAGGTTTATCTTTATCACAGTTAAGGCTATAAATACCCCTCCCCTAGTACTTTATTCTTTGCCCCAATTCTTGTAGACAGTTCTCTGGAATTTTCTCTTCTCTCTCAAGCAGAATCTATAATCCTTCTCTAAGGTTTTATAGCGAGCTTTTCTTAATAAGATAGTTAACCTTTGCTTGGACTTTTGGGTGTGAATAATTAGAGGCACGACACTTATGGTGCTTGCTTCCAAGAAATCAATGAGACAATGAATAATTATTATTTGTTATAATAACAATAATGTATGTAATCCTGAAACCCTCTTTATTAATTCTGATTATACCTAGGGTTTCCTATAGATGTTCTTATTTATATGTTCAATAGAGAAAACATAGATCCTTTAGGTTGCATGTGAACTTACGAGAGAATGAATAATTATTGTTTGCCTTTTTCCTATCAATGGTATCATAGCATTAGTCTTGTTTTCTATTGAATTGCTATAATGGGAGAACTTGATCAATTAGGGCTTATTGAGATTAAACCCTAAAGGCCATAAATTTCGACTATGGCTAGGGTTTTTGAGACCCTAGCCGCCTCCCCTGTTTTTTCGAAAATTGTTTAAGGTTTTTTAGGGTTTTCTATTTTTGGTAATTATGATTAATTAAAAAATTAGATAACTCTTATACCCTTATTTTCGATATTTAGAGGGTTAGGAGTAGGATTAAATTAATTAATTAATTTAATTAGTTAATCGTTATCTGATTTAATTTATTTAATTTGTTGTTAATTAAAAGATTAATATTAAATCATTTAAATTCTCGAAATTTAAACCTAGTATTTTAAAAGTTTAAAATACACCTTATATATATATATATATATATATATATATATATATATATATATATATATATGTATATATATATATATATATATATATATATATATATATATATTATTGTTAATTGTTAATATTTATATGTATAAGAATCAGTCAGTCGAATCGCTAGAATGCCTCATTCACGAAGCTGATCTATAAGGGAGGGTATAAGGAAACTGCCTATAAAATGGCGGTTGAATGGGTGTCCAGTCTCATCCACCGCTTCCTTGAGTAGTGGAGGGTCGTTAGTAGAACGGATTTGATAGGACACTAAATCTCATTAAAAGTATAATGTTATTAAATAAAGTACTGGAACCTTTTATATAAAATCCAAAATCTAGTTACTTTAGGAAATGTGAAAAGTATGCTAACCCATTAAATTGCACATTACACTTTATAAGTCGTTAGTGGAGCGTGTGTGGTTTACCAGCACACTAATAGGGACTAATAAAGAGTTGTAATGAGTATCTCATAATTATCATTGTTGATGGAGCACGTGTGGTTCACCAACACATCAATCGAGATGATAAATGACATTGAGGTTAGCACATTTGCATGGTTATTTACATCTTGTTTGTGATCCTCGGTATCCTAGTCACAAATAGAAGAGCATAATCCGATATTACACATGCCATTGAATAGTTTCAATGAATCTCAAAAGACCTAGGAATTTCACTTAATTTGATTATCTTCCGTGATGGAATTGGTTTCATTTACCTACCTTTATAAAATTTACAATTAGATTACGACATCCCTCTTCTAAGTTGTGAATTCTATAGTTGGGTCCTAGCCTTAATATTTATTTTTGGGTTAATATATTAAGGATTATTCTTATCTAATTAAAAACTACCTCCTTTTATAGATGTCTACTTCTGCTGATGCTTCTGCTCCCCCATCTACTCCCCATAATAACCACAACTTCTCTTCGATCCTTTCGCTCTGCTCAAAGGTGATATTGGATGACACCAACCACAATGACTGGATGTGAAACATCAAGATGGCTCTTAGCTTCGAGGACAATGAATATATCCTCGAGAAAGAACTAATTCAAATCGATCAAGAAAACAATACTAATGAGGAATATGCCTCATATAAGAAACACTACGACGATGCAACCAAAGTGGCCTGCATCATGGTCGCTACTATGGTCCCTGATTTGCAGAGATTTTATGAGGACTATTGGTCGTATGAGATAAACAAGGACCTTGTGGAAAATTTCCACAAGCAAGCTCGTCAGGACAAATACGAGGTAGTCAAAGCCCTCATGGCATGCAAGATGAAAGAGGGAGAGTCTGTCTGCGGGCACGTGTAAAGAATGCTACGATACGTGGAACGTCTCATTAAGCTGAATGTGCACTTTGATGCGGAGTTGGCTATTGACATAGTCCTGAACTCCTTACCTAGTTGTTATGATAAGTTCATATTGGCTTATCATTTGAGCAACAGTGAGACCACCTTGGCTCAGTTGCACAACCTACTGCAGACCGTCGAAGCAGTAATAAAGGGTAAAGGTTTAGCCTCCACTTCTGTGAGTACTCCCATTCTGGCCATTGGATAGGGAAAGTGGAAGAAGAGGAAAGGTCCTCCCAAGAAAAACTGGAAATGCAAGTCCCATGTCGGCTCATCTAGAACTGCCCTGAGGCCAGGTCCAGTTCTGATATTCCTCCAGTCCCAAATCCCAAAGAGGCCGATTGCTTCTACTACAACAAGAAGGGGCATTGGAAATGAAGTTGCCTAAAGTATCTGCAAGACCTCAAGGATGAAAAAATAAAGTCGTTATCTGCAGGTATATACATATTTTCTAATAACTCATCATCTTCTCGTTCTTGGGTGCTCAATACAGGATGTGGTTTTCACATTTGTTTTGATTTGCAGGGCCTAAAAGAAAGAAAGGAGGTGGAGCACGGAAGAATAAACTTGATCATGGGGAATAGGCGATCTTCTCCTGTTACCAAGATTGGAGTTTATAGTCTAGTACTTAGTAGTGATGTTAGTTTAGATTTATTAAATTGTTGTTAATCGTTAAAAATGACACGGAATATTATTTCTTTTCATGCATTGTTAAGACAAGGTTATAGATATTTTTTTGATGATATGAATGGATCTATTTCAGTTTATAAAAATGGTGTTCTTATATTTGAAGCTTTACCTTGTAATGGTGTGTATGAAACTGTGACATGTGTGGACAATATAGGCAATAGTGTATTTCAAATTGATTCTTCTAATGGTATAGACAAGGCATGCTTGTGGCATTGTCGTCTTGGACACAATAACAAGAAACGCATCGCGCAACTCCAAAAGGATGGAGTGTTGGAATCATTTGACCTTAGGTCGAACGATGCATGCGAATCTTGGCTTTTGGGAAAGATGACAAAATCACCTTTCTATTGGATTAGGTCTCTAAGCCATGACTAATAATTAGTATTTACCTAATTAATAGTAGCAAAGTCCATTTGGGTTGCTCTCATAGCTGGAGGTTTGGTAGAAAGTTCAGTAGAGAGAAAGATTGATTTATTATATGATTAATAAATCAATAGAAATAAAAGAAATAGTTTGTTAATATATTATGGTGATAAAATATTAATTAGAAACTATATTATTTGATTAATAATTAATCAGGAATTAATTGGATTAATTTTTGTGACATTAATTAGATTAATCAAGAGGACAGGGGCTAAAGTTGTTCCAACACAATAGTTGAATTGGACACGCGCGGCGCACCGATGTATGGGCCGCGGCGCGCGTATCAGTAATCCGTAAAATGGCTTAGAGATAGGGTTTATCTCAGTTTGAAAGTCAAACGAGGTTTATCTCTAAGGGCTATCTGGTAGCCTATAAATAGGGACCCCTGGACCTCATAAATCAGTGCTATTCTCTCCTGTTCTCTCTGGAATTTTCATGCCCCTCCCTCCTGCTTCTGGGTGTGACTTCATTTGAGGCAAGATACTTTTGTTGCTTTGCTTCCAAGAAAACCTAAAGGTTAGTTTTTCTGATTTTATTCTTTAGTAATTTTTTTTCTTGTGGCTTTTTAGAAAATATTTATATGTTCAATAGTAGAAAATATAGATCCTCATAGGTTGCATGTGAATTTAGGGTTTTAGTTCATAGATTTGCAGAAAACCTTTCAGTGGTATCAGAGCTTTTGCTTGTTTTTTTGTTGAATAGTTATAACAGTTTTCCTAAAAATTAGGGTTTAAAGCTTATAAACCCTAATATGGCCTTATCGAAATTTAGGGTTAGGGTTTTGGAAACCCTAGCCCCTCCCCTTATGATTTTCGAAAATTATCTCGGGTTTTAGAAGGTATTCTATTTTTGATAACTTTAATTATTTAATTAAATGGATAACCTTAAACCCATTATTTGTTTTTTCGAAAATTAAGGGGTTTAAGATAGGTTTAAAGTAATTTGATTAATTTATGATACATATCTAGATTTAATTAATTTAATTAATTGTTTAATTAAAAGATAAAATAAATCATTTAAAGATTTATTTTAATTTTAAATTTAATAGTTAAATTTTTGAAAAAATTAAAAGATATACCAGGAATATTTTAAAAGGTTTAAAATACATCTTATATATATTATTATTAAAAGTTAATATTATATGTATAAGATAAATTGGTTAGTCAAATCAATAGTAGGCCTCATTCACGAAGCTGATCTATAAAGAGGGTATAAGGAGACTGCCTAGAAAATGGCGGTTTAATGGGTGTCCACTCTCACCCACCGCTCTCCTGATCAGTGGAGGGTCGTTAGCCGAACGGGTTTGATAGGACCACTTAATCTCATTAAAAGTATAATGATATTAATCAAAGTACTGGAACATTTATAAAAAAAATCCCAATCTAGTTATTTTAGAAAAAAATGTAAATTGATGCTAATCCATGAAATTGCACATTGCACTTTATGAAACATTGGTGGAGCGTGTGTGGTTTACCGGCAAACCAATAAGAGTTCATAAAGAGTGGCAATGGGTTTTCTCAAATGTTTTCATTGTTGATGGAGCGTGTCTGGTTTACCATCACATCAATTAGAGATGGTAATTGATCTTGAGTGTACCAAGCTAATTTGCATGGTTATTCACACCCGGTTTGCGATCCTCGGTATCCCAGTCACAAACTGTGGGGCATATCCGAGATTAAATATGCTATTGAATAGTTCAATAAATCTCAAAAGAAACTAGGAATTCCATTAATAATATGATTATTTTTCCACGGTGGAATTGGCTGAATCGTCATTCGCCTACCTTTATAAAATTTACAATTAGACTACGACATCCCTCTTCTATATTGTGAATTGTTATAGTTGGGTCTTAGCCTTATTATTATATTGGGTTAATATTAAGGGTTATATATATGTATCTAATTAAAACTATGTTCTTTTATAGATGTATTCTGCTGACCAATCCGTTCCCCACTCAAACTCCAGTAATGTCACTTCAATCTTCTCGTTGTGTTCAAAAGTGCAGTTGAATGGCACGAACTACAACGACTGGATCAGAAATATCAAGATGGCTCTAAGGTTTGAGAACAAAGAGTATGTTCTCGAAACTAAGCTAGTTGAAGTTGACCCAGATACTGGTACTCCCGAGGAAATTGCCTCATACCAAAAACATTCTGATGATGCGACCAAAGTGGCCTGCATCATGATTGCTACAATAAACATTGAATTGCAAAGGATCTATGAGGACTACTGGCCCTACGAGATGCACAAAGAGCTTGCGGAAAAGTTCTGCAAGCAAGAGCGTATCGAGAGGTGCGAGGTGGTCAAGGACTTCACAAACAGCAAGCCTAGGGATGGAGAGTCCATCTGCACTCACGTGTAAAGGATGCAAGGTTACGTGGATCGGCTAAGGAAGCTTGCGATGCCTGTACATGAGGAGTTGGCTGTTGACATAGTGCTTAACTCCTTACCGAGTTCTTATGACCAGTTCAGGCTGGCGTATCATTTGAACAACAATCAGACCACATTGGTGTATCCTCAGTTAGCCAGCCCGTCTTGGTAATTGGACGTGGCAAGGGAAAGAAAAGGAAGGGCCCTCCCAATCAGAATTGGAGGGAAAAGGTTCATGTCGGGTCATCCAGCAATGGCCCGAGACCCAAGTCTTCCGGCATTCCTCACGTTGCCAACCCCAAAGATGCTGACTGCTTTTATTGCAAAGAAAAGGGTCATTGGAAGAGAAGCTGCCCGAAATACTTGCAGGATGTCAAGGATGGCAAAGTGAAGCCAACGACAGCAGGTATGTACACTATCTCTAAAAACTCACCATCTTCCAGTTCTTGGGTCCTTGATACAGGATGTGGTTTTCACATATGTTCTGATTTGCAGGGCCTAAAGGAAAGCAGGGAGGTGGAGCACGGTAGATTGAACCTGATCATGGGAAATAGGACATCGTCGCCTGTTACCAAGATCGGTGTCTATAGTTTAGTGCTTAGTAGTGATGTTAGTTTAGACTTAATAAATTGTTGCTATTCGCCAGAAATGGCAAGAAACATAATTTCATTTCATGCATTGTTCAGACAAGGCTTTCAGTTTTCTTTTGATAATAATACTGGTTCAATTTCTGTTTTCAAAAATGGTACTTTTATTTTTACTGCTTTGCCTTGTGATGGTGTGTATGAAACTGTGCACTGTGTTGACAATTTAGGAAATAGTGTATTGAGTATTGATTCTTCTAGTGGTGTAGAAAAGGCATGCCTGTAGCATAGTCTCCTTGGGCACATCAGAAAGAAACGCATCGCCCAACTCCAAAAGGATGGAGTGTTGGAATCATTCGACCTCAAGTCAGATGATGTATGCGAATCTTGTCTGTTGGGCAAGATGACTAAATCACCTTTCAAAGGGTCTTTTGAAAGAGGTGAAGGTCTATTGGACATCATACACACAGATGTGTGTGGTCGCTTAAGATCAACCACAAAGGATGGCACGCGGTTCTATGTGACCTTTACTGACGATTTTAGTAGATACGAGTATATCTACTTAATCAAGCACAAGTCAGACACCTTTGAAAAGTTCAAAGAGTTTAAAAACAAAGTTGAGAATCAATTGGGTAGGAAGATAAAGATGTTTAGATCCGACAGAGGCGATGAGTATCTTAGTATCGAGTTCCTAGACTATCTAAAGGAATGTGGAATAGTTTCACAGTTGACACCTCCCAGAACACCACAGTTAAACGGTGTTGCCGAGAGGCATAACCGAACCCTGTTAGACATGGTTCGTTCCATGATGAGTTGAGCTTCGCTTCCCATCCACTTCTGGGGGTATGCCTTAGAGACTGCCGCCCACATCCTCAATCTTGTCCCAACTAAGAAGGTTGCTAAAACACCTCATGAGATGTGGACGGGGAAAGTTCCCTCGTTAGCACATATCAAAGTCTGGGGTTGTGAGGCTTTTGTTAGACGAGATACTTACGAAAAACTCGTAGAAAAAAGCGAGAGGTGTATTTTCATTGGATACCCCAAACACTCTTTTGGATACTTGTTCTACAGACCAAGCGAGGACGTGGTCTTTGTAGCTAGACGAGGAGTCTTTCGAGAAAGAGAGACCTCATATTCAAAAAGGACAGTAGGAGTACCATTGATCTTGAAGAAATTCAAGAGACATCAGATAACGCAACCTTAGGAGAAATTAGCAACTAACAAGAGGAAGAAGTTCCTGTTGGTCCGACTGATGTATCCTTACCTCTTAGGCGCTCCGGTAGAGTTACCATGCCACCCGAGTTTTATGGTTTCCATATAACTACGGATGGGGACATGTTTGTCAGTGATAGGACACTGTTAAATTTGGATGAGCCAGCTAACTACGAAGTGGCGGGCCCTGAGTCAGCCAAGTGGAAAGAGACAATGGATAGCGAGATCAAGTCCATGTATGACAATCAAGTTTGGAACTTGGTTGACAATGTACCGGGTCGAAAGACAGTCGTGTGCAAGTGGATCTTCAAGAAGAAGACTGACATGGATGGAAAGGTACACACTTTTAAGGCAAGACTGGTTGCGAAGGGCTTTACTCAAACCCCGGGGGTGGACAATGACGAGACCTTCTCACCAGTGGCCAAGATAAAGTCTATCAGGATTATGCTGGCCATAACTGCATTTCATGACTATGAAATTTGGCAGATGGACGTCAAAACCGCTTTCCTTAATGGGAAGTTGACTGGGAATGTTTACATGAATCAGCCAGAGGGTTTTGTTGATGCAAAGTATCCTGATAAGGTGTGTAAGATTGAGAAATCGATCTACGGATTGAAACAAGCTTCTCGCAGCTTGAATCTTTGTTTCCATGAGAAAGTCAAAGAGTTTGGATTCTCTAGGAGCAAGGATGAATCCTGCGTATATGTCAAGGCTAGTGGGAGTATAGTCACTTTTCTGGTGCTGTATGTTGATGACATACTGCTCATGGGAAACGACATTCCAACCTTGCAAGATGTGAAGTCTTGGCTTGGAAAGTGTTTCGCCATGAAAGACCTAGGAGAAGCTGACTATATTCTTGGGATAAGAATATTGAGAGATAGGAAGAAGAGACTAATTGGACTTAGTCAGGGTACATACTTGGAAAAAGTACTAAAGAGGTTTAGTATGGAAAATTCCAAGAAGGGAGAGCTACCTATCTAGAGTAATGCAAAGTTGAGTAAGACTCAGAGTCCGAGTACAAACGAGGAAATAGCTGACATGAGTCGGGTACCTTACGTTTCGGCTGTGGGGTCGATCATGTACGCTATAATGTGTACTCGCCCTGATGTGGCCTTTGCCTTGAGCATGGTCAGTCGGTACCAGGGTAACCCTGGAAGGGCGCATTGGATAGCTGTCAAGAATATACTTAAGTATCTGCAAAGGACAAAGAACATGATGTTAGTCCTTGGTGGCAGTAATACCTTGAGAGTTAACGGATATACAGATGCCAGCTTTCAGACAGATAGAGACAATGGTCGGTCTCAGTCAGGCTAGGTATTCCTTTTGAAAGGGGGAGCAGTTACTTGGAAAAGTTCCAAGCAAGAGACGGTGGCTGATTCTACGTGCGAATCAGAGTACATAGCAGCAAATGAAGCGTTAAAAGAAGCGGCTTGGCTGAAGAACTTTATCGGTGACCTTGGAGTAGTCCCGAGTATTCAGGAGCCCATGGAACTGTTCTGCGATAACGAAGGAGCGGTTGCTTTGACAAAGGAACCGAGAGACCATGGAAAGTCCAGGCATATCAACAGAAAGTACCACTATATCAGACATAGAGTAGAAGAAGATCACCTCCTTGTAAAGAGGGTATCATCAGAAGATAATCCTGCAGATCCCTTGACAAAGGCTCTGAGTAGGATTAAGCACAATCAGCATGCTAGGAGCATTAGATTAAGAGATGATATTAGTTTTTGTAATTAGATAGGTTTTGAAACTTGTAACAATGTAAATGTAATTGACTTTGGTGATTTAATAATTGATATTTATTAATGAGTATTGTTTACTACTTTTGTCAATTGTTTATTATTGTGTTTCATTTTGCATGTTTACTTCCTGAGTAATTTAATTATTCAAATATCTACAGTCGCTCATACTTTTAGGGAGTAAGTATGAATGAAGGCTGTCATGAATTGGTTTGTAGATTGTCTAAGGATTTAGACATAGCAATGGGATTGCTACAACATTCATGAGTACTTAGAAATAGAGATTTGAGTATTGGATAAACCCACGCTCAATAGATTGCTTCATAGATTACATCACGAGCAATGTTGAGACAATAATATCTTATGATCTTTAAGCAGAGACATATGAGTTATGATTTACAAGGCGGTTGTTCATTGATAATGCGAAAATGCATCAGTAACACGATGTTATAAAACGTGTTGTTGTGAGTGATTTGTCCGGTAAAAGACATAAGCAAATGAGTCGAAGCTTATTCGTCCCTTGACCCTGACGGGAAAATAGATATCTGTAGGCCTCTCGATGAATTTGAAGTTGACTGAAAGTATTGGCCAACCAGGACTAAATTGATGTGATCAATTAGTAGTCTTAAAGTCATATGCAAATCAGAAATCGGGAAACAGAGAATCGGACCGAGATTGATCTTGATCCATGTCTGGAGTCTTAAAAATATATTGTTGGACGGAGGATCATCTGATCACTTATCTATGGACAGAACTGACTGGGTCAGAGTTCGGCAGCAGTTTCTAGGAAGCTATAGTTTGCTAATTAATTAGAGGCTAAATTAGTAAGTATAGTCACAGACTTATCTAAGTGGGAGACTGTTGGATTAGGTGTCTAAGCCATGACTAATAATTAGCATTTACCTAATTAATAGTAGCAAAGTCCATTTGGGTTGCCCTCATAGCTGGAGGTTTGGTAGAAAGTTCAGTAGAGAGAAAGATTGATTTATTATATGATTAATAAATCAATAGAAATAAAAGAAATAGTTTGTTAATATATTATGGTGATAATATATTAATTAGAAACTATATTATTTGATTAATAATTAATCAGGAATTAATTGGATTAATTTTTGTGACATTAATTAGATTAATCAAGAGGACATGGGCTAAAGTTGTTCCAACTCAATAGTTGAATTGGACACGTGCGGCACGCCCATGTATGGGCCGCGGCGCGCGTACCAGTAATCCGAAAAATTGCTTAGAGATAGGGTTTATCTCAGTTTGAAAGTCAAACGAGGTTTATCTCTAAGGGCTGTCTGGTAGCCTATAAGTAAGGACCACTGGACCTCATAAATCAGTGCTATTCTCTCCTGTTCTCTCTGGAATTTTCGTGCCCCTCCCTCCTGCTTCTGGGTGTGACTTCATTTGAGGCAAGATACTTTTGTTGCTTTTCTTCTAAGAAAACCTAATGGTTAGTTTTTCTGATTTTATTCTTTAGTAATTTTTCTTCTTGTGGCTTTTTAGAAAATATTTATATGTTCAATAGTAGAAAACATAGATCCTCATAGGTTGCATGTGAACTTAGGGTTTTAGTTCATAGATTTGTAGAAAACCTTTCACTTTCACGGATCTTGTGAAAGAGGTGAAGGTTTGTTGGATCTCATACACACGGATGTGTGTAGACCCTTCAGATCATCCACAAGGGATGCTAATCGATTCTATATGACTTTTACAAATGATTACAATAGATATGGCTATATCTACTTAATCAAGCATAAGTCAGAAACCTTTGAAAAGTTCAAAGAGTTCAAGCATGAAGTTGATAATCAATTAGGCAGGAAGATAAAGATGCTTAGATTCGATAGAGGCGGAGAGTATCTTAGTATTGAGTTCCATGACTATATAAAGGAATGTGGAATAGTTTCACAGTTGACTCCTCCTAGGACACCACAATTTAATGGTGTAGATGAGAGACGTAATCGGACCTTGTTAGAAATGGTTTGTTCCATATGAGTCGAGCTTCTCTTCCTATTCACTTCTGGGGGTATGCCTTAGAGACGGCCGCCAACATCCTCAATCTTGTCCCTACAAAGAAGGTTACCAAAACACATCATGAAATGTGGACAAGGAAAGTTCCCTCGTTGGCACATATCAAAGTTTGGGGTAGTGAAGCTTTCGTAAGACGAGAGATTCATGACAAGCTAGCAGCTAAAAGTGAGAAGTTTATTTTCATTTGTTACCCAAAACAGTCTGTTGGATATTTGTTCTACAGACCTACTGAGAACGTGGTATTTGTAGCACGAAGAGGAATCTTTCGAGAGAGAGAGAGAGAGAGCTCATATTCAAAGAGGACAGTGGGAGTACCATTGACCTTGAATAAATTCAAGAGTCAACCAATGAAGGAACCTTAGATGATACTAGCACTCAACCAGAGGAAGAAGTTCCTGTTGAACCGATAAACAATTTGTTACCTCTTAGACGTTCCAGTAGAGTTAGCATGCCACCCGAGTTCTATGGTTTCCATATTACTACGGATGGTGACACGTTTGTTAGTGATATGACACAGGTAAAATTAGATGAGCCAACTAGCTACAAGAAAGCAATGGTAGGCCTTATGGCTGTTGAATGTAAAGAGGCAATAGACAGCAAGATCAAGTCCATGTATGACAACCAAGTTTGGAACTAGGTTGATGATGTACCAGGTCGAAAGACAGTTAGGTGCAAATGGGTCTTCAAGAAGAAGACCGACATGGATGGGAAGGTACACACTTCAAAGGCTTGACTAGTTGTGAATGGATTCACTCAAACCCCTGGGGTTGACTATGATGAGACCTTCTTGCCAGTGGCCAAGATAAACTCTATTAGGATAACGCTCGCCATAGCTGCATTTCATGATTATGAAATTTGGCAGATGTATGTCAAAACCGCTTTCCTTAACGGGAAGTTGGCTGAGGATGTTTACATGAATCAGCCAGAGGGTTTTGTAGATGCAAAGTTTCCCAATAGAGTGTGCAAGCTTGAGAAAACCATTTATGGATTTAAACAAGCATCTCGTAGCTGGAATCTTTGCTTCCATGAGAAAGTCAAAGCGTTTGGTTTCTCTAGGAGTGAAGATGATTCCTGTGTGTATATCAAGGCTAGTGGGAGTATAGTAACTTTTCTGGTGCTGTATGTCGATGACATACTACTCATGGGAAACGACGTTCCAACCTTGCAAGATGTTAAGTCTTGGCTTGGAAAGTGTTTTTCCATTAAGGACCTAGGAGAAGCAGCCTATATTCTCGGGATAAGGATTTTGAGAGATAGAAAGAAGAGACTAATTGGACTTAGTCAAAGTACGTATTTGGATAAGGTACTAAAAAGGTTTAGTATGAAAATTTCCAAGAAAGGAGAGCTACCTATCCAAAGCATTGCCAAATTGAGTAAGACTCAAAGTCCTAGTATAGATGAAACGATAGCTGATATGAGTCTGGTACCTTACGCTTCGGCTGTAGGGTCGATCATGTACGTCATGACATGTACTCGCCCTAATGTGTCCTTTGCTTTGAGCATGGTCAGTCACTATTAGGGAAATCTGGGCAAAACTCACTGGACAGCGGTTAAGAACATTCTCAAGTATTTGCGGAGGACAAAGGACATGCTTCTAGTCCTTGTGGCAGTGATACGTTGAGATTGAGTGGGTACAATGACGGCAGCTTCCAGACAGACAGAGACAACTTTTGGTCTCAGTCGGGCTGGGTGTTTCTTTTAAACGGTGGAGCAGTAACTTGGAAGACTTCCAAACAAGAAACAGTGGCTGATTCAACTTGTGAATCAGATTACATAGCTGCAAGTGAAGCATTAAAGGAAGCGGCTTGGCTGAAGAACTTCATCGGTGACCTCGGAGTAGTCCCGACCATTCAGGAGCCAATGGAACTGTGACACCCCATTTTCACTGTTTGCAAATACCATGGTTTTTCGTATAAATACTTGAGTACAAAAATACGGTTTATCAAAAACCGATTATTTACATCTTTAAAACTGTGGGTGTTACAAATCCATACCAAATCTGACCATAGTAAGCAAGAAAATGATTAAACCTTGCGTCCAAGATAGGAGCTAACTCAAGCTCCACTCCGGCTAAACTTCATCCCATTTATAGCAATTTACTTTAACCTGGAATACATGGCAAAACATAGAATACGTAAGACAAAAATGTCTCGTGAGTTACATGAGTTTTAGACTCAAACCTTTAACTTCTTTTTCCAACTTTTATAAAATTTATATCATAAAACTTCTGTCAAAACTTTATAGTATTAACATACTATAACTTTTTTACTTCATCTAAATCATTTCATAACCTACTTTGGAAAAATAACATTTTTCACAACTTTATAGTAGTAACATACTATAATTCTTTACTTTTCAAAATCACTTCATAATATACTTTACAAAAATAACATCTTCCAAAACTTATAGTAGTATCATACTATAACTCTTTACTTTTCAAAAATAGCTTCTTTCTTACTTTCTTTGACTGGTTATATAAGCTTGCTGGATTTTTATACTTAGGGCTTTAATCACCATAGGTGATACCCTAAGTCTCTATGGCTAGAAGGAACGGATCAATCCTCACCATAGAATTGCTGAGGCGATCTACTTCGCGATGGGGCTTGTCCCCAGTAGACCCCTAACCTAACCTGGGTAGGTTGGAACATAGTTCCCTTACTAACGCTGCTTGCTACAATTACCAGTCATACAAAAACTTGCTGCTTGCTTGAACATTTCTCATAAACACATAACTTGTGGCTAGGTGCCAAACTACATCATTTTATGTCTTTATGGCTAGATGCCAAATATAGCTTTCATCACATAATTTTCATATGTATAAAAATTATAACTTTCGTCACATATGTAAAAATATGTTTTTATAACAATCTAAGCTTTATGTTAAATCATACTTTTCAACATCTTATGGCTATATGCCATTCATACTCGAAAACATATATAGTTTGTAAGTAAAACATACTTCTTAAACATCTTGTGGCTATATGCTTATCCATACTTTCAAACATGTATAACTTGTATACAAAATATACTTTCACATGATGGGTTCATAGACCAAAACATACTTTCACATAATTGGCTCATAGACCAAAACATAACTTCAAATATAGCATTATACTTTCACAAACAAGTTAGAAATAATACTCTTGCATATAATTTCACATATAGAAATTTTATAAGAAATCTTGAAAATACTTACTTGCCATGTACCCCAGAATGGGTAAAAATACTGCATGTACTCACCTCATATATTGCTAGTGGATTGACTACTCGTTCATTGTATTTATACTCTTTCAACTCCCAATTACTTGACTTGCACCTATATGTAGTATATGATACATTATTTTACATTATAATTGACTCTATAACATATTAGAGTCCTTATTATACCATTAGAGGTCGGAACGAGTGTATATCTTTTAAGTATTTAAGTTTAGATGAGTCGTATTCAATACGTACACTAGAATAGTACCCTCGAGGGGTCGTATTCCACATTAAAAATTTATTCCACCACTTTTAAACCATTTTGGACATGTACTTAAAGTTTGGGATCATTTGGACATGTCTAGCAAGTTTCGGAGTCCAAAACCCCCTGTTTGAAACACACGACCCGTGCAAAATTCATGCCTAAAAGAGCACGACCCGTGTTTGCTTTAAATAACAACATATTTTAAGGTGCAGGGGGAGCACGAGTCGTGCATAATGAGCACGACCCGTGCTCTTTCTGGGCAGATTCATTTCAGTCCAATTTCTGTCCGATTTTGCACTGTAGCAGTCCGATTTTTACCCTATCACTTGCTGTTTTGACTTATTAAGAACTTGATACTTGACTTAATACTTATGGAATCATTTCATGACCAAAACCTTGAGTTTACCTCAAGTTTTAACCCATGGAATCATCCAAATCCTTAACAAATCATAGAAATCCCGTTTTTGACATTTTTGGTCAAAAACTGAAATTTCTTGAAACTAGCTCTTACAACTAATTTCTTCCATCTTTTATAGTATGTTGAACTTCATAAAAACCATTAAAACCATCTTTGATCACAAGGACCCGTGAACTAGGGTTCTTGAGCAAAGATTCCTCATTTTCAAAAATTCGACAACACTTCTCAATTGAAGTGTGTTTACTTGTCATTTTTTAGTATACTTAGATGGAAATAGATCTCTGGAATCATTTCATAAACTTCATAAACCAATTGTCCAGATTCCATCCCAAGAAGACGATGAATAGTAGGTGTTCAAACTTTGATTTCTTACCTCAAATGTTTGGGAACCTTAAATTCCAGCTCCAATTCCTCGTATCCTTCCAGAAAATCACGACCTTCAGCTCTCTCCCGAAGCCTCCATAACTCTCTGATAATTTCTGAGACTTTAGGAGATATTTTCTCTTATGTATACTTCCAATATTTACATTTTCCACCCCTCAAGTTCCAACTCTTTCATTATGGCACTAAAAATCACATTTTATTACATAAAGTTCTATTCTTTACAAAAGTGGTCCTAAGACCCAAAATCTTGCAACAATGTTCCATTAACTTCCAACTTGACATTTTCTTAACATTTTTGGTCATTTTCATGTCAAATGACCATTTTGCCCTTTTTGGTCAAATTTCACTATTCACACGGTAAAACTTCCAAATTTCACATAAACTTTTATTTCTTATATTTTTATTTCACAAATATATATTATCTTACATAATGGTCTTATAATGGGTCGAAAGACCATTTTACCCTTTTATGGTAAAATGACCAAATTACCCTTTTTCACCATTTTTCTCCAAATTCTTGGTAGTTTACCACATTTCTAAGTAAATTATTTTAAAACTTTTAAAATATTTTTGGTCTTTTCTTTAAGTATTTTCTCAAATATAAATTCGATATTTTTGGGTCGTTACAACTACCTCCCTCTTATTGGGATTCCGTCCTCGGAATCATCACACAACTACTAATACCATCTTTTATTAACCCATACTCATATTTTTATTACATCTCTTTTTACCTCATTTCCTTGGTATGCAAATCTCTTAGTAAAACTCGTTCTGCAAAATAGTTTCATACTTCCATACTTTTATCAAATATAACAGTCTACTTATAATTCTTCTCATATCTTTATTAGAACATGTGAGATTATACTCATCGGATTCTTTACTTATAAAACTTCTTTCCATGTACAATTGGTAAAGCTTTGTATTTATACAGATTTATAAATACACAGTATCTTTTTTTTTCTTCAATCAAACATCAATAGCTTTCTTTCTTCATATAATTCACAACATTAGTCCTTATAAACTTGTACAGTTTTACTATTGAAGTTGTTCTATTATTTTAGTCAACTTTCTTCTTAATTCACACTTTTAAGGAAAAATCATTTTTCACATACTTTTTACTCATTTCCGGTACATTATATGTATTACCTTCTCTAATACTTGTTTTATATCATTCTTTACTTGTAGTACTTTCATATTCAACATATAGTCAACTTAGATATTTCTTTCATCTTCCTTTATTATTTATGAGATTTCATCCTCATTTACTCATCATACATAATGGTATCATTTCTATTAAATTTTTCATCTTCTTGTGTACCCCGTGTACCATGCTCATATTATTATTTATGTTTTAGTACTTCTTTGCCAATTCTTATTTCTCACATTAGTGCTTAGTTTAGCACCTGAACTTCTGTTTACTCTTTCCTCACGGTATCTAAATTGTTTACCATGATTGATTCGAAATGTGTTTTTCTTCAATTCACTTATGGAACTTCATACATGTTGCATACTATAATTTACATTCCCATACTTACTTTACTTTTCATAATATTATTATCTTGTGGTGTATTTATGTTTCATAAACCACATTCATTAACTTCTTGACATATTCTTACAAGTTCTTAGCTGCATAATATACACATATGTATATACTTGGTTCTCTCTTGGTTTAAGAACTCAACTAGATATTTTTAACATTTTCGTCCCATGACGAATTCTTGACATAACCTTCAATTACCATTACTTCTCATTACTCTTTACTTATTATAGTTAATGCTAAAACAATAATTTTCTTGCCTTTACATCTTTTACCATTTCTGTCATGTGTTATAAGGCTATATGCCTAAGACATGTTGCTTTTTTTTTCATTTAAATTCTACTTCTTTACACTATATATTTCTTTATGTCATTATATATTTCATATAAAACTTACTTCTTATGTATCTTTAGGTGATACACAATTGTCGTTTGTTTTCTCATCATTTTTTGTTCTTTTGTATTTCGAGACCGTATGCCCGATACATTATTTTACTCCTTTACTTCATACCTTATAGTATTCTAATTAGAATACTTATTTCATAACCACTTTTATACTTTTGTACATCATATTTATATATATCCAAAAACTTACTCATGCTTTCACATTTTTAAACACATATATACACACTTCTTTGTATTTCATAGCTACTAGCCATGTACTAACCATTTCTCACAATCTTTGGATTCCTTTACCCATCATTTCTATTCGGAAGTAATAGCTTCTTGTCTGTTTATTTTAGTTTTTATTTTATATTTGATTCTTCATCTAATACTTTTTAGACATTTACTATTGCTCTTTACTTCGTAGTGATTATGTCCTTTAGTCGTCTTACTTTCATGCTTTTGGATTTCTCCAGTTAACATACGTTATTATACCATTTTATTACCTGTATTTCTTCTTATACTTCTTTTATTTGGTTGCGGAATTTAATTCCTAATAACCAATATCTTAACATTATATTTGTCTAGGGACAACTTTTAACATTCTTCTTTTAAGAGATAAATTAACAATTTACCACTCGAACTGTTTTCTATTTTTTGTCAGGTAAGCATGTTCTACCTTCAACCTACATGCTTGTTAACTCCCAACTTTGATTAAATTCCAACTTCTGTCATGAAAAGTTCCTTGGAGACAACCAAGAATTTCCATAATCGCCTTACACATTGCGACACCTGTCATAACTTACAAGTGGTTACAGTCTGCTACTACTTTACATTAAGTAATATTCTTTGCAGACATCGATTCCACATTTACTTATAGTGACTTTACTTCTGTTCGGGTACATCATGGTGCGTGCATCTTCATTTGTATGCTGCTTCTTTTATAGGCCAATCCATAACAACGACTTCTAAATCTATAAGTAGATATAGCATTCAGCCTACCACCTTTATTTACTTCTCACTTAATTTGCTGCTTGTCATTTTACTTGTCTCACCATTATTCTTATGACTTAATCAATTGTCCAATCTTTGGACACTTTTATTCATCTTTTAGAAACAATTTTTAGATTCAATGGCCACGCCCAAAGCATACCACTTACTTACATTAAACTCTTCTTTACCATTTTTTTATAGAAATTTATATATTATTAATACATCCTGCTGGTAATTTTCATTCTTTATGTAAGAGTCTTACAACTCTCGTATGGGTAATCAATACCCATGTTTCTTCTCCATATCGCTCTTATTCATACCTCCTCTCGCCTCTACAGGCACATATACTTTAATGTCTTTCAATCTATCTAAAGGGTATTAACTATCATATTTATTTCTTTTACTTCACCATACTAAGTGGTATATATCCACTGCATTAACTTATATTACTTATAATCTTTCTTGTTCTTGTTACATAAGCATACAATTCCTATGTTATTCTTACTACTCTTTTCACAAATCTTACCCACCAGAACACCATAATTCCTTTGCGATTCCACCAGTCTCAATACATATCCTGTGATTATGATAATACGGGCCCATATTACCATAATCACCTATACATATTGATTCTGCTGTTACCACAAGGTTTCATGGGACACTGGTTCCTTTAACATATTAACACCATCATAAGTATATGGTGATCACTACTAGAAATCTTACTACTTTATAAACATAGCCTTTAATAAATTTAGAAGGTTACGGAAAATATCATATAATTTTCCTAACGGTCAGATTTTTGCTCACTTTAAACGTTAACTTAACACTTCTTAGTGTTATATATCTACATATTTTAAAAATGCATAATGTCTTAATCATTTAAAATATCATATAACATGCTTTTATAAACTAACATTCCTATAGCATGAGTTTAAGCCTAGGAGTGGAACAAGCCAATCCTAATTCGCTTAAACTATGGCTCTGATACCAACTTGTGACACCCCATTTTCACTGTTTGCAAATACCATGGTTTTTCGTATAAATACTTGAGTATAAAAATACGGTTTATCAAAAACCGATTATTTACATCTTTAAAACTGTGGGTGTTACAAATCCATACCAAATCTGACCATAGTAAGCAAGAAAAGGATTAAACCTTGCGTCCAAGATAGGAGCTAACTCAAGCTCCACTCCGGCTAAACTTCATCCCATTTATAGCAATTTACTTTAACCTGGAATACATGGCAAAACATAGAATACGTAAGACAAAAATGTCTCATGAGTTACATAAGTTTTAGACTCAAACCTTTAACTTCTTTTTCCAACTTTTATAAAATTTATATCATAAAACTTCTGTCAAAACTTTATAGTATTAACATACTATAACTTTTTTACTTCATCTAAATCATTTCATAACCTACTTTGGAAAAATAACATTTTTCACAACTTTATAGTAGTAACATACTATAATTCTTTACTTTTCAAAATCACTTCATAATATACTTTACAAAAATAACATCTTCCAAAACTTATAGTAGTATCATACTATAACTCTTTACTTTTCAAAAATAACTTCTTTCTTACTTTCTTTGACTGGTTATATAAGCTTGCTGGATTTTTATACTTAGGGCTTTAATCACCATAGGTGATACCCCAAGTCTCTATGGCTAGAAGGAACGGATCAATCATCACCATAGAATTGCTGAGGCGATCTACTTCGCGATGGGGCTTGTCCCCAGTAGACCCCTAACCTAACCCGGGTAGGTTGGAACATAGTTCCCTTACTAACGCTGCTTGCTACAATTACCAGTCATACAAAAACTTGCTGCTTGCTTGAACATTTCTCATAAACACATAACTTGTGGCTAGGTGCCAAACTACATCATTTTATGTCTTTATGGCTAGATGCCAAATATAGCTTTCATCACATAATTTTCATATGTTTAAAAATTATAACTTTCGTCACATATGTAAAAATATGTTTTTATAACAATCTAAGCTTTATGTTAAATCATACTTTTCAACATCTTATGGCTATATGCCATTCATACTCGAAAACATATATAGTTTGTAAGTAAAACATACTTCTTAAACATCTTGTGGCTATATGCCTATCCATACTTTCAAACATGTATAACTTGTATACAAAATATACTTTCACATGATGGGTTCATAGACCAAAACATACTTTCACATAATTGGCTCATAGACCAAAACATAACTTCAAATATAGCATTATACTTTCACAAACAAGTTAGAAATAATACTCTTGCATATAATTTCACATATAGAAATTTTATAAGAAATCTTGAAAATACTTACTTGCCATGTACCCCAGAATGGGTAAAAATACTGCATGTACTCACCTCATATATTGCTAGTGGATTGACTACTCGTTCCTTGTATTTATACTCTTTCAACTCCCAATTACTTGACTTGCACCTATATGTAGTATATGATACATTAATTTACATTATAATTGACTCTATAACATATTAGAGTCCTTATTATACCATTAGAGGTCGGAACGAGTGTATATCTTTTAAGTATTTAAGTTTAGATGAGTCGTATTCAATATGTACACTACAATAGTACCCTCGAGGGGTCGTATTCCACATTAAAAATTTATTCCACCACTTTTAAACCATTTTGGACATGTACTTAAAGCTTGGGATCATTTGGACATGTCTAGCAAGTTTCGGAGTCCAAAACCCCCTGTTTGAAACACACGACCCGTGCAAAATTCATGCCTAAAAGAGCACGACCCGTGTTTGCTTTAAATAACAACATATTTTAAGGTGCAGGGGGAGCACGAGTCGTGCATAATGAGCACGACCCGTGCTCTTTCTGGGCAGATTCATTTCAGTCCAATTTCAGTCCGATTTTGCACTGTAGCAGTCCGATTTTTACGCTATCACTTGCTGTTTTGACTTATTAAGAACTTGATACTTGACTTAATACTTATGGAATCATTTCATGACCAAAACCTTGAGTTTACCTCAAGTTTTAACCCATAGAATCATCCAAATCCTTGACAAATCATAGAAATCCCGTTTTTGACATTTTTGGTCAAAAACTGAAATTTCTTGAAACTAGCTCTTACAACTAATTTCTTCCATCTTTTATAGTATGTTGAACTTCATAAAAACCATTAAAACCATCTTTGATCACAAGGACCCGTGAACTAGGGTTCTTGAGCAAAGATTCCTCATTTTCAAAATTCGACAACACTTCTCAATTGAAGTGTGTTTACTTGTCATTTTTTAGTATACTTAGATGGAAATAGATCTCTGGAATCATTTCATAAACTTCATAAACCAATTGTCCAGATTCCATCCCAAGAAGACGATGAATAGTAGGTGTTCAAACTTTGATTTCTTACCTCAAATGTTTGGGAACCTTAAATTCCAGCTCCAATTCCTCGTATCCTTCCAGAAAATCACGACCTTCAGCTCTCTCCCGAAGCCTCCATAACTCTCTGATAATTTCTGAGACTTTAGGAGATATTTTCTCTTATTTATACTTCCAATATTTACATTTCCACCCCTCAAGTTCCAACTCTTTCATTATGGCACTAAAAATCACATTTTATTACATAAAGTTCTATTCTTTACAAAAGTGGTCCTAAGACCCAAAATCTTGCAACAATGTTCCATTAACTTCCAACTTGACATTTTCTTAACATTTTTGGTCATTTTCATGTCAAATGACCATTTTGCCCTTTTTGGTCAAATTTCACTATTCACGCGGTAAAACTTCCAAATTTCACATAAATTTTTATTTCTTATATTTTTATTTCACAAATACATATTATCTTACATAATGGGTCGAAAGACCATTTTACCCTTTTATGGTAAAATGACCAAATTACGCTTTTTCACCATTTTCTCCAAATTCTTGGTAGTTTACCACATTTCTAAGTAAATTATTTTAAAACTTTTAAAATATTTTTGGTCTTTTCTTTAAGTATTTTCTCAAATATAAATTCGAGATTTTTGGGTCGTTACAGGAACTGTTCTGTGATAATGAAGGAGTAGTTGCCTTGATTAAGGAACCAAGAGATCATGGAAAGTCCAGACATATCGACAGAAAGTACCATTACATCAAACATAGAGTAGAAGAAGGCCACCTTATCGTGAAGAGGGTATGATTTGAAGAGAACCCTGCAGACCCTTTGACGAAGGCTTAGAGGAGGGTGAAGCACAGTCAACATGCTAGGAGCATTGGTCTGAGAGATGATATTAGTTTTAGTAGTTAGATAATTATATTGAAACTTTTAACAAAGTAAATGTAATTGACCTTTGGCGATTAAATAATGAAGAATTATTTATGAGTATTGTTTGCTACTATTTGTCAATTGTTTGTTATTGTGTTTCATTTTGCATGTTTTACTTCCCAAATAATATGATTATTCGGATTCCACAGTCGCTCATACTTTTGGAAGTAAGTAGTGAATCAAGACTGTCATGAATTGAATTGTAGATTGTCTAAGGAGTTAGACATATCAATAGTATTGCTGCAATGTTCATGAGTACTTAGAAATAGGGATTTGAGTATTGGATAAAACCATGCTCATAGAATTACTTAATGGATTCTATCACGAGTAATTTTGAGACAATAATATCTTATGATCTTGAAACGGAGATGTATGAGTTGAAATTTACAAGTCGGTTGTACATTGGTAATGCATAAACGCATCAGTAACCTGATGTTATAAAACGTATTGTCATGCATGATTTGATGAGTAAAGGATACAAGCATATGAGTCAAAGTTTATTCGTTCCTTTTGCCCTAATAGGAAAAGTGATATCTTTGGGCCTCTCGGTGATTTGGTGTTGACTTATAGTGCTGGGCCCACCCATGACTGATGTGTTCAATTAGAATTCCAAATCAGAAATCGGGAAACAAAGTCTTGAACAATAAGATTGATCCCAATCCATGTCTCATGTCCAAATGATAGCTTGTAGAACGGAGGATTATATGATCACTTATCTTAGGACACGTAACTGACTGGGTCAGTGTTCGGCAGCAGCTTTTGGAAGCTACAATTTGCTGATCGATTTAGAAGTTATACAGCAGTTATAGTTATTAGACTTATCCAAGTGGGAGACTGTTGTATTAGGTGTCTAAGCCAATAACTATAACTGGTTTATACTTGAATTGATAGTAGCAAAGTCATTTTGAGTTGCCCTCGGTAGTCCAAATGGTATTAAGGTTAATAGTAAGTGAGAGAGAAATAATTTATTAACTTATTATGTGATGATAAATTAATTACAAACTAGTTTGGAATTAATTAGAATTAATTGGAACTAATTTGGGATTAATTAAAAGTGCAGGGGCTGAATTGTAATTGTTCAATAGTTGAACAATAGAAAACGTCTGGGCAAAGTAACACGCGCGCCGCGGGCAAGGAGAGTCGCGACCCGGACAACCAAAAAAGGGTTTCGAAGATAAAAAGATTTATCTCGTTTGAATTCAAATAAAGTTTATCCTTATCACCATTGAGACTATAAATACCCCTCCCCTAGTGCTTTATTTTTTGCCCTGATTCCTGTAGACAGTTCTTTAGAATTTTCTCTTCTCTCTCAAGCAGAATCTATAATCATTCTCTATGGTTTTATAGCGAGTTTTTCTTAATAAGATAATTAAGATAATTAACCTTTGCTTGGATTTTTGGGTGTGAACCATTAGAGGCATGGCACTTGTGGTGCTTGCTTCCAAGAAATCAACGAGACAAGGAATAATTATTATTTGCTATAATAACAATAAGGTATGTAATCCTGAAACCCGCTTTAGTAATTTTGATTATACATAGGGTTTCCTTTAGATGTTCTTATTTATATGTTCAATAGAGAAAACATAGATCCTTTAGGTTGCATGTGAACTTAAGAGTTTAACTTTATTTGTTTGCCTTTTTCCTATCATTTAGAGTAAATGGATTCTTTATTTATTAGAGAAAGTAGTTGGACGATGAGGACCAATGTATTGGTTCCCGATATCCTTCCTTTCCAACCCCACAAATTTTCAACTTCACCAGATGGACCGAAATACCATTTATAATGACATATGTTTCGTGTTTTGTGTGTGCAGGGTAATCGTCGATCCAGAAATTGATCGCAGAGGTAGACAGTTTAGTGCTTGTGGTAATTTCCTCTACTTTGGGTATGATTTTGATCAATTCTGTCCCTAGGGCTGTTACAGTGAGTATATTAAAATTTATTTTGAGCTCAGTTTATCACAAATGTGGACTGACTAAGTATAATGCTTGTAGTCACTTTTCTACATTTTAGTATGTTTTTGGTCAATTTTTCCGTAAGGCTATTGGTTTGAGGTCCAGATCCTCACTGGTGATGCTTCTTGTATCAATGTGGTTAGGATTCGGTAGGAACCCAAAATTCGGTAGGAACCACGATTACTTTTCTCGTCCAATCACTCTCGTTAAGGGTAAAAACGTCAAATGTATTCCTTCGACGTGACGTAATCACGTGTGACACACGTCCACGGAACTTAATACGGACTTGAGGATACAATCATCTGTGACGCATGTTCGTCCAATGTGATTTAAGTGAGTTAATTTGTTTTTTTTTTGCTTTTTTCGTTATTATTATTTTTTATTTTTTATTTTCTATTATATTATACAGTACTCGATTTTGAATTATTTTTTTTGTTTTTTTTGTTTTTTTAATTTTTTATATATATTAATTATTTTTAATGTTCATTAATCTTATTTTTAGCGTTTTTTTCTTTGTATTTTTAATCTAATAATTTTTTATCATGATATTTTTAATCATAACGTTTCAGATCATATATTTTTGGATTATAACATTCTGGATCATAGTTTTTTGTATCTTATCTTTTTTGATCTTATAATATTTTAAATCATACTATTTTGAATCATTTAAGATTGTAACATCTTTCAAAGAGGACAATCTTTCATCTCGTAACATTTATAATATATTTTTTATCATAGTATTTTGATTCATAACATTTGGATCATAAAATTTAAGACACCTTTTTGATTATTTTAAATTTTGAATCATCATAAGTTTGATTCATTATATTTTTGGATTACAATAAGTTATGATTCATAAAAAAATTGGTTAATAATAGTTTGAATCATAAAACATATTTTGCTTCTTAATATTTTTGGATAATAGACAATTTTTTGGTAATTTGGTGAGTTTTTACTTAAAAATAAAAATAAAAAATACACGTAAAAAAATTATTTTCTAAAAATTGTTTTAACAAACTTATTAATATAATGTCTACAATGATCCCTTAAATTTTCATAATTTTTGGAGATTTTTTATATTTTTTGATTTTTTATAAAAATAAAAAATAAAAATATATATATTTTTTCAAATTTTCATGGTGTTGCTTGTTTTGTAGATAATTAAATTTTAAGAAGTTCGTTTTTTAAAAAAAAATTTACATACAAAAAAAGTTATGGTCCAAAACAAGTGTTTACAAAACAAATAATAATTTATAAAATCAATAAAGAGTTATTGTGTTATTTGTTATTATTGAGATTTCAAATTCCAAATTATACTTCAAATTCTAATTCTTTCAAAAGGTTCAAAATTCTCTAAAACATTTTATAACCAAATGATCGCTAAGATATTTCTTGGTGTTCTTTTGGTATGTATGTTTTTAATTATAAAAAGTTAAATTATATTAGTTTACATATTACACGTTTTAATTTTAAATTTTTTTTAAATATAGAATAAGTAATAAGAAACTAATTAATAATTATGACAAGTGATTACGATCGGTTTCCAAAAAAATTTGTACCGGATATTACATACAATTACAATATGTAACGTCATAATTTGTGGAATCAGTCATTTACTACTAACATTAATTTCAAACGTATTTTGCCGTTTTGATATCATGAATTTCTTATATAAATACTGTGTTATAGCCTTCGACAAGAATATAACATCTGACTAAAAGAGTTAACAAATAGAATATGTCGTCCTACAAATTTGTGTTTTTTCTTCTTGTATTGATGGTTGTTTCCTTTGTTTCAACTCATGCAATTGGCGAAGGTATATTGTTTTATATCGTTTTAGTTTTATCACATATGATGAATATGTTAAGAGAGGTTGTTATCTTCCTACTAAATATTCCTACCCATCTTTCTACTCACTAGATGAATACAAGTGTCAAAAACAATGGATGAGATTAAGAGAGATGATTAGTGGATTTCACATGACATTATTTACTGGTAGGAAGATGGGTAGAAAGATTTAGTAGGAACAAATACAATTTTCCATATGTTAATAGTATAATTACAATACTTTTCATTTTTTTTACAGGTTGTTGTACAAATGTTTGTTGCGATCATGTAAAGAGTTGTCAAGATTTGTGTGGGAGACAGGCGAATAGAGTTTTATTATCTGACGGTTGTACAGGTTTTCTTGGAGTATGCAAACCTGATAAAGCTTGTGCTGCTGGATTATGTTGTTGCACCGGATAAATGATATTATTTTGTTTCACGTCTAGGTTTTTTTAGAACGGCAGACGTCTAGTTATAAAATCGGTTTTTTATCATGTTTTGATTTTTGAATAAAAACATATATATATATATATATATATATATATATATATATATATATATATATATATATATATATATATATATATATCAAGGTTCTAAATGGCGTGAGGCGTGACGTGGCGGCAATGTCAAGCCTCAAGTTTTACGAGTCTTGGCGAGCCATGACGTTTTTCAAGGCGTGATGTAAGGCGGTAAATTTATATGAATGTATAATTATATTATATGTAAATATAGATTTATACCACACATATCGTGTTATTAGAGTTGTTTAATCAATAACTAATAACCAAAAGTTAACTAAAACTCAAATGTTTTATGTCCAATCAAGAAATGCAAGAAAAAGAAGAAAAACTGGCCACAAATAGTAAAAACTCGCGCTTTAGCACGCCATGGCTCGCCTTATCCCGCGCCACGCCTAGCAACGCCGCCATGAGGGTTTTCGGGACGGCAGAGTCGCGCCTCACGCCATGGCACGCCTTAACGCGTGCCATGGCGCGCCTTTTAGAACACTGATATATATACTTATATACTTATACTATAAACCATATATAAATTACAAGTCCCTACTGCATAATTGACTTAATGTCTTAAAAATGTACCACCAACCATTGCATCAATCACTCTTATCTTATTACCGGCGGGAATTAAAATTTTTAAAACGAACATCCGTTTTCACGGGACAAAAAGGCGTGTCTTTTGACCCAACAAATAATAGCTGCTTTTTGCTTTCTCCAATCCCGAATTATGCTTTGATCTTGCAGCAAATCATGGGCTGCTTTATGCTTTCCCGAATCCCGATATATGCTGCTACTCCAAGACCATTTCCTCAACATAATAGATATAAACCCTAACCAACCATTGACTCTCTATATTGTTGCTGCCACTGCTTCTCTTATCACACCCCCCGTTCTTTTGTGCCCTCCCCGGCCGATCCAGCCTCCACTAGGACGATCAATCGGCTTCACAAAATTCTCCCTCCAGGTATGCCATTATATCATATTGTTCGTTTAGATTTTTCACGATTTCTGATTACACTGTTTCCTTTCATTCTAAAATTGATCAGAGTATTCGTGTTTCAGCCTATGATTTTACTTTTGAAATTCTAATGACCGTGAAGATGCATTACTAACAAGAAACTGTGACATGTGTTCAAGAAATGATACCATCGTGGTTTTAAGAAGTTGTAACCTCCATCATTTGAAGTTTAACTTTCTCCTCAAAACGAAATTACAACCCAATCGGATTTGAGTTGTGTGTTTGTTTGATAGCCTGGAAGTATTTCTGCGTCTTGGGCTACTTAGGGTTTATGTAACTTCGCTTTTGTTTCAAATTCACTAGGGGTATGAGTTTGGCTTCTGGCTAAATTAGGGCACTTTTGGTTTTAATTAGAGAGGGGTGTCATGTTGTATTGTATCTCTTACACAGCCAAATGTAATTGAAGCTTTGATGCACTTTTCCGATTTTCTTATGCCCAAGGCTAAAAGAAACTGCAATGGTATATCAAGTGGCAAGAAAAGAGAAAGTTAAAGCATATTTATGTTCTGAGCTTAAGGTGTATATCTGTTTCACGATCACATATTGGTTATTTTAAGGATTTTATAGCACTGAGATACTACCTGTCATGTATCATCTATTTTTATTAATTTATAAACAAACGAGTGGTAAAGATTGTAAATTTTGTGCAGGTTGCTCGTGAACAACTTTCTATAACCTTACCTGGATGGCTACATATTTGGAGACTAAATCCTATATTGGATTGGTTTTGCAGGTATGTTTGTGTAATTCTTTTCAAACGAAAAAATAAACTTATCAAAATTAACTTCGTGTCGCTTTTGAGAACCACTAATTACTAACTTGGAGTTCATTTGTGTCCTTTCAGATGTATCCACTTCAAGATTGTCAGCAGAGTACAATATGATTTACCCTTGCATGTGTGGTAGACTCGAGTTGCTTACCTCTTGTATTTATGTTTCCTTCTTTTTTGTTTTTAGTATAGAATTACTACTAATAATACTAGATTCTTTCCCTTCCTGTTCAATCTCAGAGCATTGTGACCCAAACGAATTCCTACTTTTACCAGGTTTATTTATATTACCCTCCCTCAGTAAATTCTCCAACTAGCCCTTGACACAGGGGATTATTTCTTACTGTTTGACATCTTTGTTTTTTCACCAGGTACCTTACTAGCTGTTTGAGTATTGGTCGATGGTGTTTGCTGTGATTCAATGTGGCAGTTTGATGTTTTCTGATAGTATCAACCCATTTTGACAAAATATCACTTGTACCAGACCCATTTTGATTCTTTTTATAACATCTATTGATGATTAGTTTCTTATAATTTGGTATCTTGGCTTTACTTTTAAAAACAGAGTATCCGTACATTCCCAATGTGGGCTTCAATTGCAATTTGTAGGTCTGTAGTAAATTGGAATAAAGTTATGCTCTTTATGATGCTTTTATTGCCTTTGTACTCCCTTAAATTGAATATTTCAGTTTGTTGTTTTACTGATCCATATATTTTCTGGAAAAGCGTGAGAACAGCTCCTATTTTCATTTACCATCCACATTTGGCTTGCATAATAATGACATTGGGGAAGGGGGATGTCAGACAGGCGTGCCTGTCTTAAAGCATGGGCGTGCTTGGCTTGGGAGTTGCAGCTGTCTTAAAGTTTGGGGTTGACTGACTTTAAAGTAATTAGTTCATGTTGATGTTGATTTTAGGTATCCTTTAAGTAATTACATTAAGTCTAGACAAATAGAGTACTATGCTTCAAAATACGATTTGAATTTAAAGTTAATTGAACCAAACTGTTTATTATTTATGTTAATGGTTTTGAATTATCTAAATATATGTTTGGAGTTAATTTTAAATTACCTAAATAATTGGATTGTCAAAATCTTGATTCAATAATTTAACCGTTTGGCTATCTTGACAATTACATTTTAATTTTACCAAAGTTAACCGGATTATTCTAAAGTTATATTACATCTTATTTTAAGAAGATATATGAACATATGAATATTAAGTTATGAAATAGATTCGTTTCAAAATACACCAACTCAAAGTTAAACTACTAAATAGGTTCCATATTTTCATCCAAAAATCTAATCAAACTAAATAGAAAAAAAGTGTGAAAGCTTATTTTGTTAGCCATGCATATACAAAAAGTTAAGATCTTCAAAAAGATAGTAACGATTCATATTTTTGAAATGAATTACAAGCCAACTAATAGAGATTGAGTTGTTGGTTGGAATATTGAGGTTCGCTTTAAACCGTAAAGGCTCCATGTGAAATTGAAATGGATACAAATTGTTATCATTAAAATTGTTATCATTACATTTGACCAAAATTATATTGGACCAAAATTCCAATTAAAAAAGTTGAAATTGAAATTGAAATTCCAATCTAAAAAAGTTGAAATGGAAATGGATACAAATTGTTATCATTACATTGGACCAAAATTATATATATATATATATATATATATATATATATATATATATATATATATATATATATATATATATATATATATATATAATGATAAAAAAATAGTTTAATTCAGTGATGCTAGCTACTAAGAAACTTTTAATGGTGGACGTCTCTTTGACTATACATATTCCATAATATTTCCCTATAAACGAGTGTTCTGTAATATTAGTTAATTTTTTTTTCTTCAATTTCGTAGGTACCATATTTTATACATAAAGTACTTCTAGAAGATGCTAATGGGTTATGGATATACGAGTTTATATATATGTTATGGATATACGATCAACTCGTACACATGTAGGTCACAGGAAACACGTTTTTGGGAGATAGATATTGTCCGGTAAGCAATAGGTTGGATACCTTCTTGACTCCACTTGATATTTTTATAATTTTATGTCCACAAATTGTCTCTTTAAAAGAGATAGAAAGATATCATCAACTCATATAACGATTATGAAAATATTATTACGAATATTATATAATAACTTATTAGTATATAAAAACCAATTATTATTAAATGTAAACCATTTGTAATTTCTCCCAAAAAAAAAAAAAACACATTGCAAAAAGGAAATATTCGTCATTTGATAATGTAATCCTCGTAAGGACAATATTAACCACAATGAAACTAAATTTAAATTCGGTTTTTTAAAATGATTCGAGTTTTCGATTTTTTGGGGTTTTTGGTCCGAATTCGAGTTTGTTGCACACTCCTAAGTAAACCGTTTAACTTATCGTATTTATATTGTTTTCCAAAACAACAACATACTTAGTGTACTTATATTCTAACCCTAAAGCTACAATGTATTCTTTTTTTTTTTTAACTCAAAATAACGATCCACATTTTTTAACCAAAAATAGTTATTCAAAGAAACATATCATAACATTTGGATCATAAAATTTAAGACACCTTTTTGATTATTTTAAATTTTGAATCATCATAAGTTTGATTCATTATATTTTTGGATTACAATAAGTTATGATTCATAAAAAAATTGGTTAATAATAGTTTGAATCATAAAACATATTTTGCTTCTTAATATTTTTGGATAATAGACAATTTTTTGGTAATTTGGTGAGTTTTTACTTAAAAATAAAAATAAAAAATACACGTAAAAAAATTATTTTCTAAAAATTGTTTTAACAAACTTATTAATATAATGTCTACAATGATCCCTTAAATTTTCATAATTTTTGGAGATTTTTTATATTTTTTGATTTTTTATAAAAATAAAAAATAAAAATATATATATTTTTTTCAAATTTTCATGGTGTTGCTTGTTTTGTAGATAATTAAATTTTAAGAAGTTCGTTTTTTAAAAAAAAAATTACATACAAAAAAAGTTATGGTCCAAAACAAGTGTTTACAAAACAAATAATAATTTATAAAATCAATAAAGAGTTATTGTGTTATTTGTTATTATTGAGATTTCAAATTCCAAATTATACTTCAAATTCTAATTCTTTCAAAAGGTTCAAAATTCTCTAAAACATTTTATAACCAAATGATCGCTAAGATATTTCTTGGTGTTCTTTTGGTATGTATGTTTTTAATTATAAAAAGTTAAATTATATTAGTTTACATATTACACGTTTTAATTTTAAATTTTTTTTAAATATAGAATAAGTAATAAGAAACTAATTAATAATTATGACAAGTGATTACGATCGGTTTCCAAAAAAATTTGTACCGGATATTACATACAATTACAATATGTAACGTCATAATTTGTGGAATCAGTCATTTACTACTAACATTAATTTCAAACGTATTTTGCCGTTTTGATATCATGAATTTCTTATATAAATACTGTGTTATAGCCTTCGACAAGAATATAACATCTGACTAAAAGAGTTAACAAATAGAATATGTCGTCCTACAAATTTGTGTTTTTTCTTCTTGTATTGATGGTTGTTTCCTTTGTTTCAACTCATGCAATTGGCGAAGGTATATTGTTTTATATCGTTTTAGTTTTATCACATATGATGAATATGTTAAGAGAGGTTGTTATCTTCCTACTAAATATTCCTACCCATCTTTGTACTCACTAGATGAATACAAGTGTCAAAAACAAGGGATGAGATTAAGAGAGATGATTAGTGGATTCCACATGACATTATTTAGTAGGTAGGAAGATGGAGTAGAAAGATTTAGTAGGAACAAATACAATTTTCCATATGTTAATAGTATAATTACAATACTTTTCATTTTTTTTACAGGTTGTTGTACAAATGTTTGTTGCGATCATGTAAAGAGTTGTCAAGATTTGTGTAGGAGACAGGCGAATAGAGTTTTATTATCTGACGGTTGTACAGGTTTTCTTGGAGTATGCAAACCTGATAAAGCTTGTGCTGCTGGATTATGTTGTTGCACCGGATAAATGATATTATTTTGTTTCACGTCTAGGTTTTTTTAGAACGGCAGACGTCTAGTTATAAAATCGGTTTTTTATCATGTTTTGATTTTTGAATAAAAACATATATATATATATATATATATATATATATATATATATATATATATATATATATATATATATATATATATATATATTGAAACGGAAGGCAATTTTATTAAAACCACAACCTTAGTAAGATACCAAGGCGCGAAGAAACAGAAAAAAACAAATTACATTACAATGGACAACAATTCCACTTTACCCAATTACAATTTTCACCTCTACCCTGTGTTTTACACAACAATTCCACTTTACCCAATTAAAACCACAACCTTAGACACCTTGTCGTTTCTTGACTTCCAAATACACCAAATCGTCCCATATATTATCGATAACAAAAATTTTCTTTTCTTTGGGCAATCTCCCCAATTTGCTGCAAATTCCACTACATCCGTAATTTTTGAAATTTTCCAATCACCGAGTCCATACCACGTAAAAATCTGGTTCCATACATCTTCTGCGAACTTGCACCAAATAAGGGCGTGGTCTGCATTTTCTTCCACTTCATCACACATCATATATTTCAATGAAGGGAGTGTCAGACCCCTTTTTTGTAATGCGGTTGTGGTTGGGATTCTGTCGAGACATGCCCTCCAAACGAAACATATCACTTTGATTGGAATTGAACTGCACCAAACTAATTTTACCAAGGAAGGGCTAGACATCTTTTTGTTTATCACTAGTCGCATCACGTCTACATGATATTCCTCGTCACTAGCTAAATTAAAAATCAATCCATCACTTGATGAATTATAAGATAACGACGAGCAAAGGGTTTGCAGTCTCCGAAACTTATCCAATTCCACATCTGAATGTGGTTGTCTTTTCCATTCCCAACTGAAACCACCCGAATTCCGCAGTTCACTGATCCAACAATTCGTTTTTTTTTTGCCAAATCGAATAAGGCAGGGAACCTTATATTGAGGGGGCCGAATCCTGACCAATTTTCTTTCCAAAAAATTGTATTTTTTCCGTCGCCCACAGCATTTTGGAAGAAGGAATCAATGTCAATTCCAAGATTTTTTATGTCCCCTCTCGCCTTGGTAACATTATTCCAAACGCCCGGTATTGATTTCACTGCTAGATTACTCCACAAATTTTTGTAAATGTTATGGATACCACAAATAACTCGATTCCACAGTGCATTCTTCTCATTTTTTAACCTCCAGAATCATCTTGTGAGTAACGCAAGATTTAGAGCTTGCATTGAACCAACACCGAGTCCACCATCTTCCTTCGAAGCTATAACTTTCTCCCAAGCCACCCAATGTATTTTATCTTTTTCATCAGTTCCTCCCCAAAGAAATTGTCTACGAAGTTTTTCAATTGCTTCAGTTACACACAGCGGAGCCCTGAAAATTAAGAATTAGTATATCGGGAGAGAACTAGGAACCGATTTGGTTAACGTTGTTAGCCTAATAAGGTTTTATGGGTTTGGGTTTTATTTAGCCCACTAGTTTTAGTTAGCCTATTAGCCCATTGTATTTAAGGGTTTATTTCCTTGTATTTTGCTAAGAACTCATATTCACAGTTTATGTTTTTACTCTCAAAACCCTAGCCTCTCTTCTCTCTATTCTCTTTGAAACTTGATCATGATAATTCACATGGTATCAGAGCTAGGATATTAAGGGGTTTTGTAGCAGGCACGCCGACAATGCACGGATCGATTTGGTTGATTTTCTGCTTCGTTTATGGGTTGAATGTTTGATTTTGAGAGTTAATTGTTGCTGCTATTATTGGGTTGTTTGTTCATCCGCATAAGGGCAATTTTGGAATATTTGCTTGACTGTCTATTGATATTATGGCTCCAAGAGATGACTCTCTTCAGTCCATTAGCACACAACTGGATGGTAAAAACTATGCATATTGGAGTTATGTAATAAAGAATTTTTTACGGGGCAAGGCTATGTGGGGGATTGTTACAGGTATAAAGGGAAAACCAACAGATGACAAGGCTGCCAATTTTGCTATTTTATTGGAATATTGGGAGACTGATAATTCCAAAATTATTACATGGATTAATAATTCTGTCATTCAGTCAATTGGCACCCAGTTAGCAAAGTATGACACAGCAAAAGAAGTTTGGGACCATTTGGAAAGGCTGTATACTCAATCTAATTTTGCAAAACAGTATCAGCTAGAATTTGATATCTGAGCCCTCCAACAAAACAGTCTAAGTATTCAGGATTTTTATGCTTCTATGTCTGATTTATAGGATCAATTAGCTCTCACTGAATCTGCAGAACTAAAGGCTTTCAAGCCTTACATTGCCAGAAGGGAAGAGCAGAGATTGGTCCAGTTTTTGATGGGATTAAGGTCTGATTTTGAAGGCTTACGTGGGACAATCCTTCATCGTACTCCTCTTCCCACAGTGGATTCAGTTGTTCATGAGTTGATTGCCGAGGAAACCCGTATCAAGTCCCAATCTGACAAAGGGTCTAAGGCAGTAGCCACACCTACTGTCTTTGCTGTTCAAAACCAAACAAGACCATCTGGACAGTTTAAGCCGAAAGTTGCATTTGATGAGTGTGCATTTTGTAAAAAGAAAAATCATTAGAAGTCTCAATGTCCATTGCTATTGGGGAAGGGAAATTATCAAAATCAAACAAGACCATCTGGACAGTTTCAGCCTCCACAGTTCAACAGGTCTCCTGGACAGTTTCAACAACGTCCATCATTTCCACCATTTCGTCCTCCACAGTTCACTGCTGCTGCTATTGTACCTTCTACAGAGAACGATTTCAATATGACACCACCATCAGCTTTGGATCCATAGGTTTTTGAGCAATTTCGCCAGTTCATTGCTTCCAATCCTACTGCCATGACAACATCTATGTCTCACACAGGTCTATCAGCATCTAGTCCTTCAGGTATTCCTTCATCCTTATGGATATTGGATTCGGGTGCATCTCATCATATGTCACCACATTTGTCATCCTTTTCTTCGTTATCAGCTAGTCCTCATGTTTCTGTTATGTTAGCTAGTGCTACACCTATGCCAGTTGAGGGTATTGGTCCTGTTGTTACCCCCCATATCTCTCTCACTAATGTCTATTATATTCCCACACTTGCTTTGAATCTTGTTTCGGTCAGTCAGTTGTGTAAATCTGGTTATTGGGTCTTCTTTTCTGATTCTGTTTGTTGTGTACAGGACCCACAGTCTCGGAGGGTGACTGGGATCGGCCGTAAACTTGGGGAGCTTTATGTTTTGGAGCAGCTCCAAGTTTCTGATATTGCGACCCCTAGTGTTGATTTGTCGTCTTTTTGTTTAAGTCATTCGTCTTCAAATTTTTATCTTTGGCACTCTCGTTTGGGTCATGTTTCAGCTTCACGTTTACAGTTTTTATCCTCTACTGGTGTGTTAGGTCGTTTGAACAATGTTGACATTTCTGATTGTTGTGGTTGTAAACTGGCAAAGTTTTTTGCCTTACCTTTTAATAATAGTGTCACTCGTTCGTTTGCTCCTTTTGATCTTGTGCATTCTGATGTGTGGGGTCCCTCCCCATTAACCTCCAAAGGAGGATCGCCTTATTATGTTTCGTTCATTGCTGATTATACTCGTTATACATGGGTTTATCTTATGAAGCGCAGGTCAGATTTCTTTGTCATTTATAGCAATTTCAGAGCTCTTGTGAAGACCCAACACTCTGCTGTCATAAAATGCTTCCGGTGTGATTTAGGAGGGGAATATACTTCTAATGATTTTACTCAGTAACTAGCATCTGATGGGACTGTTCACCAATCATCATCTACTGATACTCCTCAACAGAATGGTATAGCAGAACGGAAACATCGACACCTTGTAGAAACGGCACGGTCTTTGTTATTATCTTTTGATGTTCCTAGTGTCTTTTGGGGGAGAAGCTATCCTTACTACTGCCTATGTGATTAATCGCATCCCTACTCGCCACAACTCTGGAATGTCTCCTTATGAAAAGTTGTATGGTCAATTACCTGATTATTCATCTTTACGGGTATTTGGGTGCACCTGCTTTGTCTTACGACCTTATGTAGAACGAAACAAGTTGTCTCCAAAGTCGGCCCTTTGTGTATTCTTGGGATATGGTATTGGTCAGAAAGGATATCGGTGTTATGACCCGGCGAGTCAGAAATTGTATGTCTCTCGACATGTTACCTTTTTGGAGCACATTCCTTACTATGCTATTCCTGTACAGTCTCACAACATGACTCGGTCAGAACTTCAAAATATTGATCCTTTTACCATTGATAGTGATGACACTACATCTAGTGCCCCCGTTGATGATGCTTCCATAGCTCCAGACAACCTCCTGCTCAGTCTGCAACTGCTCCCACTCCTGTTGTCGCTCAAGAAAATCATTCACCACCATCTTCACCACCATCGAGACCTGTACGTACTCATAAGACTACTAAACTGCCAGATTTTGTATATTCTTCTTATTCGCCAACATTTGCATCTTTTATTGTAAATATACATCGGCTTTCTGAACCGGAGTCTTACAAAGAAGCTGTTTCTGATTCTCGTTGGCAGAATGCTATGGCGGAAGAGCTTACAGCTCTTTATCAGACTCATACGTGGGATCTGGTACAGCTTCATCATGGAAAACGTACGATTGGTTGTCGTTGGGTATATAAGATCAAAACCAAGTCCGATGGCTCAATTGAAAGATATAAGGCAAGGTTGGTTGCAAAAGGATACTCGCAACAATATGGTATGGATTATGAGGAGACTTTTCCCCCAGTGGCAAAATGACTAATGTCCGCAATCTGATCACAGTTTCCTCTATTCGTCAATGGAAGATATTCCAAATGGATGTCAAAAATGCATTCTTGAACGGTGAACTTCATGAGGAAGTTTACATGTCTCCTCCTCCAGGGATTGCTCACCAACCAGGTGAAGTTTGTCGGCTTAGGAAAGCCTTGTATGGTCTCAAACAAGCCCCTCCTGCTTGGTTTGAGAAATTCTCTACTGTGATTACTTCTCTCGATTTTACTCCTAGTAATCATGATTCAGTGTTATTCGTTAGATGCACGAATGCAGGTCGGATTCTCCTATCCTTATATGTTGATGACATGATTATTACCGGTGATGATCATGATGGTATAGAATCTTTGAAACGTGATTTGGCTTACCGTTTTGCTATGAAAGACTTGGGATTGCTACGTTATTTCTTAGGGATTGAAGTTGCACAATCTTCAAAAGGTTATCTTTTATCTCAGACAAAGTATATCTCTGAACTATTTGAACGTGCTCGACTCTCTGACAACAGGACAGTTGATACTCCCCTGGAGACTAATGCCAGGTATTCTCCAACAGACGGTGTCTCTTTGTCAGATCCAAGCCTATAACGAACTATTGTGGGAAGTTGGTTTATCTTACTGTTACTCGACCAGAAATCTCTCATGCAGTTCATGTGGTTAGCCAGTTTGTTACCGCTCCTTCTACTGTTCATTGGGGAGCTGTTCTTCGTATCTTGAGATATCTTCGGGGAACTCAATTCCAAACCCTTGTGTTTCCTTCCACGTCCTCACTCAAGTTGTGTGCCTATAGCGATGCTGATTGGGATAGCGATCCTCTTGATCGAAAATCCACCACTGGTTTTTGCATCTTTCTTGGAAACTCATTGATTTCATGGAAGAGTAAGAAACAAGATGTTGTCTCTCGGTCCTCTACTGAAGCTGAGTACCGAGCTATGGCTGTCACCACTTGTGAGATTGTTTGGCTACGTTGGCTTCTTGCTGATATGGGAGTTGACACTTCTCATCCTACTCCCTTGCACTGTGAAAACAACAGTGCAATACAGATTGCCAAGAATTCGGTTTTTCATGAACGAACAAAACATATAGAAATTGATTGCCATTTCACTCGTCATCATCTTCAACTTGGGACCATCACCTTGCCGCATGTTCCTTCAACCCTACAAATTGCTGATATGTTTACAAAGGCATTGTCTGGTTCTCGATTTCATTTTTTGTGTGACAAACTCTCAATGCTTATAGCTGTCGCATTGTGAGTTTGAGAGGGGATGTTAGCCTAATAAGGTTTTATGGGTTTGGGTTTTATTTAGCCCACTAGTTTTAGTTAGCCTATTAGCCCATTGTATTTAAGGGTTTATTTCCTTGTATTTTGCTAAGAACTCATATTCACAGTTTATGTTTTTACTCTCAAAACCCTAGCCTCTCTTCTCTCTATTCTCTTTGAAACTTGATCATGATAATTCACAAACGTGATTCTACCACGGAATGAAATAGTTCTCGCTTTCTAAGAAGAAAGACGGAACAATGTTACGCTCGTTTAAAAATCAACATATCTAAATTCATCAATCATAAATTTATGAAGTTGTCCCGGCATGACAACGATTTCTTAGACGGCCCTTCCTCGTTGGAGGAAATCAAGAATGCAGTTTGGTGTTTGTAGTGTTGATTTACATTCAAGCTTATGAAAGAGTTTTGGGAAACTCTAAAATGCGATATATTCAACTTCATTAAGGACTTTGAGGTGATCGGAAAGATTAATAGAGGTTGTAATGCTTCATTTATCTATTTTATTCCTAACTGCGAGGACCCACTTTTGTTGAAAGACTATAGATTCGTTAATCTTATTGGATGTATGTATAAAATTATTTCTAGCATGCTCGGTTTGCGGCTTAATAAAGTAATTGATAAGGTGGTGAGTCTGAAGTAATCGGCCTATATAGAAGGACGGAACATCCTTGATGGTTCTGTTATTTTAAATGAAGTGCTTTCATGGGCTAAAAGATTAAAAGAATATTCTTATCTTTAAACTTGATATTGACAAGGTATTTGATTCGCTTAATTGGGGCTTTATGGATTTCATCTTGGAGCAAATGAAATTTATCTCGAAATGTGGTTGCTGGCACCTATGGTTCTTAAGGTTTTTTATTTCAAGAAAGATAAAGAAAAGTGCTACGGTTTGTCACTTGCGGGAAATGAAGTCTTTGATGCACGAGAAGGCTGCATTAGCAAGGCTTGCTTGAAAGTCCCAATTGAAAGGACAATTAAAAATTAGTAGTTGGTCCAACAATCATACCTTTGGAAGCGTTCGCTGGTAACCAAAGCGTCTCATTCCCGTAACCACTTTGGTATTTGTTTATAGCTTTTTTAGTTTATGCAATAGAAGGGGGCTTGCACTTGAATTGAAGTAGCACCTTTGGAATATGAGTAGGGCTGAAGAGGTTAGATTAAGGACGGTGTGAGGCTAGGAGACATACTCTCGTCATTTCTTTTTTTCTTGTTATGGAGGCCTTTGAGAATTTCCATGAAAGAAGCTTGTGGACAACACCTCTTTCATTTTAAATATCCATTCTTAATAATAGGCCTCTCTTTTCTCGTCTTCTTTTACGCAGATGATTTCACGTGCATCGGTGAATGGTTGAAGCTTAATCTTGTAAACCTCAATAAAATTCTTGGATGTTTTTTTATTGCCTCCAGATTGAAAGTTAATATTCATAAAAGTAAAGTCTCAATGTTGGAGATGATAATGATGAGTTTGTGAGCTTTGCTGACATATTATGTTATGAACCTGCAAAATTCTTTTTCACTTACCTTGGGCTTCTTGTCGCTGCAAACATGAAGCTCTCTAAATATTGGAGTCTCATTGTTGACAAATTTAATTTGAAATTATGTGTTGAGGAAGGCCTATGCTTGGTAAGACAGTTTTGGGTAGCCTCCCTCTTTACTATTTCTCGTTATTCAAGGCTCGTATTAAAGTTATCAACTTTTTGGAGAGTATTCAGAGAAAATTTATTTGGGATGGAAAATACAATAAGAGAAAGATACATTGGATCACTTAGATTTATTTGGTGAAATCCAAATATAAATGCGGCCTTTGGTATTGGGAGTTTTCAAACCTTCAACATGTCGCTATTAGCTAAATGGTGGCGGCGTTTAAAAATTGAGCCGACAAGTTTGTGGTATTTGTAAAATCTAGTTTCTGATGAATACTTGATTCACTTTCATTCCACGTATAATCTGATACATATATACAAGATACAACATGAACGATAAGGATGAACTACCTATCCTTTATTCTAGGGAACAAACTAATACACCAACTACAATATAGATAAATACAGATAAGACCAACTCTATCCTTATAGTAGCTCTCGTCAACACTCCCCCTCAAGGTGGTGAATGTATATCGATCATTCCCAACTTGCTTAGAGAGCTATGAAATGCATCTCTGCATACGCCTTTAGTCAGCATGTCCGCGAGGTGATCCTTAGATGTAACAAACGGTAGTTCAATTGCTCCTCTCTCCAAATGATCTTTGATAAAGTGACGGTCAACTTCCACGTGTTTTGTTCTGTCATGTTGTACGAGGTTATTTGCAATCTTCGTGGCAGCTTGGTTATCACAGTAAAGTCTCATCGGGTCTGTGTGTTCAAATCCAAGGTCTCTTAAAATACGTTTTATCCATAACAGTTCGCATACACCATGAACCATTCCTCGGAATTCAGCTTCTGCACTCGACCTGGCAACCACCTTTTGTTTTTTACTTCTCCACGTGACCAAGTTACCACCTACGAACGTAAAGTAGCCTGAGGTGGACTTCCCATCTGATTTATCTCCGGCCCAATATGCATCCGTGTATCCACTGATTTCTTGGTTTTGAGTTTTTGCAAAAAACAAGCCTTTACCCGGTGAGGATTTTAGGTACCGAAGGATTCTATATACAGCTTTCATATGGTCTTCATTTGGAGCATGCATAAATCGGCTTACCACGTTTACTGCATATGCGATATCAGGTCGTGTATGTGGCAAATAAATCAACTTCCCTACCAGCTTCTGGTACCTTTCTTTGTTTGTAGGCACCTGTCCCGTCTCTATTGTAAGCCCATGATTCATTTCGATTGGTGTGGTTATAGGTTGACAGTCAAGCATACCGGTTTCGGATAGAAGATCCAATACATATTTTCGTTGACACATAGTTATGCCCCGCTGAGATCGTGAAACCTCAATTCCCAGGAAATACTTCAAGTGTCCTAGATCTTTTAATTCAAATTCAGCACGCATCACTGTTTGAAGTTTCATCATTTCCACCTTATCATTTCCGGTTACAACCATATCATCCACATACACAATGAGGGCTGTTGTATTTGTTCCTTGTGTCTTAACAAATAGAGTATGATCAGCATCGCTTTGTTTGTATCCCATCTTTTTCATAAAACTCGAGAATCTCCCGAACCACGCTCGAGGTGATTGCTTTAATCCATATAATGCTTTCTTTAGTTTACATACTTTATTACCACAACTTATGCCGGGGGGTGGGTCCATATATACTTCCTCCTTTAAGTAGCCATTCAGGAACGCATTTTTTACATCAAACTGTCGTAACGGCCAATCTTTGTTAGCTGCTATCGATATTAGAACTCGAATGGTGTTGATCTTCGCCACCGGAGCAAAGGTATCTCCATAATCAATTCCATACTTCTGAGTGTACCCTTTTGCGACGAGTCTCGCATTGTACCTTTCAATCTTTCCTGTAGCATCAAGTTTTACTGTATATATCCACCTACACCCGACAGTTTTCTTTCCAGGAGGGAGAGACACGAGATCCCATGTATGGTTTCGTTCTAAAGCTCCCATTTCTTCATTCATCGCCTCTCTCCATTTTTCATCTTTCTGGGCATCTTGCACGGTGTTTGGGATCGCCACTGATGACAATTCTTCTATACGATGTGCATGTGATTTTGCTAACTGATGGGATGAGACATAATTGTTAATGGGATACTTTGCCTTCGATCTAAGATCGGGTTGGTACTGTTTTTTCGGAATCCCTCTATTCTGCCTTCTTGGATACCTGGTTTCGAGATTAATGTTGGTATCTTGAGTACTTGGTATTTCCTGCGAAACAGTTTCATTAGGGGACATAGATGTAGTGTTTTCGGATGGTGTACCTTGTGTAGTATTCAGGTTCGGATCTGGCTCACTGGTTATAGAAGTCGGGGCGGCGTTTGTACTATCTTGAGTTATTGGTTCTGGACCAAGATTACTTTCACTTCGCATTGTTTCAGATTCCTCTTCTACCCCAACTTCGCCCTCGTTTTCGCACTCTTCTCCCTCCATATCGAACATATTATTTCCCGGCGGTTGATGTATGTTTTTCTCATTTGGGTTTGACATCTCCCCCTGAGGTAAACATTCATCACCGAAATATGGCACATTCTCATGAAAGCTTACATCTCGAGTAACATACATTTTCTTTTCCTTGGGATCAAAACACCAGTAGCCCTTTTTAAACTCAGCGTATCCTAGGAACATGCAACGGACTGCCCGTGGTTCAAGTTTTCCAATATTCTGATGCACATACGAAGTGCACCCAAATATTCTTGGTTCGAGATTTGGCATTGCTGGAACGTTCAGTGGATCATGTAATCGTTGGATCGGGGTGTTAAAATCTATAACACTCGATGGTGTTCTATTCATTATATACGCAGCAGTCCGAACTGATTCGCCCCAATACTGACGTGGAACCTTCATGTCGAATAGTGATGCACGGACAATCTCTAGTAGCTGTCTATTTCTTCTTTCTGCGAGACCATTTTGCTGCGGTGTATTAGTACATGATGTTTGGTGTCGGATGGCATTCTCTTTGCAAAAAATCTCCATATCTTGATTTATTTATTTCCCCTATTGTCGGATTGAAGGATACGGATGCTACACTGATATTGTGATTTTATCATTTTGTACAGCTCTTGAAACCTGCTACATACTTCCCATTTATGTTTTAGGAGGGAAACCCATATCATCCGTGTGCATTCATCGATGAATGTTACGAAATACCGGGCACCGGTAGGTGTGGATACCTTTGCGGGTCCCCACACATCAGAATGAATAACCCTGAAAGGAATCACAGTTTTATTCTCACTAGGAACATACGAAATCCTATGGCTTTTTGCCAATTCACAAATACCACAATTAAATTCAACATTTTTATTCAAAAACAGATCCGATTTCAATTTTTTCAAATAACTAAATGACAAGTGCCCTAGTCTACGATGCCATAACCATGATAACGATTTCTTCTATTGATCCACTTCAGTATTGTGAGCTTCAGCCTGCCTTTCTTCTTTAAGATAGTACAGCCTTCCCCTTCTAATACCATAGCCAAGAATCCGATGATTTGTTATATCCTGAAACACACATTTAGTAGGCCAGAAATTTACGTAACAATTTAAGTGATCAATAATTTGACTAATTGATAACAGGTTGTATGATAATGACGGGACCACCAGAACAGTGTCCAAATTCATCGAGTTTGACACTTGAACAGGTCCTTCGCATGTTACTCGTGCTCCCTCCCCATTCGCAGTTTTCACCATGAATTGTTTTGGTTGACATTTAGATCCAAGTTTCGATGGATCGTTCGTCATGTGATCGGTCGCTCCTGTATCAATAATCCATGTATTATTCTTAGATTGAGCAAGATTTGTCATACGAGTGTCATCAACAGTCTCTGTATGGGCAGCAACAGGTGTTGTTGGTTCTTCATTTTTCGTGGTGGCTATAGAGGCTTGACCCACCTTCCTCCGAGGTTTCTTTGAAAAATCCCACCATTCCGGGTAGCCAATGATTTCATAGCACTTTTGCTTCGAGTGCCCTTCCTCTCCACAATGATTACAAACCAATGTGTTGCCCCTGTTGTTCGAGTTCTTTCATTTTGTTGTACGATTTCGAGTGACAAGGTGAACACTGCTATCTGGTTCGTTCTTTGATTCTTCCATAGCCATTCTTTGATTCTGATCTTTACGAACATAAGCGTAACATGCTTCTATGTCAAGAGGTGGATCCTTTCTCAAGATTTCACCTCTAGCTTGATTGAATTCTGGGTCGAGTCCCGCAAGAAAAATATGTACCCGAAGACGAGACAAAGTTTTATGGAGAGAAACTACCTGATTCACGTTGTCTTCTTGAGTTAAGAGGCGGGTATCGATTTATTGAAAAATTCCAATGAGTTCGTTGTAATACGTGGACAGAGGTCTTCCGTTTTGTCGAGTGTTGAATGACCTCCGATTTAGTTCGAACAACTATGTTTCATCGGAGCCATCATAAAAAGTCTTCGCCACGGCGTCCCATATTTCTTTTGCGGTTTTCAGTCGGATGAATCTTGGAATCAGGGAAGGACTCATTGAATCAATCAACCAGCTCTTCACTCGGTTATTGTCGATCAACCAATTCTCCAATTGTTTATCTCCAACGGCGGGTTTTACAGTGGTACCGGTGAGGAACTCGGACTTGTTACGTGCTCCAATTCGCATCTCCATCAGCTGAGACCATAGCTGATAATTCGTATCATCTAAGATGATCCCGGTTGGAAACGGAGCATCTGGAATGAACACTCGAGGCTCTTGGGAAGTGTTTTCTTTTTCGGTCATGGTGCTTCAGATGATTGGATGATTCGATTGATTATGTGGTGCTCTTCGAGGTATGCTCTGATACCATGTAAAATCGAGTTTCTGATGAATACTTGATTCACTTTCATTCCACGTATAATCTGATACATATATACAAGATACAACATGAACGATAAGGATGAACTACCTATCCTTTATTCTAGGGAACAAACTAATACACCAACTACAATATAGATAAATACAAATAAGACCAACTCTATCCTTATAGTAGCTCTCGTCAACAGTATTCTTGTATCATTGCTTTGCGTCTTATTTTGGTTATTGATGGAAAATTGATAGCTAAGTGTGGTCTTCTAGGAGCTTGGTTATCTATCTCGAAAATTAATAATGATATTTTAGATCAGAACATTTCTCTTGAAACTCTTAGAAAAGTCGGAGCAGGGGTGGAACTTTTTCTGGAAAGACAAATGGCTTAATAATATTTCTCTTAGAGATTCCTTCCTAGTGCTTTATTAAATTGAGGGTCAAAAGAACTGCTTTATTAAATTGAGGGTCAAAAGTATGTGGTCGTGGAAACGACAACCAATAAGAGGTATTGTCTAGGGAGTTGGATGACATTAACATGTTGGTTTATGATGTTATATTGTCCTTAGATACCGAATCGTGGAAATGGGTGGCATATTCAAGTGATTGCTTTCTGTCATATCTTTAAGGGCTTTTATGGAAAATTCCACAGTAGTGGATAATTCTTTGGATTTCTTTTGGGTGAACTAGACCCCAATTAAAGCTAAATGCTTTGTGTGGAGACCCTTGTGAGATAGAGTTCATGTTGTTGTGAATGTTTTCGTGCGTAGGGTTAGTCTTGCCTTAGTTTCCTGCCATTTTTGTCATGGTGTTGATGAAGACGTGAACTATCTCCTCTTCAAATTATTAATGTATGAATCTTCCATTTATAATTACAAAGAATAGGTGCAGAATATATAGCAATATACAGGAGGAATTCTAGGAGCTATTAACGATGGAATATTACACAATAGACAACTATTTTAGGTTAGATAATTATGGAGGAGATTGAGCCTTGGGATATGATTGAGGCCATGATATGTAATCATGGAGGATGATCCGTAATACCACCCCCCCCCCCCCCCCCCCCCCGCGCAAGATGGAGGCTCCATTGGAGATTCCGATCTTGGTTTGAAATTCATGGAATGGACCTCGTGATAATGGCTTCGTGAGTGTGTCAGCGAGTTGATCTTTAGTGCTAATGTGATATACCCGTATGAGACCAGCAACAACTTTTTCCCTGATGCAGTGATAATTAAGTGCCACATGTTTCATACGCGAGTGGTATACTGGGTTTGCGCAGATATAGGTTGCTCCCGTGTTATCACAATATAAGTGCGGTGTGCTAGGAATTTGAACTTGTAACTCGTGTAACAAGTTTTCTACCCACGCAACTTCCGCAAGTTTTCTACCCACGCAACTTCCGCACAGCATTTGCAAGTGCATTGTATTCAGCTTCCATGGAGGATCGAGAGACCGTCTTTTGTCGAGTAGACTTCCAGGATATTATGTTTGAGCCAAGGTATACTAGGTAAGCCGAAGTAGAACAACCCCCATTCTTGACATCCCCTCCCCAATCAGAGTCAGCAAAGGCGTTGATTTCTAGGTTAGTTCCCCAGTTTAAAATAAGCCGTAGTGTATGGTTCCTTTTAGATATCGCACGACACGTTTGAGAGCTTGCATGCGTTTTGTTGTAGGGGCATGCATATATTGAGATAATTTATTTACCGCGGAGCACACATCTGGTATTGCTAAAGATAAATATTGTAGAGATCCTAATATCTTTCGATATTCAGTAGGATCATCATGTAAAGACCCATCATCTATCGCAGGAGGTTCAGTTGAACTTAGAGGAGTGGCAACCTCTTTAACGCTTTGCTCCTTCCATGTGGAATTTGGTGAGGAGATCAGCGATGTGGCGATGTTGCGAGAGAAACAAGCCTTTGGGTGTGGAGATGACTTCTATGCCCAAAAATTGATGAAGAGTGCCCAGGTCTTTTATTTAAATTTTTTGGAGAGGGTGTCGATAAAGCGATTCAAGGCAGTCGTGCAATTGCCTTATCATCCACATACACCAAGAAATAGATTGTTATATCATTATGATGATAGATAAATAACGAGGCGTCTGATTGGAATTTGTTGAAACCGTAAGCTAACATGAAGTTGGTAAGCTCGGTGTACTACGTATGCGATGCTTATTTGAGACTGTATAATGATTTTCGGAGTTTACAAAGATGATTTGGAAGTTGATGGTTTTTGTACCCCGGTGGTTGGATCACTTGACAATGTTGTTAGATCTCCCTTGCGGGGATAGGGCATGACATGGCCTTATATTTATGACGAGGTCCGACATCGGTGGATTGGGATGAGACTCATATTAAAGACCATTGGGGGTGAAGGGATGACCTTACCGAATGGCACTGTTGTTAGATCTCCCTTGCGAGGATGGGGTTTTTGATGCCTAGAGATCCATGACAAGGTCCGACCCTGGTGGATCAGGATTGAACTCCCATTAAGGACCAATGAGGGTGAAGGGTCAGCCTTACCCAACGACAAACGTTCTGGGTCGTGGTTAGGAATAATGATTTCCCATGCCTGATAGTTGGTAAAGAAAGGAAGTTCAAATTTTCCCAGAGAATATACTCTCGATACTTGTTAAGTGACATAGACTGATCACTAATTAATCTATTCACAAGTCACGTACTAACCAGATCTTGAAAATTAACTTTTTCCGATTAGGGATGGGACTACGGTTGTAAAGACCATTGTGGGAATGTCTGACCCAACCCAAATGGCAAACGACTGACACATGGCTGAACATATAAACATGCTTCTCATACTTGGAGAATAACCGTTGTTGTAAAAATACGGACTACTCCAAGACTAGTCTTCGATTAGTCCCTAGGCGATAGGCGGCTGACTAATTAGCCAATTAGTCTTTGACTAGACCGATTAGTTTCTAGTCATTAATCGACCGTTTAACTACTGTCTAGTGATTTTTGCAATATTGACAACAATAAAAGTGTAATATATCAAAAGTTATTAAAAATAATTAAATAAAATTAAACAATAAATAATACTTTCAAAAAAGCAAGATTTAATCTAAAACTTGTATTTATTGAAGCTTTTGATTTTTTCATGAATGGCTGAAATTTCTTGTTGTAAATGGTAAATTTATTGTTAATAATAGTTAAATTTCTTGCTGAAGAACGAGATGCATAAAATATGTTCGATGAAATGTGTGAACCATAAAATTTATTTGCTTTTACAGTTACCTTGGAAATTTTGTTTCGTCCACCACATGCTTGATGAAATTCCTCAAGGAAAAAGAAACAACAAACAGTTGCTAGGCTTGCTTTCAATTATTTCAAAGATTTAATTTGTTTAATATACTATATTTTCTTTATTATCTATAATTTTTCTAATTTATTTGTGACTCCATTTGTATGATATCTAGAATGTTTATCATGCCTCATCCTCATGGATATTTTCCCCAATTTGTCAATAACTATTAGGTGGCAGTACAACATAGTTGTGAAAGTAGTATTAGAACGCCAAAAAAGACAAGGGTTAAATTATCAATCACACGTCATCCACAAAGTTGTTTGTAAGGTATATTTCCAAGCGGCATCAGGTGTTGTCCTTCCTATTTGAGGTCGAGAGTTTAAGTCTCGTTAGAGACATAGGTGATATTAAGGTTTAATCTAGGAGTAGGAGTAGGTTAGTTTGCTGTTCTAAAAAAATAAAAAAATAATAATAATAATAATAATAATAATAAAAACTTATGATGTGTATATAAGCTTTATCCCACTTTAATTATTTATAACTAGCATGAGTCCGTGCTATGCACGGGTTTTTTTCATTCCGGGTATATATATATATATATATATATATATATATATATATATATATATATATATATATAAGAGGAAAAAAAGAAAACAGTCAGCATTATTGATAGATTTTACTAATTATACATAAGGTTATAACTGATAATGACACTTAGATACAAGAATAAAAGTATGGACATAAACTATATAGTAAGTTACATCATGGGTCCTTGAGTATAGCTAATTTTTTCAATTTTTGGTCTTCAAAAGTTTTCTTTAGCAAAGTAGGCTCTTCTTTTAAAGTTTCCGAATGATTTTGGTCCCCGTCTCAAGTTAAATGACTATCTTACCCTTTATTTGATTTTTTTGTAAATATGTATTGTTTAATTAATGTATTAATCATTAGCATAAAATTTAGATAAACTGTGATGTAGTCATTTTACTTGTTTCAGGGGCTGCAATAGTTAGGAAACTTCAAATTAAGGACCAAAACTGCAAAACAAAATTCTTTTGGACCAAAATTACAAAAATCAGCTAAACTCCTGGACCAAAAATGCTATACACTATAAACTATATGAAGAAATACAGTATCTAAAGTATAATGCATAAATCATAATGCAACATCATTGTTAGAGTTACTTACCAAAAAGGTCTCGTTGTGTAGCTGATTTTTGCAATTTTGGTGACAAAATGTTTCCTCTTGCAATATTGTACCAAAACTGAAACAAATTTGTCCTTCATGAGATATCTTACTAAAACTTCTATTCTACCTGCTCTTTAAATTGTTCTTCCTTCTCTTCAAAGCTAGAAAGAGCAACAACTTCAATATGGTCAAAGCGTCGGTAAGAAAACAATGATTAATTTAATATAATTACACATAGAAAATTGATTGCGAGACATAGTTATTGATAAATCTTACATTGAAAAATGTACTCATTGGTGTGTCTTTGTGGGCTTCTGGCCTGGGAACAGAATCCCATATCTATCAACAAATGAAAATTGAAATTTCTAAATAATAGTTTAATATAAATCCTAAGGTCCAAATCCGAGCATCATAATAACAAATAAAGAAGATGGTTTTCAGTATACCATCCATGAGAAAACAAAATGTTACCAAAATAGCAATGTACTTCCATAACTATACAACTTTTAATGAATTAGCATAACCTTTAACAAAACTTACACTTCCAGACACATACAAACACACATACAACCATACACAACCATTCCCAAGAAGTTACTAATTTTGGACCATGATTATAGGTGATTTTTTGCAATTTCGGTCCGAAACAGTCATTTTATTTACAACAGGGCTGAAAACGTTTTAAAAAACCTAAGATACGAACCAAAAATGCAAGGAAAATCAATAGCTATACTCAGGGACTAAAATGGAATTTAATCTTTGAATTCTAAATGAAAATCAAAGTGATCTCATGGAATAAGGCATAATTTAAGAACGAAACTTTCCATGTCTTGCTTTCATAGAATTTTTTTTATGAAAATCCCGATTACATTACCGCAGGCCAAAATGAAAGGCTAACCTTTCTGGTGTCTCCCTACAGGACCCTTGCAACTGAAAAAAACCTAAAACATAAATAACGAATTTAAACAATAATCTTACATTAATATTCCCTGAATATCATTTCCAGCCATAATAATAACAGAATTAACCTGCAACTCCTGCATTCTTTTAGCAGCAACAGAAACTGGATCTAATACTACAACAATTACAGCCCCGTGACACAATTAAGCTACAAAATTTAGTGTCACATAACCCCATGGACTTATATTGCGAGAAAAGTATAAAATATAAAAAGTACTTGGTATTTTCTGTAATAACGGTTGACAAAGAGGGCTTGAACATTCGCTCCCTTAGTGTCTCTATAAAGGCAGAAGGTGCTGAAAATAATTCTAAATTATTATAATACCAATCATGATATCATTAATAATTAAAGTTTATATTAGACATTTGTTGATGATACTGAAGATAGATTTAACTATTTTAAGGACTCACCAGCAAAATTTTTTCCCCATTGGCATTCAACTCCTTCAACAGCTTTAGCAATTGCGCTGCCCTGTTCAACAATTTTTTCCATTCTAGAAATAGCATCGTAGAGGCATTTTGTAATATCCAACAATGCAATAACTTCACCATTTTCAACAACCGGAAGATGCCTAAAGATTCCTGTTTTGGTAATAATCGAATAAAAATGCTATAAGACATAAAAAGTGAAAGTAATTGAACAATCATGAAATGAATTATGAATAATTGAGAAGATTAACATGAAAGAAACTAACGTTGGACCATCTTTTGAAGGGCATCAATGGCCAAAGAATTAGAAGAGACAAAAGTAGGATTTCTTGTCATAACTTTGTTGGTCGAAGAACGTGACACTCCGTCTCTAAAGACATCGAATACTCTACTTGTTCACCTGTGTCGATATGGGGCACGGTCAGTTCACCGGGAGGATCGCACTCCCAAATCAAAATTTTTTATGCATAAGTCGCCAAACAAAACCTGCTATTTTTGGGTATGCTTGCAAATGCTGACCACACGATTGTACCCGTGAGTTATAAGAAAATCGAAGTTGCAAAGAGTGACATCTACATGATTTTAGTAATTTTATTAAAACATTCATTTTTTTAAAAAGTAATAGATATTAGGCAAGGTTTAATGAAACCTACACCCCATGAACGTGTTGAATCAAGAAGATATCCGGTGAGAGCAACACCTATAATTCCCAGAACTGCCCCTACTGTATTTGTAATTCCCTGAATACAAAATATAAAATTTTGGGTTAAAATACGTAATTTGACATAAATAATTAATCTGAATCTTAATGAACTTGTGTCATTCATAATTTTTTGAACAATTTTCTGAACCACCATATATTTTTAAAATTATAGTGTTCTTTTTCACTAATGCCAAATCAATAAGACACAAAGATGAAAAAGACAACTCATTTATATAAAATAATGGAATTTTAAAAAGTTAACTGAACAAACCAAAAATATGTTTGCGTATTCATGTGAAATATCTTGATGTGTACAATAAAATCCAACAACCAAACAAATTACCATTAAGGCCATAATTCTTGATAAATAATTGTTTTAAATATATTTTTAGGAAATATTGACACATCTTTTTATAAAAAATAAAGGGTACCTGATAATGCAAAAGTTGAAAGTGCTAAACCAGCAGTAAGAATAGTGAGAACTTCCCATAGGGGCAAGCCTAAGTCAACAGATGACAAAATCATACATGATGCAGGAGACAAAAATACAATTGTTTGGCATATAAATATTAGTTCTTGAAGATTTATGCAACGATGTTTGCACTCTTACCGATTTATGCAACAGATGCACTTCTTGTTAAAATGGCTTAAAATGGATTCTTTTTGCTGTTACCCTTCACAACCAATTGCTAACCTACATAAAAAAATATCCTAATTCAATAGAAATAAAGAGCAATCAAAAGGTTATTTGATTACCTTATTTGTTTAGCTTCACGAAATAAATACTAAATGAATCAATTAAATGAAAATAAAAGCCATATTCCAACAGATTATCGGTCACCTCTTTTACCAGTTCTATCAAACAAAAAATAAGTTCAGGAAAGAGTAAAGCAAACAAAAAAATCAAGAAAGAGAAAATCATCTAATTCAATGAAAAAGAAGAGTTAGATTCAATAAATTACCTGTCAAAACAATTGCTATTACATCACCCTCCTTATAGTCCCCGCAAGTTTATCCTTTATCCTATAAAAATTCAAGAATAATGTCTTAGGCCGGAATAGAATGGAGTATTATGATGTAAAATAGTACCTTCCCTTCTGCACCAGATTGCATAACCGCTTGTATCACTTTATGGGAGTTTCTTGGGTATTGTTGTGCCATGTCACCATTACCAACAGAGATATTAGAAGATATTTTGCTTCCTACATCAATGTGTTTTTTGTATTCTTGGACCCTTTAGTTTAGTGCTTGCTGTTCTGAATAGTAGCTTTGTCTAGCTTTTTGTGCATTTAGCAATACCTGTAAAAGAAAAAAGATGGTAATTTTTATTCAAAATGTGAAAAAGAAAGAACACGGTGTAGCTTCCAATTTATCAGAAACAGAACCTGTTGGATGTAAGGCTGCATTTGATGGAATAGCTCATATCCCTACAAAAACACAAGGGTTTATTGTTTGGAAGAAAAAATAAAATAAGATTGAAAAGGAGAATAAAATTAATCGTTTACCTCCTTGAAATAATTTCTTTGTTTTCTTTGTTTCCACACTTGAAAGAGCAGAAACCTGAAGTTATATTCAAAAGGACATTGTTACCCTTCACATTATCTTGAAAGATACAAAAAATGTACATGAAGGTCAAATAGGTGGATACGATTTGAAGTACCAGATTGAAGAGAGTTTGTTCGAATGTCATTCTGGCATAATAAAGTTCCGGGAACGGATCTCTACCAAATTAGAATTCCAAATGACGATGTTACCCATGTATAACTATCACAAATTATTTTGTCATTATTCAATTTATATTTATATGAGACAACACATATACCTCCTCCATGGCTGCAGCTATTTCTGTCCGAGTACTTTTTCTCAATGATAAAAAGTTGTCACGTATCTGCATTCAAAATGTGCAAACATAATCACATGTCAAATACTCATATTTAATAACATTGGCAATGTTTATAAGTACAAATATGTAAAAATACCTGGCTATAAACAGCATCAGCCTTATCAAAAGGTTTCCTAGCTTCCTGTATCACACAAAGTTAAGAAAAAAATTAGGAAAAATGTTAAGATGAATATTAAGAGAAATAGTAGATTATTAGATCCTTGATATCTTGCAGCTCAATATTGGTGAAGCGAAGTAACCTATCGCTTAATGTATGCTCAATCTGCCATAAGTGGTACAAATTCCAGAAATGTGTTATTTTACATATCTAGATGAAAAATCTTTCCATTATATGTCGGTGATTGTTTTATTAGCATGTGTACTGTGCTTAAGTGGTATTACGGTAAATAAGCAAGGAAATTGAGACCTTTGATGGAAGACCTACTTTATATATCCCCACTTCTCTCAAAGCAACTGCAGATTTTATCATATCTTGGCCTGGCAACATAAAAGAAATGTTATTGTCACCAACAGATAAGACACATTTACAAAGTCTTTTTGCTCAAATAAAGGAAAGGGAAAATTTAGTAAATTTACCTCCAAATGCCATAGAAACAGGATCAGGGCCTCCACCAAAACTTTCAAGGGAGTTTGCAAAAGCAGCATCTCTATCAATTGCTTCTGTGATACCTTCTCTGTACAACCCAAAGTAGATGTTAAGTAGCATTTCCACAAACAGGTGGTGGGCATGAAGCTAAGTTTGAGCACAAACGGTGATGATCAGTAATGCAACCATCGTTAAAAGGTATGAAAAATTATTTGGCATTTTGATTGGAGAGAAATCGACTTATAATATGTGGAGAGATACTAACGTGCGTTCTAACTTACCACGATTGACAAAGAATCCATCAAGATTTATTGCTGAATTATGAACCTGAAAATACTCATCGTAAAGATCAAAAAGAATACAAGTTAATGTATTAACATGAAAATTGAAATTATTCAAGTTCTGTGATGGTCGTATAAAATTGATTCCCAAAATTAACGAATTAAACAAATTACCTTTATGTTGAAACCACTTATGTTTTGATTTCTATACTTCAAATTCCTTTGATACGCCATTGTTGCTTGTGCATCGCTGTTCACAATTCCATCACCGATGCCTTTCATCTTTTGATTTTTCTTTTTCTCTTCAATCGGGATGATGTCAGATTGTTTGCGAGTTCATCAAATTGAAAGCGACTAAAAGGAAAATGATTTGTCGGTGACCCTTTGCGGCGGAAACTCACCAACCACTAACACCGTAAATCCCTAAACACAGCCGGACAGTCCTACTCAGCTGCCGCCAATCACGATTTTGGCTTCGCCGGCTGTCGAATAAGGTGAAGATCGATGGGGCGGTGGGGATGGTAATAAATGGTTCACATAAAATCGAGAAGATGAACAATCGAGAACCGGTGGAGCGACGAATCGATGGTCGATGAGCGCAAATGAAAAAACGGTGGTGTTAGATACCGGTGTAGAACACGGAAAATCACCAAAGTCTTCCTGCAAGATACTCGAGAATATGAACAATCGAGAACCGGTGATGAACAATCGAGAACCGGTGTAGAAGACGGAAAATCACCAAAGACTTCCTGTAAGATACGAATGGCGGTGGTGGTGTAGAAGAAAGAAGATCCACGGAGACATGGAGAAATCGAGAAAGATCCAAAATAAGAATCACAACCCAAAGAAGACTAACCCGAAAGGAATCCGGAAAAAAAACCGACAAACCGCATGACAACCCGGAAAAAAAAAGGTTCATGTAACGTTCACAAAAATCACGCAATTTAAATAATAGAATAATAATTATGCTTTTTTCATTACGGTCCAAGAATTCATGGGATAGCGGATTTGTTATTTGTTTATCAATTTGGATGGTGTTAACTACAAAACTGCAATGATTTGTTGAAATTGGTGTTGGTGGTCTTTATTTTTTAAGTTACATAATGTAGTTTGAGAGTAAATAATGAAATAATCTAAATCGTAGTTTATGATATTATAAATCTTTTTTTGTCTTCCTGGACCTCTAAGACCATCTCCAATCCACCTCTATTTTTTACTCTATTTTGAAGTAAAAAATGGTGTAAAAAATGGATCATCTCCAACTCAGCTCTATTTTTCACACTATTTTTACTTTAAAATGTATATTCATACCGTATTCCTTTTTCATCATTTACAAAAAATTGTCAAAATCTCCCTTCTACTTATTAACTTTTAACATATTATTACTCTATCTTTTTATTGTAATAATATTCTAAATTATGTTATCAAAACCTTAATAAGAAAATAATTTCTTCGTATATAATTAATTTAAAGAAATTATGATTTTATTAATACAAAATTTATTAAATAATAAAAGTACATTTATAATACACTCTTAAATAAATATTATACATGCATTTATAAAAATATTACACATACATTTGAAATATAAAACATATTTATGCGGTCGAATAAATTTCCCATAAATGGTCGACTAACGCATTCTGAATATTGAAGTGACCTTCTTTATTTTTAATACATTCATATCGAACAAGAAATTGTTGGAATCGATCATATTCATATGTCGTCATGTCAACCTCTATCGACGGCACTTCTCTCGCTACTTCAATTGGGTGCGTAAAAATCACGTTCATCCTCAATTTGAAGATATATATATATATATATATATATATATATATATATATATATATATATATATATATATATATATATATATATATATATATATATATATATATATATATATATATATTCTATGTTTTTTTATGAAATATGTTAACGTGCTTTAATTTTTTTTTTAAATATATGTAAATTTGTATATGAATTCGATATATAAATATTCAATTTTGATAATTATAATTAATTAATATCATTTAATATATATATATATATATATATATATATATATATATATATATATATATATATATATATATATATATATATATATATATATAAATAATATGATTGTAAATATTTGTTATTATATTTAAATAAACTAGAAATGCATAAAAATAAAAACTGGAGGACTAAAAAATGATGTAATAATTCAGAAATTATTAGTTCTATGCTTTGTTTTTAATTTGAATAAGTCAAAGTCATGTGGGCTAAGTCCGGGTCTTATGTTAGTGGAGTTTGTTGCAGATTTTTAGCCGTATTTTGTTATTTAAGTAGGTTGCATTATGTACTCTGTTTTTTGACTGCCAAGTTTTATTCAATCAAGCTTTAAGCTTTGAAAATTCTGTGCGTCTCTTTTCCTTTTTGCCACTGTTATATTGCCAAAAGTTGAGTTGCAGGTTTGTGAAAAACCATCATTTGGTATCAGAGCGAATCTGGTGTATGCCCAAGTACCAACCTCGTGAAGAAATGGCGGGCAACAATGGCAACGGTGACAAAGACGGGCAAATTACTCTTCACAATCCGATGTTAACAAGAAGCAATTACGGAGCATGGGTAATCAAGATGCAAGTTTTCATGCAAGCTCATGGTGTGTGGGAAGCCGTTGAACCACGAACACCGAACACTGTGGTGGAACCGAAGAAAGACAAGATGGCGTTAGCAGCTATCTATCAAGGTATTCCTGAAGATCTTCTGTTGACCCTGGCGGAGAAGAGAACCGCCAAAGAAGCATGGGAAGCGCTAAAAGTTATGTTCATGGGGGCAGACAGAGTGAAGACAGCAAGGATTCAAACGTTGAAGTTTGAGTTCGAGACCATGAGCATGAAGGAGACAGAAGGAGTCGATGAGTTTGCTACGAAAGTGACAAACATAGTCAGCACTATGCGAAGCCTAGGTGACACGGTGGACGAGTCCTATGTAGTGCGAAAATTACTCAGAGCAGTACCTTCCAAGTTTCTTCAAATTGCTTCTACACTCAGCAATTTGGAGATTTAAACATGATGACTGTCGAAGAGGTGATCGGAAGGTTAAAAGCCCATGAGGAACGAATAAAATGCCACAGTGACAACGAGAAAAGAAACTTCTTTTGACTCACAAAGAATGGTCAGAAAGAAGTAAGAAGAAATCGGATAGTAGCAAATCTAATCGGGGAGGATTCGGAGGCTCTCGAGGACGGGGTAGAGGCAGAGGAAGAAACGGTGGTGGTCGAGGTGGTCGTGGCAAAGGTGGAGCAACTCACCAGAAAGAAGGAGGTCAGAATACCTCGAGCAGTCATGACAAAAGTAATATTCAGTGCTATAATTGCTAGGAGTATGGGCATTATGAAAGCAACTTGATACAAGAACATCAAGATAACGAACCGGCCCTACTATTGTCGACATTTGAAGACGTAAATTGGGTGTTCTTGAACGAAGAAAGTCTCAAACCTCAATTGCAAACTCACGGTAATTCTCAGAATCTCTCTCGTATTTGGTACCTCGATATAGGAGCTAGCAATCATATGACGAGAGATAAGTCTAAGTTTAGAAGTTTGAACGAATCAATTCAAGGCTATGTGAAATTTGGCAATGAATCGAGAGTAAGAATCGAAGGAAAAGGGTCAGTAGTTTTTAAATGCAAGGATGGTGGGCAACGAAAACTAAATGAAGTATACTACATTCCTGATCTATGTAGTAACATCATTAGTTTAGGCCAACTAGCAGAAGGCGGTGACGAGATAAATATTAAAGGTCCATTCTTATAGGTTCGCGACTCGATTGGAAGGCTACTGATGAAGGTTCAAAGATCAGCTAACAGACTATTCAAAATAGAGTTAGAAGAAAGTGCAGATGTGTGTTTTGCTGCAAAAATTGATGATTCGATGTGGCTTTGGCACAAGCGAATGGGGCATATCAGTTTCAGTACAATAAAGCAGATGGGCGATAAGGGAATGATAGAAGGAATGCCACAAATAAAAATCCCCTCACAACCTTGTGAAGGTTGCTTGGTTGGAAAACAAACTAGAAACCCGTTCCCATCTCATACGATTTACAGAGCAAAGAAGAAGCTCGAGCTAATCCATGGTGACTTATGCGGACCAGTCACACCTCCTACACCTTCTGGGAACAGATATTTTATGCTAATCGTTGATGATTTTAGCAGGGTAATGTGGGTTTATCTACTGAAGTCAAAGGATGAGGCGTTCCAAGCTTTTAAGAACTTTAGAAGCAAAGTGGAGACGGAAACAGGGGAGAAAGTGAAAGTGTTTAGAACTGATCGTGGTGGAGATTTTCTGTCGAATGAATTCACAAAGTATTGCAAAGAGACTGGGGTGGAAAGACATTACACGTCTCCTTACTCTCCACAGCAAAATGGAGTAGTAGAGAGGCGGAATCAGACTGTGTTGGGGATGGTCAGGTGTAATCTGAAGATAATGGCAATGCCTGATGTACTATGGGGAGAAGCAGTAGTACACTCTGTTTATGTTCTTAACAGAGCACACTCGAAGGCTTTAAAAAATTCAATCCCATATGAAGTGTGGACTGGGAGAAAACCACATGTTGAACATCTCAGAGTATTTGGATGTGTTGCCCATACGAAAATTGCAAAAGGGCACTTGAAGAAACTAGAAGACAGAAGCTTTCATCTTGTTCATCTCGGTATTGAAAAAGGCACGAAGGCATACAGATTGTTGGATCCAGATACTGGGAAAATACATGTTAGCCGTGATGTTGTATTTGAAGAAGTTCGACCTTGGGAATAGGAGAACAGTGCGAAAATCAAAGCTATGCCAGGTTTGAGTTTTACAGTCGAAGGCTTTGAATTCGGCGCTGATGATTTTTATGGTGATGAAGACGAGTGGGTTCCAGACACACCGGACCAAGGTTTTGGGTCATCTTCTAATTGGGCTAACAGTGGGTCGTCAGTGATTTGGGCCCACAGCGAACAGTCCGACAATTTGGGTGACCCGATTGGAGCCTCACCGGGTACGCCTTTAAACTCCCAGGTCATTCCCAATTCACCCACTACGCCTAATTCTGCGACTCCAACCACAATTCAGAGCACCGCCTCAAGCTTCACTGGTGGTGGTGCCCCAAAGCGTTACCGTCTTCTTGAAAATCTTTATGAGGCTACAGAGGAGATCGATTTACCTCCTAAAGAACTCATGATGATAAGAAGTAACGAAGAGCCCTCCTCATATGTTGAAGCCAGTAAGAAAAAGGAGTGGCGAGAAGCAATGAATGCAGAATTGGCTTCTATCGAGAGAAACAATACCTGGAGGTTAGTTGATTTCCCAAAAAATCGAAAAGCCATTGGGTTAAAGTGGGTATTCAAACTAAAGAGGGACCCAAATGGGAAGATCGTCAAGCATAAAGCTAGGATTGTGGCAAAGGGGTACGTTCAAAAGCATGGAATTGATTTTGATGAGGTTTTCGCACCGGTGGCCAGACTCGAGACAATCTGTCTTATCCTAGCTCTAGCAGGTTCAAATGGGTGGAAAGTGCATCACCTGGATGTCAAATCGGCATTCTTAAACGGCACTTTAGAAGAAGAAGTTTATGTCTCCCAACCCGATGGCTACCAGAAGAAAGGCGAAGCTCACAAGGTTTACAAACTATCCAAAGCCCTTTACGGGCTTAAACAAACCCCTAGGGCTTGGAATGCGTGTCTGGATCGTCACCTGAAGAGTATCAGTTTCAAGAGATGCACTCACGAGTATTCTGTTTACACCAAGAAAAATGGCGGGAATACTCTAATTGTAGGAGTATATGTAGATGACTTGCTGGTGACGGGGAGCTGCCCTGAAAGCGTTCAGATGTTCAAGAAAGACATGAACATCAAGTTTGAGATGAGTAATCTCGGACTCTTGACTTATTACCTAGGGATTGAAGTAAACCAGCACAAAGATGGGATTTCACTGAAACAAGAAGCTTATGCCAAAAATCTTCTTGTTAAGACACAAATGCACGAATGTAATCCCACCAGGACCCTGATGGAATACAAACTAAAGCTCCGAAAAGATGAGGAAGGAGAACCGGTAAATCCCACCGAGTATCGAATTATAGTTGGAGCACTGAGGTATTTAACTCATACTCACCCTGATATTACTTTCGCAGTAGGAATTGTGAGTCGGTTCATGGAAAAGCCAACTGTGAATCATCTTCAAGCTGTGAAAGGTATACTCAGGTATGTGAAAGGTACTTTGGAATTTGGCTTAAAGTACTCAAAAGGGAAGAAAGATGTCACTCTCACGGGATACTCGGATAGTGATCTGGCTAATGATGTGAATGATAGAAGAAGTACAGGTGGTATGGCGTATTATGTGAATCAAAACCTGATCTCATGGGCATCACAAAAGCAGAGGTGTGTGGCACTCTCTTCTTGTGAAGTAGAGTTTATGGCAGCCACCATGGCAGCCTGTCAGGGAATTTGGTTGAAAAGACTACTAAGTGAAATAACCGGCCAAAAGGTACCACCTGTGCAAATGAAGATAGATAACAGATCATCTCTTGATTTAATGAAGAATCCATTCTTCCATGGCAGAAGTAAGCAAATAGATATCCGGTTCCATTTCATTCGAGAATGCATAGAAAATGGAGAAGTCACTGTCACACACGTATGTAGCAAGGAACAAAAGGCTGATATCTTGATAAAGGCATTGGGAAGACTAAAGTTTGAGGAGATGCGAAATCTTCTTGGAATCACGAAGGTATGATTTCTGAATTAAGGGGGAAAATGATGTAATAATTCAGAAATTATTAGTTTTATGCTTTGTTTTTAATTTGAATAAGTCAAAGCCATGTGGGCTAAGTCCGGGTCTTATGTTAGTGGAGTTTGTTGCAGATTTTTAGCCGTATTTTGTTATTTAAGTAGGTTGCATTATGTACTCTGTTTTTTGACTGCCAAGTTTTATTCAATCAAGCTTTAAGCTTTGAAAATTCTGTGTGTCTCTTTTCCTTTTTGCCACTGTTATATTGCCAAAAGTTTAGTTGCAGGTTTGTGAAAAACCATCAAAAATGACAAGTGAAACATTAACTTTATATTTGGTGTAAATGAATAGTATTACTCTATATTTGAAGTAATAGTATTCAAATACGTAAATATAGAGTTGGTTATAGTGTTGGGTCGGAGCAAAATAGAGTAAAAAATGAGGTCATTCTATCTATAGAGTGGGGTTGGAGATGCCCTAAGTTTAGATTAATATCTTTAAAGTAAAGAAAGGGTTGGTGATTGACCCCAATTGTTAAGTTGTTGACCCCAATTGTTTAGTGTATAAACACACCGTCAATTTGATGAATAGCATGATATATGTTGTCATGTTGCTTACGGTTTTCATATATGACAGTGCAGTAAAAAAATTATGTATATCTCATGCTCTTGTTATTCCCTCTTTTACAGGCAATATAATTATTTTTCTGGTTGGGGCGGCAAGGGTCGTGTATCTTAAATATTGTTTATAAGTTGGGAAGAGTCGATATAAAATTACAACGCATGGTCGTGTATGCTTAAACTCTTAGAAACTGAATATTTATTATGATATACGTATGTATCGTAAATATTGTTTATAAATTAGATGTTTTGGTATTCAGTTCGTTTGTTTTATTTTTATTTGTTGTATTAATTGCATAAAACTTAGATTTTTTGTTTTGTGGTAGTTGATGAATTTGTCTTTGAATTTTATTTATTGAACAATTTTTGCAAAATATTTTTTTGGAATATTTGTATTTTATAGAAGGAAAATTTGTCAAAAACTCCTTATATTTTGGCTCTATTTAAGAAAAAGTCCTCCCTGATTTTTATTTTGTGATTTAATCCTCTAAACCTATAAAAGTATGTGAAAAAACCCCTTTTACCTGAAATAGCAGATCAGGGGTTAATTCACAAGTAAACTGATTTTTCAGGGATTTTTTTGCAAATAAAATGACTTTTTTTTGTAAGTGACATAACTTCTACATACAATGTCCAAATTCTACAAACTTTATATCCTTGTAAAGGTGGTAAATAGTACTACAACTTTGTTTTACAGACTTTTGTCCGAAGAGGATCAGATCTTTCGCTACAATCCCTTAAACATGAGTACAAACTCATTTATGTCACTTTTTAGTCATTTTCAAGCATTCATATCTCCTTCCTTATAACTTCAATTAACCTAAATTTTTTTCTTATGTTTTTATTACTTTAAATAATACAATTTTCATAGTGATTACTTTTTCCAATTCCTCATAATTTTGAGATATATATAGCTATAAACATTGCATCCCACAATAATTAATATTTCATATGTATGAACACCCATTTTTAAACGAGCATATATTTTGTTATACAAATCTATATGTAACATTCGTTTTTCGGTACGTCATATTGGGATAAAAGAAATTAATAAGGAATAAGTGAGGGGTCACTTGTGTCATATTGTGAAAGTTGCATGGCTGCCCTTTGGAGGGTCGATCACGACTTTGGAAGGGGCTGTGGATCTCGTTTCCATCAACCCATACAAGGTTTGTTCATGCAGATGTGGTTGTCACTCTCAACAGTAGAATCCATGTTTATAGCCGTGAACACCATCTTCCCTTGCTTCGTTTTCTGCCAAGTCGTGAAGAGAGGAAGGAGATGCCGAGAGAGAAGAGTGAGTTGGAGAAGGGTGAATCAAGGAAGTCTTAGGTTGAAGTGTTTCTATTGTTACATCAACTATGTGAGTTCTCTATTCATTTTCTCTTTGTTCTAATTGAATCACCACCACCACACCTCCATCACGAGGTATATGTTTGTGGGTGTGTGTATGCTTGATTGTTACTATAGATTTCTTCTAACTTATTAAACTAGATATGAAAATTGTATTATTCGAAATAATAAAAACATAGGAAAAAGATTCTTGTTAATTGGAGTTATAACGGAGGAGATATGAATGTTTGAAAATGACTACAAAGTGTCATAAATGAGTTTGTGCTCATGTTTAAGGGATTGTAGCGAAAGATCTATATATATTCAGACGAAAGTCGGTAAAACAAAGTTGTAGTACTATTTACCACCTTTACAAGGATATAAAGTTTGTAGAATTTGGACATCGTATGTAAATGTTATGTCACTTACAAAAACAAAGAAAATGTTATTTTATTTGCGAAAAAGTCTCTGAAAAATCGTTTTACTTGTGAATTAACCTCTGACCTACTATTTCAGGTGAAAGGGGTTTTTTCACAAACTTTTGCAGGTTTAGAGGATTAAATCACAAAATAAAAATTAAAGAGGACTTTTTTCCTAAATAGAACCAAAATATAAGGACTTTTTGACAAATTTCCCTTTATAGAATTTAAAAAAAACTGCATTAAGGCCTGCTGACATTTTGGTTTTTGGATGGATGGGAGGTAAACACGCATGTGTGGACCTTACCGGGGTTTCCCCTCTTGTGAACTTGAGGAGTGGAGGTTTCACAAGGGGGCAAGCGGCTTTGAAAGCAGCTGCATGCAAAGTGGATAAACACGAAAAGGCATGTCTGGAGAATCAACATGTGTTTATCCCTTTCGCCTTTGATACCTTTGGTTTTCTCGCATCTGAAGCGGTGGAGCTACTCAACAGAGTTCAACGGGTTATGCATAGTAACATCATGTCACCTAGATATACAAATTTTGTTTTTAAGCGTATCGGCTTTGCCATTCAAAAAGGGCTAGCGGCGCAGCTTGTTGCCCGTTTGCCCAACGTCTTTATGTAACTTACTACCAATATATGTAAGTATTTAACAAGTGTTGTTACAAAATTTTATATTTTCCTATTAATTTTGTACTGTAATCGTTTTAATAGTTATTACTAATACAATACCGATGGAAAATGCATTAAAATAAACCTGTTTTGGAAAACTAATCCATCGGAAAGCTGTCGAAATCCGTCGGAAATATGGTTTTTGGGAATTCCGTCAGAAATATTGGGTCAGGAATTCTTGTTGGCAATTTCCTACGGAACATTCCGTAGGAAATATGTCAGAAACTTCGTCAGAAATTTATTGGTAGCCGGTTTCCCACAGGCCTTTTTACCACAAACTAATTCTTGTTGGCAATTTCCTACAGAACATTCCGTAGGAAATATGTCAGAAACTTCGTCAGAAATTTATTGGTAGCCTGTTTCCCACAGGCCTTTTTACCACAAACTAATTTAGTCGGAAATGTGTCGCTAAACCCAATTTCCATCTAATTACCTACGAAAATGCTTGTCGGAAACAATCCAATTGTCTAGTAGTGATTTAACCCCTCATTTCACAATATTTATACAGTAACACAAGTGAAAGGTCTTACAGTGTTTAACGTACCACCTTTGCCCACACTTCCCGCCACTAAAACCTACACCACTATTACGTGTATTTTAATGTTTCTTTTGGAGTCACCTTGCTATTACCATAATTGTGCATGGTCCAATTGTGTCTGTTTTCATTTGAGACAACCTATTGTGCTATTCAGATCTATATTTTTAAAATTGATATCAAATTGGATTCACTTGATTGGATTACGTCGAACCAATCTGCCCAAACGAACACGTTTACTTATAATGCAACTTTTAAATGGCAAAATACCAACTCGAGTTTATATGCTGTTTGATTTATCGCATGTGATTTAGAAAAGGACCACTCCCTCCCCTTAAACCATAATATCCGAAACAATACTATTCGTCGTTGTCGCATCACGTGAGTATCCCATTTGGCAAAATTTTGGTTGTCTAAAGCCCAGTTTCAAAGTTGTGTGATGAGGTGTATCAGATTAGCCAAGGATAATTCATTCACTGAATTGGGATATTTTGTCGTTACAAATTAGCCACCATAATATGTGCCATAAAAATTTTTCCGTCGCTGTTTCACACACGGATTAGGCTAGCGACCAATTTTCCATGTATGAAAGTCCGTTTTGTATATTGTAGTAGATTTTACAATATCAGAAGACTCCGATAAAGATATGTAAAATGTCCTAAACTTGCATTTCTATGATATTGGTAGCCCGGAATTTGATTGTGAAATGTCAAATTTTAGATTGTCGCTTGAAAATTGAAAATGAAACTACACAATGAGCAACTTATTAATATCTATAAGGATGAAGAGACTGTTAATACACATTCATATTTTTGGTAAATGGATTATTATTTAATATGCTCACTCCATATAAAATACGGTCCCACTACTATTGAGACATGCATATGGTCATATGTTTCTTAAAGGTTGACAATAAGATGCACGATACTATGTAGAATGAGTAGCCACAAGAAGTAAATGGTTCTTCCTACGAATAAAAATGCCATTGCCCTCGGTCATGTCCAAATCGTCAACTTTTCCTCCGCCAGGCATTTCTAGATCAAACTTGTACACTATATTTGCAAGCGCAAGCTCGTTAATAGATTTTGTATATTGAATACCAGGACACTTTCTCCTGCCAGTACCAAAGGGGATCAATTCAAAATAAGACCCTTCATAATTGATACGACTACTCAAGAATCTTTCCGGCCTGAACTCCTCAGGTGCTTCCCATACTGTAGGATCTCTTCCTATTGCCCATATGTTGACAAAGACGTTGGTTCTAGCTTCAATGTCATAACCCATTAATTTTGCATCTTGAATTCTTGAGTTACATTTCGGGTGATTAGTGCAACTGGAGGATGTAGTCTTAGAGATTCTTTGAACACAGCGTTCATGTACTGCAGTTTCCCTAAGTCATCCTCTGTGACTTTTGGTTTACCTTGAGTTATTTGTTTGACCTCTAGTTGTAGTTTTTTCATTGCATGCGGATTTCTTACTAACTCACTCAATGTCCACTCAAGAGAGGTGAAGGGATTAAGAGTTCCAGCAACAAACATGTCCTATATATAGGAAATGAGATGAAAATTCAGTTGGGTAGGAGAAATAAAAAAAAAAACTTTACGTAAAGGAAAATAGACCAAAGTAACAATATATTACCATGATAATAGCTTTAATGTCATCTTTTTGAAAACTAAAGCCACGTCTGTCGTCTTCCTTTTCTTCGAGAATTGCGTTAATAAAGCATTGACCTTGATCGACCACATTTCCCTTTCCATCAATACACTCGTTTCTCTTCTTATGCAAGTGTTCCTCAATCAGTTCGTCAAGTAACTGATCTAATTGCTTAGTATGATTCTCGATTCTACCATCCAAATCTTTAAACTTATCTAGCCAATATAGACATGGTATATAATCCCCAACCCTAATAAGACTGGCCAGCTCGACAGTTTGCTCTATCAAGTCCTTCACTCTTTGCAACTCAATTTTTCTCCCAAAAACAACCCTACAAAACACATTATTAGTATGTGAAAACATCAACTCGGAGAAATTTACTGTTGAACCACAACTTTCTCCTATTATATCTATCATAAAAGTCGTTTCTTCTTCCCGCACTTGTTGAAATGAAAGAACTTTTTTGTTACTTAGAAGATGATTGACAACAAAGCTTTTCGCATACTTCCAGTATTCTCCATAACGAGAAAATGCTACATCCTTCCCGTTGTATGTGATTTTGTTTGTGATGCTAGATTCGGGTCTGCCTAAGAAGTACGATTCATGAGTCCTCATTATTTCTCGAGCTGCCTGAACCGAAGACGCTACAAGCACGGGTGCAGTGCCTAGGTGCATGAGCATGAGCGGACCATGTTTTCTGGCCAATGTCCAGAAGGAACGATGGTTGCCTGAGGCAAGTTGGTGAAAGTTTCCAATAAATGGAAGCTTCCATGGAGATGGTGGTTGGTTATTGTGCCCAGCAGAAGAAAGCGGTAGACGTCTGGTATATATTAATGAGACAATTAACCATAGCAAAAGACTGAAGACTAGGAGGTTGAAGAGAAACATTTGTTTTCTTTAAGGAAGGCAAAGGTATATTAAAAACAAAGGAATGTGTGCAGGTTTTGTAGAGGTGGGTTTATAAATGTTGAAAAGAAGGTTACTTTTGTAATTATGCCGGATTCCAAAAAATAACAAAGTATTTTATTCGTCCATCACCTATAATAAGTTCTAAGCTCTTTATTAATTAATAGCAACTTTAATTTTTATTTTTTTTAACGACAATACACGCACACCCTACTCCTAATTATTCTTATATTCTCCATCTATATTCACAACGGCATTAGAATCATTAACCTCAAACAATGTTGTAAAAATCGTTTGACGGTAGCTTGGCGGTCTAATGGGGTTAATGGATTAATCGGATTAATAGGGGATTAGTCGGAGAATAATCGGAGAGCCTAAATTATAAAGGAATTCATGTAAATATATATAAATATAACAAAATAATAAATTTTAATTCATTTTATTCCGAGATACACATCAAAGATTATATATTTGTTTATTTTTATTCTTTAGTTTTGATTTTTTCAGTTTTCTTGAGTTATTAAAGAGTGTTTGTGTTGTTATTCAAAAATAAAATAATAAATTAAAAATTAAAAATTAAAAAATTAAAAAAATGACCGTCAAGACCGATTAATTGGCCGCTAAGACCGATATTTGACCGATTTTTGCAGCAAACCGTCAAGCTACCGATTATGCCTAATCGTAATCGTTTGAAGACCGCCAAGCGACTAATCGCCGATTAATCGGCTGCCAAAGCCGATTTCTGCAACACTGACCTGAAATATGGAGGGCAACTCACCATATCGCTAGACCTAGCTTCTGTAACACTTCTTAATATCACAAATTATTGTAGAATGTATACCTCATAACTCGTAAGGCCCTATGGTATGGTTCCTCACTCCCCCTAATTTTTATATGCCACATCAGCTTCCGGTCAGCAGTTTTCATTCCTTCCCTTACATTGAAAATGGTCACCCTCACTACCTCTCACTCCCCCTCCCCCACCTTTTAAAATAAAAAATAATTTTAAAATAAAATAATACTAATAATTTCAAAATAAAGAATTATGTTAAAATAGATATATTAAAACCTAATAAATTTAAAATTACATTAACATAAAAAAATAAACAAAAAAACTAACTTAAAACTAAAATTAAAAAATTAAAAAACTATGATTCAAATTTTTTGATAATATCTTCATTGAGTTTCAACGCTATCTCGAGAGCCCGTCAGGAGAGATGGTCCGTCAATTGCATTAATAGACGCATGTTGACCGCACGTATTTTGTCCTCGCGGGCTTTCTACTTCTTCAACGCCCGTTCTTGTTAGAATTTCATATGAGCCGAAATAGTCGTATAAAATTTGTCAAAATTTTCGTTCATTTTATCCATACGCTCATCGTTAACCAAACTTGAAGACGTCGCTTTTCCTTTGGTCTTCGCTCGATTGCGACCTGTTGGCCTTTCAAACTCGTCGGTTTCTTGATTGAGGTCGAAACCGATATGTGCATTGGAAGACGTCGTTTAATGGGTCTCTGATGTTTTGGATCGTTTTGACTCATGTGTCGGTTCCCCAACCCCCTTCCACTTAAGGTATGCTCGGACAATATCCCAAAACCCCATAACTTTAAACGATTTTCCTTTGTTTTCCGATTGATAAACCGTAAGTGCTTTTTGGAGTATATATTGGTCGCTTTCTCCGATTTCCCGTTGATCCTTGAAATTCACGTACAAGCCATTGAATTTCATTGTCGCTTTGTTGACGTCCTAGAATGTTGTTGTCATCGTATCCTTCGAACGATACGGTTCACGCCCCATTATGGAATAAAGTTCTAACGGTTTCCCAAAAATGATTTTTGGATTGGGTATTTCCGGCCTCGACATCCTCGGAAACGACGATCCATACTCGTGCTTATGTGACATCTTCTTCGAGGTTCTAAGGTGTCGGAGGGGTGAGACCGGTTTTCTTCACCATTTTTTTGAATTTTTGTGTTAGAATAGGACATCGTCGGAGTCGGATTCGACTTGTGTCTCTAGCACAGCCTCGTCACTTGAATCAGAATCGAATTCCTCGACAGGCTCAGGTTGCGGTTCGGTAAAAGAAGTGTTGTGTGTGCCAAAAAATGGGATAAAGGGGGAGCGAGGGTAGTAGGTAGATGGTGTTGAAGGTTATTGGAATTGTTGTGGCAAAAAAATAGGCGTTCCATTTGCGGGATATAGGGTTGTGGTGATATTTCGCTTTGCGGGAATAGGCTTCGAAGTTTTTATGAGATGATTTCTTGGATGTCATTGATAAAATTTTGAGATTGTATGGAATATAGATGTAGAAGAAAGTTGTAGGTGTGGTATTTTTTTTAAAACAGTGAATATGTATATATAGGTATGTATGGTAAATTAATTGTTTTTACATTTAACGGCTATATTGTCGTTGGCCAATGGTTTCATTGCACGAGAAAGACTCCCCTCGCGGGGTCGATTTTGCGGGGTCACCGCAAAGGGAAACAGTGTTTCCCGCGGGTCCCCATCCCCCTCGAAGCTCTCCACGCATCTACACCGGTGGGCCTAAAGAAAGATCTACCACCAGTGAAAAAGTGTTTTACCCTTCAGAAGATACAAAGAGAAGAAACATAAGTGCCTACTTACCTATAAATGTTTCCTTCTACCCCTAAACGCCTTCGTTTTCGTTGCTACACGTTTCCCATTTTATATTACTCTAAGCGGGTGTTTGGGATTGTGGTGAAAATCTCCTTATTGGTTTATTGGATTTTTGAAAATCCAATAATTAAAAAAAAAGTTTTTGGAAAACCTATAAAAGTCAATAAGCCATTTTTTAAAACTCCTTTTCAAATACATTACAAAAGTCATTTTTAAAAAATAAGGAGTTAGTGACTTTTAGAAACGACTTATGACTTATTGGAATAAAACGACTATTTTTAAAAAAAAATCAATGCAAGCACTTTTTTTTAGAAAGCCTAGTTAGTGGTTAGCAGTTAAAACTCCAAGTTAGTCAAACGTCGATGCCTGGGGTAGCATCCGGGATCTTCTGTTTAAGAGGGCAAAGCCTCTACCAAGTGGGCTAATCCCACTTTTTAACTTACGAACTTATAACTTTTTCCACCAAATATGTCAATACAAACATTTTTTAAAAACTCATTTATGCCGCCATATAAGTCAATAAGCACTTATATTCAAAAATATTTATTTAGTTAAATAAACAATCTCAAACACTCTCTAAAATATATTTGGTAATGAAACATAACTAGTCATGCCTTAAAAACTAAATAATCGTTTTTAAAGTTATTGTCTAAATTACAAAATAATAATAATAATAATAATAATAATAATAATAATAATAATAATAATAATAATAATAATCTATTATCTATTATTATTGTAAAACCCTAATCCCGAAAAATCAAGTTTCGAGCTTTAAAGAGCCAAACTGTAAAGCTCGGAACCAAGTATTGGAGTAATAGCATTTAACTGTTTAAAGTAAAGACAAAATAAAATATTTGGGGGAAAAAGTAAGTTAGCGGCGCTAACTTTGTAGAATCGCGGATGAGTCGCGAGCCAGTCTGGAAAAGATGCAGGTTTTGGACATACTCGAAGTTAGCGGCGCTAATGTCACCTGGCGAGAAAAATCCATATTTTAGTGGTCCAATGCCATTTTTAAGATCATAACTCATTTGGGGTCCGAAGCTAATCAGTCCCAACCCATTGAAACCCTTAGGAAACACTCTCTAGCCTCCATGTATGTTCTTGCACCATTTCTTTGAAGTTTTGAAGGATTTTTGGAAGAGAAGAATGAGCAAGGGTGCTAGGACGGTTGCTTAGTGAAGGAAATCAGATTTGCTCATTGATTTGGACTCTTGTAAGTGTTTTAATCTCTGTGTTCTTGAGTTTATTGTTGTAATGAAGTAATAAAGCTCTCCATGAGCTCTATAAGACGATGATGGCTCTATTTATTGGATTGAGGTGGGATTTAGGAACTAAGGGATGAGTTCTTCTTCATTTAGCTTCTGGATCCTTGAGGAAAACCTTAACCTAGTCTTAATGTGGTTTTGGATGAAGTTTAAGTATGTTAATCTTCATTTTGGAAGTAGATTTGTCACCATGAGCTTGTTTGGAAAGGATTGGTTGGTAGAATTCATGTTTTCATAAGTTAATGGACTGTTTTTGACAATCCCTAAAAGTTTTAGCTTCTGTCTTAATGGATTAAGCACTTAATGGAGTTGTGGGCTGAACAAGGTGATTAGCGGCGCTAAGCCTAGAGGGCTAGCGGCGCTAATCTGCCTGGTTGACTTTGTTGACTTTAACCGTTGGCCGTTGACTTTTGACCAGTTTTACTTTTGGTTAAACTTGAGGGTTTTGGATGCTGGTCTTATAGGATTATCCTGTTCGGGATTTAGAAAGTTCAAAGTGTGGTTTATCCTTGTTAGGAAGTGCGTATTGCCAGGATCTGAGGGCACTCGCGTGCAGTGCTGTCTAGCTTAAGGTCGCGAATCAAGTGAGTCTTCTCACTATACTACGGGTGACATTACATGCACAGATAGTCTTTATTACTTTGTGTAATAATGTGATTATTTGTGGTTTACATGTTTGCCGACGAAAGTCGATAACTGCCAGACTATGGGCCGACAAGGCCCGCTTGAGAGCCGATGACGATGTTTGCCAGCGAAATCCGATGGCGATGATTGGCAACAGAAGCCGATGACAATGTTTGCCGGCGGAAGCCAATGACGATATTTGCCGACGAAAGCTGATGACGATTTTGCCGGCGAAAGCCGATGACGATAATTGCCAACGAAAGCCGATGACGATGTTTGTCGACAAAAGTCGATGACGATGTTTATGTGATGGATCGTGTGTTTTTTGGGGAACTCACTAAGCTTTGTGCTTACCCTTTTACCCTAACTGTTTTTCAGGAACTTGCTGGCTTGAGCTTGGAGCATGGTACGACTTTACCGCATCTGAGGATTTCAACGAATAAGTCTTCCGCTGGATAATGTTTGTAAATGTTTTGATAAATACATTTTATATATTTAAATACTAAGTTTTAATTTGAATGGTTTTTAGTTGGCAAACCTTTTTATGTATTTAAATCTCTTTTAAAAATGAAAATTTTATTACGGAATTTGTGACGTTACAAGTTGGTATCAGAGCCTTGGTTTGAGGGATTTCGATGAACAGGAACGTGATTCCGAGTATTTGGATGAACGTGGCTGGGATAACATGTGGAAGATTCCCTTGTATGTTCTTGTTTGATTGCTACTTGGGAATTTGAAACATGGTACGCACATCTAACTTATGATTTTTTTTAACGGATAATGGGTTTCGGAAAGAATGAGATGTGATACGTACAGTCGGCCGGAACTCAAGTAAGTGTTATTTTCCCAAAATACCCATAATATTATGTGCTAATGTGATGATAAATAGGCTAAGGATCCGCTCAGGAATTTGCATGATAGAATTGGCCTGGATCATAGGGATGCCTTTTGCCTAGTGTGTTGCTTATTATGTGTTATATGCTATGTGCTGAATCTGTGTACCTTTTTGGACCGATGCTTATACTGTTAGGAAGATGAGGGAATGCTTTAGGATTGTATGTAATAGGATCGTATAGCCTTAGAATTCTTCAATCGACCTTACTGGCTGTTCGTTATTTGGTTGTGACTTTGAGGTAGGGACAACTATTCGACAGTTTATCTGTTCTTGTTGCATACAATTACGCGTTCATGAAAAGACCGGATGGTATGAGCGGAAGTTCTCGCGGTGCGGGTGAGATGTGGAATTCCTAAGTAGACTAGGAAGAAGGTTAGGCACCTCGGTGCAGGGTGGTTAGATGATGTCTGAATGCCCTTTAGAAGGGAATGAGGCTACTTAGAGAACCGATATGATCTTCAAAACAAGTACAAATAGGTGTGGAAGGTAGTACAAGGGCTCGTACTATTGGAAGCACAAGATTCGTACCTGGGACGACGAGAGACCTGAGGGACCTAAGGAGTCTGCAGACGAGGGAATCGTATATGTTATGTGCTAGACGAGTGTTGTAACTCGTTTCTTGTCGAGTTTCAGAATGAGGAAGGATGATCTAAGAGGAAGTGATTCGGGACTCGGATCGAGTTCGCGAGGCCGGATTGGGCCTAAGATGAGCGATGAGGATGTTCGGGACTTGGTCGTCGCATAGGTGACTAGGGCTGTGTTCGATATGCTTCCTCCGGTGATGGAATTGGTTAAGTCGGAAATGTTAGCAATGTTTGAGGTGCGGTTCGCCGCGAAGGACGAGGCGATGATGGCTCGACGACAAACTTTTGCAGAGATGGAGTCTGCTGCGGCATAAAGGGAAATCGAGCTCGATGCTCGGCTGGGGCGTAAGAGGCAGAATCAGAAATTGGGAAAGTCGTTACAGAAGAAGTTTCGAGCTACAGTTTCGGATAGAGTGGAGGACTTTTTCCGTCGGGACGGTAAGCGGGAGGTGAAGTTTTTTGTTTCATGTAATCAGTTTGGCCATGTCAGGGCGAGTTGTCTGGAATTTTCTAGAGATGCTGGTCAGAATTCGGGGTTTGTTGTTCCGAAGTGTGAGGGTGTTCGTCAGTTAGAGGACTCAGAATTGGAATGTGGTGCTTAGCAGCTGGATATAAGGGTGGAACCTCCACGGTCGTTGTCGGTACGTTTTCGCAATTCCGTTTTATCGCTTTTCTGTATAGCTGCCTTGGTTTTGGTTTTGTGCATAGTATTCAGGATCTATCTCGAGTATGCGGGGGAAGACAAGTGGTTATCTGTGGTATTGTAGTAAGTAAAGGGTCGACTGTGACAACACCTAGTAATATCAAGTATTCTAGTCATCGTTGAGCCCCGTTTTGAGTAAAATATATATCTTAAACTGCAATATTACTCACGTTTTGTGTCTAGTGCTTGTTGTGCTAATTATATGAAATACAGGGTTAAAAGCGTGCAAAATGGTAAAGTTTGGAATGAAGTATACTTCCAGTCGAATGGATACGCGCGTCGCGGGTCTGGAGGACATGCGTGTCGCGGTGAGCTGTACATTGGATCAGAGTTTGAAATTCAAAGTGCGAACAATCGGGGTACATGATAAGGGCGCGCCGCGGATTTGACCTTTGCGCGCCGTGTCCAGGAAAAATTTGCAACTATAAATAGAGGCCTCCGGTTCATGATTCGGGAGTGAAGACCCAACCTTTGAGTGGAACTCAGGCTTCTTCGACTCAGAAATTCGTAGTTTATTGGTCGATAGTTGGTAGTTCGTTAGTTTTATCATTTAATTGTTATTTTTTGGTATTTGTTCTTCGTGAGTTCAACGGTTCTAATTTGTAGAATCTGATTGACCGCAAGAATCTGGATTGGTCACCCGAAATCAGAAACATTCGGCTTTCGGTGTGAGTTTCGTTTAATGCAAGTTTCGATTTTTATTTACAATTTATGTTCGGTTTCGATTTCGGTTTTATAATCGTTGTCGTTTGATTGGTTGTTTGATTTTTAGTAGTTTCTGATTTCTGAGTTATATCTCAGATGAGATTCGGTTTGGTTTGATTGATTAAAAATTGAATGCAAGTTTGTTTGATAGTTATAGTTTCGTGTTTTCGGTATTTTCGATTAATTCCAAGTGAATGGACAAAAACCATCTATAGAGTGACACTATAGATCGGTCGGGTTTGTTATCACATAATGTCAACCACGGACTCTACGGTTTGACACTTACTTACCACTAGCTAGTGAGCAGTAAGGTATAAATCTTGTATTTTTGACAGCATCGACGACTGCGACGTGTCAGACTGCCAGTGGAACAGCGTGGCTGTTGGTTCAGCGGTTAGTGGGTTCGAACCCTAAGTGGGGGAGAACTATTGGAGTAAAGAATGAAGAATTGTGGTAGAGCGTTTCTTTGGGCTGTTGACGTTGGTTGAGATCTCCTGTTCTATTGATCGCCTCGTGTAGGCTACGTTGTCGATGCTAGGATAAAGATGGATCAACGGAGGCAGGTTGCGGCATTAAGATAAGGATGTTCTTTTATGAGGTGGGGTGTTTCGGTTATGTAGTGTAGAGTCGATGGAAGTTAGCTCAGGTGGAGCGCGGTACGGAATTTTGACAGAGTGTCACGTTTCCGTACAGAACAGAACTTGTGGGTGCTTCGTCGTCATTATTCGAGGGTTGTTGCGGGTTCAGCGTCTGGTGGTTTAAGGGTTGGGTCAAGTGCATATGGTTGCGTGAGGATGACCGTCAAGCGCGTGGATTGTAGAAGAGACTGAGGGTCTGCGGCAAGTTAGAAATTGCTTCGTGGAGTAGGAAGATTGCATCGGTAATTGTGACGGTTGAAGATGATGGTGCTCTCTTGATCGCAATCGTATGTGTTCCGTTCGGGTAACGGTGTTTGCGGTCGGTTTGGTGATATTCGATTGCTGAGTTGGAAGCGATTGGTTATTCGTTCTGATGGTCAGGATGTCGGTTAAGAATCCTTATGCGTGTTAGGATCAATTGGAATTACCTGGAGTAGCGACTGGGTTCGTGTTAACGCTATGGTGTCGCCGGAAGGTTGACTGCTCAGTGCTAGTCGTAAGAAGTTGGAGTTGTCGTTAAGTGGTAGAATTTCTGGTGGGACTTGGGTTAGTCGTTGGGCTACCGTTAATCGATCAAGTAGGAGCAGGGGTAATCGTTGGTGATGTCTTTGGAGAATTAATGTTCAAGTTTCGTCCGTCTGTTCTCGTTCAGGTTGAGTAGTAGCGGTGGCACGTGCGGTAGAGCAGTCGGGCAGGTGTGAGAAAGAGATGGTAATTGTGTGCTCGTTCGTTAGCAGTAAAAGCACATCGGTTCTTTAACATTGGGAATGCTAGGCTCGAGTATTCGGTTTTCTTTCGAATGATGAATCAGTCGTGTAAGAAGCGCAAGATATTAGTGGAGGTTCCAGGTGAGGCGTTACGGGTCAGTTGGATAACCGATCTGGGGAGAACGATTAGGAGAGCTAGCATGTTAAAGTTCGGACCAGGTTTGGGTGGTCGAGATACGGTTGAGTATCTCCCTTGAGAAGTATTGGCTGTGTGGAAGTCGAGCTGGTATCTAGTAAGTAGCTGAGACGTTGGTGAAAGATAATAGTGTGGGCTCGGTTCTTTGGAATCTTTTTCGAAGGTGTGGAGCGGCGGTATTGGAAGCGTTCGGCTTTTAGGGTTTCTCGGCAGTGCAGTAAGAATTGGTTGGATAACCGATCCTGGAAATTGGCAGGGAATTTTAATGTTCCGCGTGTCGAATCAGGTTATGATCATCAGGGTGGTTGGGCATCTTCTTTGAGAAGTTTCTTCTGTTGGAAGTTGGGTAACTTTGGTAAAGATGAGTGATAGTGAATTCGGTTAAATGCATATTAGATCGTTCTCGATAATGGGACAAGCATATGCTTATGGATGCGGTTGGGTCTACGAGATTCTCAGTTAGGATGATGATTTTAGTTAGACCTGTTGTTCTGGTATGACAAAAGAGTCGGATGTTGCAGCCCTGTGTTAGGGAATATTGTAGATTCGTTGGTTGGGTTCGTTGCGGCTGGTTGAGAACTTGATCCTAGGTCGAGAACCTGGAAGGTTAGTTAAGTGTGTAGCCCTGCGGGCGGATAGACGAGTATTAGGCGTTGTTCTCAGTCGCCTGATATGTTTATGTGACTGAGGGATATCGGAATGAGTCGGGGAAGGATTGTGAGTCCAGTCGAGGACTGGGCGAAGCAGAGAACCTGAATGGATGAAATAGGGAAAAGCCTGCGAGTTCGGTTGCGAGCTGAACGGAACGGGAAACCTGTGATTCCATGAATGACGACGAGTGTGGGAATAGCTTGATAGGTTGTGCATTAGTGGCGTATCTTGTGCTTGTATTCTGGTTGATCGGTACCCTTGAACAGAGCTCCTGTGAGTCTGTAGGACAGTGGTTGTTGTCGCGTGTATAGTAACCTGGTGTTATGCGTGGGTGGCTTTCGAAATGGTACAGTTAAATTACTAGCTATAGGACTTGGTAAGATACTCTGATGGTCAGTATCTAAGGTTTGTAGATCGGCATAGATTAGACGCGTGGCGTCGGCGTGGATCTCGAGCGTCAGGACGTGGGTTTGGTTCAAAGGAGTCGTCGTAGGGTTTGTGAATCATCGAGGATCTGCGGTGAGACCTTTTGGTTCGGAAGTTCTGGGCATACAAGGATTTAAGTACCCATGAACTCGTCGAAGTTGGTGGTGAGATCATTCAAGTTTGGTCATGTAAATAGATGAATAACTATGGAATGGTTGAACTGCTGATGCACGATTAGCGCAAGTAATGAAAGGATTTCGGGGACGAAATCTCGTTAAGTGGGGGAGACTTGTAAGACCCTAATCCGGAAAAGTCAAATTCCGAGCTTTAAAGAGCCAAAGTATAAATCCCCGAACCAGGTATTGAAGTAATAACATTTAACTGTTTAAAGTAAAGACAAAATAAAGGATTTGGGGGAAAAAGCAAGTAAGCGGCGCTAACATTAAGGTTTGCGGCGCTAACTTTGCAGAATCGCGTATCAGTCGCGAGCCATTCTAGAAAAGATGCAGGTTTTGGACATACTCGAAGTTAGCGGCGCTAACTTTGAAGTTAGCAGCGCTAATGTCACCTGGGCGAGAAAAATCCATATTTTAGTGGTCCAATGCCATTTTTAAGATCATAACTCATTTGGGGTCTGAAGCTAATCAGTCCCAACCACTAGAAAGCCTTAGGAAACACTCTCTAGCCTCCATGTATGTTCTTGCATAATTTCTTTGAAGTTTTGAAGGATTTTTGGAAGAGAAGAATGAGCAAGGGTGCTAGGAGGGTTGCTTGGTGAAGGAAATCAGATTTGCTCATTGATTTGGACTCTTGTAAGCATTCTAATCTCTGTGTTCTTGAGTTTATTGTTATAGTGAAGTAATAAAGCTCTCTATGAGCTCTATAAGACGATGATGGCTCCATTTCTTGGATTGAGGTGGGATTTAGGCACTAAGGGATGAGTTCTTCTTCCTTTAGCTTCTGAATCCTTGAGAAAAACCTTAGCCTAGTCTTAATGTGGTTTTGGATGAAGTTCAAGTATGTTAATCTTCATTTTGGAACTAGATTTGTCACCATGAGCTTGTTTGGCAAGGATTGGTTGGTAGAATTTACGTTTTCATAAGTTAATGGACTGTTTGTGACAATCCCTGAAAGTTGTCGCTTCTGTCTTAATGGATTAAGCACTTAATGGAGTTGTGGGCTGAACAAGGTGATTAGCGGCGTTAATCCTAGAGGATTAGCGGCGCTAATCTGCCTCGTTGACTTTGTTGACTTTGACCGTTAACCGTTCGTTGACTTTTTGACCATATACTATCCAAAATTGTAAACATTTAACAAAATTATATATCACTAACAATTTGCATCGCGTGAACATTGTTTTTATTGTTTTTTAATCATTCCAGGTATTGTTTATATTTATTGTTTGGAAAGATATAAACAAAAACCAAACTAGCTTACTTGGTAATCGCGCTTTGGTAGTATATCAAGGGATCTGGGTTCGATTCCCAGCATTTACATTTCGAAAATGTTTTTAGAAAAGCGCGGGTCTAGATCCGACCCGTTGCCCATCCAAAGCAAACACGACCCAACCAATAATTTGAAAGGTTTTCTGCAATCTATGAACTAATAATCCTAAGTTCATATGCAATCTAGAAAAGGATCTATGTTTTTCTATCATTGAACATGTAACAAAAACCTAAATGCCAATATTAATTTCTAAAGAAAATAATTGAGAAAACTAGCCTTTAGTTTTGTTCTTGAAGCCAGCAGCACAAGTGTCCTGCCTTAAATGAGATCACACCCAAGAGCAATAGAAAGGGACGAAAATTCCAGAGAGACAGAGTAAGGGTTGCGCAGGTTTTAGGGCTTCCAGGGAGCTCTATTTATAGCCTCCAGGTGGTGACAGTCAAAACCCTAGAGGAGCCCTAATTTGGAAAAGTCTTTTTCCACTTGGATGAAGCCTCTTAAAACCCTAATTAGGGTTTCGAGACTATGGAGGCTCTCCTCATAATCTCGCCACCTTCATGGCTTCCACTGGCCAGTCATTATTCAACTATTGATTAATTACAAAACCAGTCCCAACACTTTTAATTAATTAAATTAATCACTAAATTAAATACAATTAATTCTAGATTAATTTCTAATTAATTAATATAGTTTCTAATTAATATATTATCACTTTAATATATTAATAAACTATTTATTTTATTTATATTGATTTATTAAACATTTAATAAATCAACCTTTCTCTCTACTGAACTCTCCACCAAACCTCTAGCTATAAGGGCAACCCAAATGGACTTTGCTTCTATTAATAAGATAAATACAAATTATAAGTCATGGCTTAGACACCTAATCCAACAGTATCCCACTTGAATAAGTCTATGGCTTTAATTGTCCATTTATCTTCAGATTAATCAACAAATCTCAGCTTCCTAGAAACTGCTGCCGAACTCTGACCCAGTCAGTTCTGTCCATAGATAAGTGATCATATGATCCTCCGTCCAACAAGATATTCTTAGATTCAAGACATGGATTAAGATCAATCTCGGTCCGATACTCTGTTTCTCGATTTCTGATTTGCATATGACTTTAAGACTACTAATTGAACACATCAATTTAGTCCTGGTTGGCCAACACTTTCAGTCAACTTCAAAATCATCGAGAGGCCTACAAATATCTATTTTCCATCAGGGTCAAGGGATGAATAAGCTTCGACTCATATGCTTATATCTTTTACCAGACAAATCACTCACAACAACACGTTTTATAACATCGAGTTACCGATGCGTTTTCGCATTATCAATGAACAACCGCCTTGCAAATTATAACTCATATGTCTCTGCTTCAAGATCATATGATATTATCGTCTCAACATTCCTTGTGATATAATCCATGAAGCAATCTATTGAGCGCGGGTTTATCCAATACTCAAATCTATATTTCTAAGTACTCATGAACGTTGTAGCAATCCCATTGCTATGTCTAACTCCTTAGACAATCTGCAAACCAATTCATGACAGTCTTCGTTCATACTTACTCCCTAAAAGTATGAGCGACTGTGGAAATTTGAATAATCAAATTACTCAGGAAGTAAACATGCAAAATGAAACACAATGATAAACAATTGACAAAAGCAGTAACCAATACTCATTAATAAATCTCTATTATTAAATCGCCAAAGTCAATTACATTTATATTGTTACAAGTTTCAAAACTATTACAAAAACTAATATCATCTCTCAATCATATGCTCCAAGCATGCTGATTGTGCTTGATCCTACTCAGAGCCTTTGTCAAGGGATCTGCAGGATTATCTTCATATGATACCCTCTTTACATGGAGGTGACCTTCTTCTACTCTATGCCGAATGTAATGATACTTTCTATCGATATGTCTGGACTTTCCATGATCTCGCGGTTCCTTTGTAAAAGCAACCGCTCCTTCGTTATATGACAACGCCTAGTAATATCAAGTATTTTAGTTGTTATTAGGCCCTATTCTTGGTGAAATTATATCATATATACATTGGTATTTCTCACATTTTGTGCTAGTGCTTGTTTGCAAAGAAATGTTACAATCAGGGACTAAATACGGACAATTAAAGAAGTTTTGAGGATAAAGTCAAAATCAGTCGAATGAACACGCGCGCCGCGAGAATGAAGCCATGCGCGACGCGCCACGTCAAAAGTTAAGGCGATGAAGAAAATTCAAATGGCGAAAAAATGGGGATAAGGCTCTACGCGCGACGCGGCCAGAGGCCTTACGCGTCGCGGGTTCTAATTTTCCATAAGTATAAATAGAGGCTTTTAGGTCGAATTCAGGAGGCGAAGATCAGACCCTTAGGTGGACTTACGACGACTTTGACTCAAGTTTCGAGATTCCAGCAACCCTTTGTGGTATTTCTATGTTTTTCACTTTACTTTCAATATTAATGTAGTTAGTTTAGCTCTTAGCTTGGTGTTTCTGGAGTGTGACAACCAGTAGCAGTAAGTTAAAGTTCTTTAATTTCGTATTAGAATGTTTTGGATCTTCTGTTTTTGAGTTTAATATAGTTAATCATTCAATTCATGTTTTATTGCACTTTTTACCTTTTATTGTCATTGGATGCTTTTGAATGCTTTTGGTTGGTGTTATTGTTTCTGGATTTTGAATATAACTTCTGATTTCAGTAAGCAATCTAGGATTAGACTTTGGTTTGCTTTCATTTAGTTTATGTTTGGTTTTGAATTTGGATTTGAGATTTCTATGTGTTTTGGGGAAGTGGAAGTTAGTCCCTCTGGCTGTAGCGGGACACTACAGTTGGTAAGCTATCGTCTTGTCTTGACCACCAAACTCCCGTGGATCAACCCTTACTACCGATGTACTAGTGAGTGTGAGGTTTTATTTTCTTATTTTTGACCGCACGACGACCTAGGCGTGTCAAATTTTGGCACCGTTGCCGGGGAGTTGTGCACTTGGGATAGACGATCAGTGGTATTTTTTTCTTTCTGTTGATGTTTGATTTTTAGTTTTCAAATTTCTGTATGTGTATGTCCTCACAATGGGCGATTATATGTACCCAGGTCAATACACGTGTTATGCTGGCCCGGTTTATTATGATAACAACCAGTGGAACCAAGGTCGAGGACCTCCACGACAGCAACAGCAAAACAATCAGTGGAGAGGACAACGGTATAATAATGGGCTCTACAATAATAGTAATTTCGTTCCTCCACTTTATTTTCCACAACCGAGTAGGCAGTCGGTTGCATCGCACTTCCAACCACGGGAGTATGATGAGGCATCGCCTATATTTTTTCCTGAAAATGTAGATTGTCAGGTAGAGATAGGGCCAGAGTTGTTAGGTGTGTTGCCTAAATTTAGGGGTCATACGCAAGATCATCCTTATAATCATCTTCATGAGTTTTTAGCTATAGCCAACGTGAACATACCTAAAAATGCGGATAGGAATTTCTTTAAGCTTAGGTTGTTTACATTCACACTAAAGGACAAGGCTAAGTATTGGTTCATGTCGCTGCCGGCCAACAGTATCACTACTTGGGAGCAGTTGAGGACAATGTTCTTGCAGGAGTTCTATCCCCCGAGCAAGACAATGGAAGTAAGAAGAGATATACAGGAATTTCAGCAAAAACCCAGGGAAGCATTCCATGATGCTTTCGAAAGATTGAAGGAGTTGTTACGCTCATGTCCACATCACCAGTTTCCACGATGGCAGTTGGTCACGATATTCTACGACGGTGTCAACGGTATGAGCCAGGCCTTGATTAATGCATCATTTGGAGGGAAAATCATGATGCAAGATAGCGAGACGGCATGGAGGTTCTTGGAGCAACTTAGCAATGGATCCAAGTTCAATCATTCAGCAAGAAAGACAAACAGCACCTCATCGGTGGCAGCAGTAGATATCGATAACAACTGGAAGAAGGAGGTGAAGAATGAGATCGATGCCCTTAGCAGGAAGCTTGATACAGTATTGGCCACGGTTTAGCAAGGACCACCAAATCAACAGCCGCACGGTAAACAAGAACAAAGACCACAAGAGGTTCACCAAGTGTATGGTCAACAGCAATACCACAGCAACAACAATGGACGACCATATAGGCCGAATAATCAGGGAGGGCAGAGTTACGATGGCAATTACAATGACAACAACCATCAGTACAACAACAACCGGTAAGGTAATTGTGCTGAATCGTGTTTTGTGAACGACCAATATCTGGAGCAACAGCCATACTCGCCAGAAACCAAGGCGAGTGATTTTAATACCAATAATACTGTGTGTAAACCTGCATCACCTGAACATGTGATGGAAGGCCATACACCTTGGGAAATTCAAGAGGCCACCAAGATAGTCGAACAGGTTGTTGAGGAAGAGGTTGTTAGTGACAGTACAAACCCCAGCCCAACAACTTTTGAAATTTTTGAAAATGTTGATAATGTTGATCTGGTGATGAGTGAACCTATACCGTCACTAGATGACATGGTCGAGAAAGTTATTGAGGGAGGGGGCGTAGATGACAATACTACCCCCGACCTTGTAATTTTTGAAAATTCTGAACATTTTGAAAGTAAAGATCTGGTGATGAGTGAAACTATACCATCACCAGATAGAACAGTCGCTCACTCTTGGTACCGATCCACCTGTGGGACGATGACCAAGAAGATGATGACGACGATGTGGCTTTTGAAAACGAGAAACACAATTTTTTGCACCACTCATGATCCATTCATGAGTGGAAAATTGGATGTGATCAATACCATCGATGAGGAAATTCGGGAGCATACCAATATTATGCCACCCAATTCCACCCGATTGGAAAATCTTTATTGGCACTGCAGGCAAAAATTGCAACGTGCAACGCATTATCCAAACAAACAAGGCGCAAAACAATTACTAGGAGCGGCACGGGATGCGCTCCACGTCAAACCGATGACCCTAAAGAGGTACCGAAGGAAAGACCAAGCTTGGAGGTTTAAAGCTACTTCTAAGCATTTACGCGAAATAATCAGAAAACGGCAACCAGGCAGCAACAACAGAACCGGTAAACCATTTGACCCGGGAAAATTGGAGTACGAGATCGATGAAGGAACGGTGGTAACTAAAATTCAGTGGAGACAAATGGCGTACGATCCACCGTAGCTACAGAAAGACGGTCCAGCTAAAAGACCGAGCAAAGAAGCGCTTTCGGGAGGCAACCCGATTTTCGATTAGTATTTTCTTTTATTTTTATTTTTATTTTTGGTCAAAATATCATTGAGGATGATTATTGTTGAGTGTGATACTGCATGTCCTAAGTGAGGGGTGAGGATGAGTAAGTAGAAAGGAAAACAAAGAAAATTCAGGAGTTGCGCCGCCAACACCATCAAACCGCGACGCGGACCGAGGAGAGACCGATACACAGGGGTTTTTCGCGCATACTCGCGACGCGGACATCTTCATTTGGCGCCGCGGGCCTTCAACCTTGATCGGTGGACATTGGATCTAATCACGTCTATGCATCGCGACCGTGGTACTTCGGCGTCACGGAAACGGGGAATCAGCAAGGACAGCAACTCGCAATGTATAATCTTCTTTTGTGTTTTGCAACTTTTATCTTTTAATGTGTCTTGTTAGTGTGAATAGTATCTAGCCAAACCATGATTGTTGCACCAACTGAGGGAGTTGCATAATGCAAGTGTGGGTTCACCATACCCCTACACTCGTGTTATGCGGGCGTGTTTACTGCTATACCCCGACTCCTGGAATTCATCGAGACAACACGAATGATCGACCCTGTTACAGTTGATCCCGACAATCAAGAAATTCTACCATTCCTAAGGGGGTAACTCTTTCTTCCTTGTTTTGAAAAATTTTATGTACAACGGGGACGTTGTACGGTTTTAAGTGTGGGTGTGGACGGTCAAAAAAGTCGTTTTTGAAATTTTTGCAGGAAATTATCAATTTACAAAAAAATTTAGCAATTTTTCAAAATTTTTAATAGATTGTAATTTTGAAACAAATAGTTTGTGAATGTTATAGCTTGGTATTTTTCAAGAAATACTATGTAGTTGCTAACATGCTATGAGTTTAGTCAAATAAGTTGAGTTTTAGGAGTTAGAATATTGAAATATTTTAAGATTGGAATTTAGGAAGGAACTGTCAATCAGTGGCCTTTGTTGTTCGAGCCGGTAGGTCCGAAAAGGGGTGGCCTCGGAAAAGGCATTTATGCACCTTACCACCTAAGATCGTCTAGTTTGAGATGATATTTCTTAAAGCTCGTTACACGGACAACATCGAAAGTCATGGATAGTTCTTTAATGGCCTTTAGAATCTGAATGAGTACGTACACTTCATTGTGGACGGAAAATTTGTAATCAATGGTTCTTTAGAAAGTCATGAATTCCAAAGGATATTCTAGTTATGTTTGCAAAAACTATTTCAATCTAACTCTAGAGACAATAAGCTTTGAAATTAAACACGTTCAAAAATTGTTTGAGTCTTAGTTAAAATCTGTTAAAAACTCTCTTGCTTGGGGACAAGCAAGGCACAAGTGTGGGGTGTTTAACAACGCCTACTAATATCAAGTATTTTAGTCGTTGTTAGGCCCTATTCTTGGTGAAATTATATCATATATACATTGGTATTTCTCACTTTTTGTGCTAGTGCTTGTTTGCAAAGAAATATTACAATCAGGGACAAAATGCGGACAATTGAAGAAGTTTTGAGGATAAAGCCAACATCAGTCGAATGAACACGCGCGTCGCGGGAATGAAGCCATGCGTGACGCGCCATGTCAAAAGTTTAGCTCTTAGCTTGGTGTTTCTGGAGTGTGACAACCAGTAGCAGTAAGTTAAAGCTCTTTAATTTCGTATTTGAAAGTTTTGGATCTTCTGTTTTTTAGATTAATACAGTTAATCATTCAGTTCATGTTTTATTGCACTTTTTACCTTTTATTGTCATTGGATGCTTTTGAATGCTTTTGGTTGGTATTATTGTTTCTAGATTTTGAATATAACTTCTGATTTCAGTAAGCAATCTAGGATTAGACTTTGGTTTGGTTTCATTTAGTTTATGTTTGGTTTTGATTTTGGATTTGAGATTTCTGTGTGTTTTGGGGAAGTGGAAGTTAGTCCCTCTGGCTGTAGCGTGACACTACAGTTGGTAAGCTATCGTCTTGTCTTGACCACCAAACTCCCATGGATCGACCCTTACTACCGCTGTACTAGTGAGTATGAGGTTGTATTTTCTTAGTTTTGACCGCACGACAACCTAGGCGTGTCATTATCGCAGAGCAGTTCCATGGGCTCCTGAATACTCGGGACTACTCCAAGGTCACCGATAAAGTTCTTCAGCCAAGCCGCTTCCTTAGATGCTCCACTTGCCGCTATGTACTCTGATTCGCACGTAGAATCAGTCACCGTCTCTTGCTTGGAACTCTTCCAAGTGACCACTCCCCCATTCAAAAGAAATACCCAGCCCGACTAAGACCGGCCATTGTCTCTATCTATCTGGAAACTGGCGTCTGTGTATCCACTAACTATCAAAGTATCACTGCCACCAAGGGCTAACACCATGTTCTTCGTCCTTCGCAGATATTTGAGTATATTATTTACAGCTATCCAATGCGCTCTACCAGGGTTCCCCTGGTACCGACTGACCATGCTCAAAGCAAAGGACACGTCGAGGCGAGTACATGTCATAGCATATATGATCGACCCTACCGCCTAAGCGTAAGGTACCCGACTCATCTCAGCTATTTCCTCATCGGTACTCGGGCTTTGAGTCTTACTCAACTTCGCATTACTTTGGATAGGCAGCTCTCCCTTCTTGGAATTCTCCATACTAAACCCCTTTAGTACCTTTTCCAAGTATGTACATTGACTAAGTCCTACTAGTCTCTTCTTTCTATCTCTCAGTATTCTTATCCCGAGAATATAGGCAGCTTCTCCTAGGTCTTTCATGGCGAAACACTTCCCAAGCCAAGACTTGACATCTTGCAAGGTTGGAACATGAGCAGTATGTCATCAACATACAGCACCAGAAAAGTGACTATACTCCCACTAGCCTTGACATATACACAGGACTCATCTTCACTCCTAGAGAAACCAAACTCTTTGACTTTCTCATGGAAACAAAGATTCCAGCTGCGAGAAGCTTGCTTCAATCCGTATATTGATTTCTCAAGCTTACACACATTATTAGGATTCTTTGTGTCTACAAAACTCTATGGCTGATTCATGTAACATCCTCAGTCAACTTCCCGTTAAGGAAAGCGGTTTTGACATCCATCTGCCAAATTTCATAGTCATGAAATGCAGCTATGGCAAGCATTATCCTAATAGACTTAATCTTGGCTACTTGTGAGAAGGTCTCATCATAATCAACCCCCGGGGTTTAATTGAAGGCCTTCGCAACTAGCCAGGCCTTAAAGGTGTGTACCTTCGCAACTAGCCGGGGTTTGATTGAAGCCCTTCTTGAAGATCCACTTGCACCCGACTGTCTTTTGACCTGGTACATTGTCAACCAAGTTCCAAACATGATTGTCATACATGGACTTGATCTCGCTGTCCATTGCCACTTTCCACTTGGCAGACTCGGGGCCCGCCACTGCTTCCCAGTAGTTAGTTGGCTCATCCAAATTTGTCAATGTCCTATCACTGACAAACGTGTCACCATCCGTAGTTATATGGAAACCATAAAACTCGGGTGGCATGCTAACTCTACCAGAGCGCCTAAGAGATAATGAAACGTCTGTCGGACCAACAGGAACCTCTTCCTCTTGTTGGTTGCTACTTTCTTCTAAGGTTGTTTCATTGGATGACTCTTGAATCTCTTCAAGATCAACGGTACTCCCACTGTCCTCTTTGGATATGAGCTCTCTCTCTCTCGAAACACTCCTAGTCTACCTACAAAAACCATGTCCTCGCTTGGTCTGTAGAACAAGTATCCAAAAGACTGTTTTGGGTATCCGATAAATATACACCTCTCACTTCTTTCTGCGAGTTTGTCTTGAGTCTCTCGTCTCACGAAAGCCTAACAACCCCAGACCTTGATTTGTGCCAACGAGGGAACATTCCATGTCTACATCTCATGAGGTGTTTTACCAACCTTCTTGGTTGGGACAAGATTGAGGATGTGGGCGGCAGTCTCTAAGGCATACCCCCAGAAGTGGATGGGAAGAGAAGCTCGACTCATCATGGAACGAACCATGTCCAACAGGGTTCGGTTACGCCTCTCAGCAACACCGTTTAACTGTGGTGTTCTAGGAGGTGATTACTGTGAAACTATTCCACATTCCTTAAGATAGTCAAGGAACTCGATACTAAGATACTCATCGCCTCTGTCGGATCTAAGCATCTTTATCTTCCTGCTCAATTGATTCTCTACTTCATTTTTGAATTCTTTGAACTTTCCAAAGGTATCTGACTTGTGCTTGATTAAGTAGATATACCCATATCTACTATAATCGTCAATAAAGGTCACATAGAATCGCGTGCCATCCTTTGTGGTTGATCTGAAGGGACCACACACATCTGTGTGTATGATGCCCAACAGACCTTCACCTCTTTCAAAAGACCCTTTAAAAGGTGATTTTGTCATCTTGCCCGACAAACAAGACTCGCATATATCATCTGACTTTAGGTCGAATGATTCCAACACTCCATCCTTTTGGAGTTGGGCGATGCGTTTCTTGTTGATGTGCCCAAGACGACAGTGCCACAAGCACGCCTTTTCTACACCCCTAGATGAATCAATATTTAACACACTATTTCCTAAATTGTCAACACAAATCACTGTTTCATACACACTATCACAAGGTAAAGCTTCAAAAGTAAATACATCATTTTTAAAAACAGAAATTGAACCATTCAATTTATCAAAAGAATAATGAAAACCTTGTCTGAACAATGCATGAAATAAAATTATGTTTCTAGCCATATCTGGCGAATAGCAACAATTCGGTAAATCTAAACTAACACCATTGCTAAGCACTAATCTATAGACACCGATCTTGGTAATAGGTGACGTTCGCCAATTTCCCATGATCAGGTTCAATCTACCGTGCTCCACCTCCCTACTTTCCTTTAGACCCTGCAAATCAGAACAAATGTGAAAACCACACCCGGTGTCAAGGACCCAAGAACAGGAAGATGATGAGTTTTTAGATATAGTGTAAGTACCTGCTTGTGATGGCTTCACTTTTCCATCATTAATGTCTTGCAAGTACTTTGGGCAACTTCTTTCCAGTGACCCTTCTCTTTGCAATAAAAACAGTCGGCATCTTTGGGATTATTGACATGAGGAATGCCGGAAGACTTGGCTCTCAGGCCATTGCTGGACGACCCGACTTGAACCTTTTCCCTCCAATTCTGCTTGGGAGGGCCCTTCCTTGTCTTTCCTTTTCCATGGCCAATTGCCAAGATAGGCTGGCTCACTGAGGGTACACTTTTACCCTTCAGCCCATCTTCTGTAGTTTGAAGCATGCCATGCAACTCAGCCAAAGAGGTCTGAGTGTTGCTGAAATGATATGCCAGTATGAACTGGTCATAAGAACTCGGTAAGGAGTTAAGCTCTATGTCAACGGCCAAGTCCTCATCGACTTGCATACCCAACTTCCTTAGCCTATCCACGTAACCTTACATCCTTTGCACGTGAGTTCAGATGGACTCTTCGTCCTTTGGCTTGCTGTTCGTGAAGGCTCGGACCACTTCGAACCTCTCGACACGCGCTCGCTTCCGGAACTTTTCTGCAAGGTCCTTGTGCATCTCATAAGGCCAGTAGTCCTCATAAATTCTTTGCAATTCGGGTTTCATGGTAACAATCATGATGCAGGCCATTTTGGTCGCATCATCAAAATGTTTTTTGTACGAGGTATACTCCTTGGGAGTAGCTGTGTCGGGGTCAACTTTAATGAGCTCGGTATCAAGAACATACTCTTTGTTCTCAAACCTTAAAGCCATCTTTATGTTTCTGATCCAGTCATTGTAGTTCGTGTCATCCAATGTCACTTTAGAACACAACGAGAGGATTGAAGTGACGTTACTGTTGTTGGAGTGGGGAACGGATTGGTCAGCGGAAGACATCTATAAAAGAAGGTAATTTTAATTAGATACATATAATCCTTAATATTAACCCAATATAATAATTAAGGCTAGGACCCAACTATAACAATTTACAACTTAGAAGAGGGATGTCGTAGTCTAAATGTATATTTTATAAAGGTAGGCAAATGACGATTCAGCCAATTCCACCGCGGAAGATAATCATATTATAATGGAATTCCTAGATCTTTTGAGATTTATTGAACTGTTCAATAGCATGTTTAATCTCGGATATGCTCCACTGTTTGTGATTGGGATGCCGAGGATCACAAACTGGATGTGAATAACCATGCAAATTAGCTTGGTACTCTCAAAGTCAATTGCCATCTCTTATTGACGTGTCGATAATCCACACATGCTCCATCAACAGTGGTAATATTGAGAAACCCATTGCAACTCTTTATGAACCCTATTAGTGTGCCGGTAACCACACACGCTCCACCAATGTTTCATAAAGTGCAATGTGCAATTTCATGGATTAGCATCAATTCATATTTTTCCTAAAGTAACTAGATTGAGGTTTTATGAAATGTTCTAGTACTTTAATTAATAACATTACACTTTTAATGAGATTAAGCGGTCCTATCAAACCCGTTTAGCTAACGACACTCCACTGATCAGGAGAGCGGTGGGTGAGAGTGAACACCCATTAGACCGCCATTTTATAGGCAGTCTCCTTATACCATCTTTATAGACCAGTTTTGTGAATGAGGCCTACTATTGATTTGACTAACCAGTTTATCTTATACATATAATATTAACTTTTAATTTTAATATTTATAAGATGTATTTTAAACTTTTTAAAATATTTCTGGTTTAATCTTTTAATTTTCGAAAATTAACTCTTTAATTTTAAAATTAAATTTAAACCTTTAAATGATTTAATTTATCTTTTAATTAAACAATTAATTAAATTAATTAAATCTAGATAGGCATCACAAATTAATCAAATTAATTTAATCCTATCTTAAACCCTTTAATTTTGAAAATTTGCAAGCAAGTGGGTTTAAGGTTTCCATTTATTAATTAATCATAATTACTAAAAATAAGAAACCTGCAAAACCCTAGCATGCAAATCGCAGATAAGGGGTGGAGGCTAGGGTTTCTAAAACTCTAGGCACAAAATCGACTAGGCCATATCAAAGGGTTTAATTTTCGAAAAAACCCTTTATCAGATAAAGTAGTTACATCAATTCAATCAGAAAAACAGTCAAAAGCTCTGATACCACTGAAAGGTTTTCTGCAATCTATGAACTAACAATCCTAAGTTCACATGCAACCTAGAAAAGGATCTATATTTTTCTATCATTGAATATGTAACAAAAACCTAAAGGTCAATATTAATTTCTAAAGAAAATAATTGAGAAAACTAACCTTTAGTTTTGATCTTGAAGCCAGTAGCATAAGTGTCCTGCCTCAAATGAGATCACACCCAAGAGCAACAGAGGGGGACGAAAATTCCAGAGAGACAGAGTAAGGGTGGCGCAGGTTTTAGGGCTTCCAGGGAGCTCTATTTATAGCCTCCAGGTGGTGACAGTCAAAACCCGAGAGGAGCCCTAATTTGGAAAAGCCTTTTTCTACTTGGACCAAGCCTCTTAAAACCCTAATTAGGGTTTCGAGATTATGGAGGCTCTCCTCATAATCTCGCCACCTTCATGGCTTCCACTAGCCAGTCATTATTCAACTATTGAATAATTAGAAAACCAGACCCTGCACTTTTAATTAATTAAATTAATCACTAAATTAAATCCAATTAATTCTAGATTAATTTCTAATTAATTAATATAGTTTCTAATTAATATATTATCACTTTAATATATTAATAAACTATTTATTTTATTTTATTGATTTATTAAACATTTAATAAATCAACATTTCTCTCTACTGAACTTTCCACCAAACCTCTAGCTATGAGGGCAACCCAAATAGACTTTGCTTCTATTAATAAGATAAATACAAATTATAAGTCATGGCTTAGACACCTAATCCAACATAATTATGGATCCTAAATCTCAGGAAGGAAAATTTAAAAACAGCAATTCATTCTATCAAAATCCTTTTTAGCTAAATGTAATACAAGTCTTTAAATTAGTTATATGGCTATTTTTTCATATAATTTTTTCCGAGGTTATTGTTGTATCGCACGAGGATGCATGTAAAAAGAATGGAGTAATAAATCAGCATGACGTACCAATGAAATTAATTCTATCAACATGTTTTTTTTAGCTAAATGTAGCACAAATCTTTAAAATATTTATGTGGCCATTTTTCTATCTAATCTTTTTTCGAGGTTACCGTTGAACCGCGCGGGGGTGCAACCCCTAGTTGTAAACATTTAACAAAATGTTGGTCTTAATTGAATATAAAAAAAACAGTTAGGGCTTAATCGAATATAGGGTCAAAATATTAGGACTTTCCAGAATATATCACTATACCTAATTTATAAGTTATTTTTTGGTTTGCCAAACACAACAACATGAAAAATCTTGAAAAATAAGTTAGTTTATAAGCTAGATGCAACATTTCATACATAGCTAAAAATATTGCAATCATAAGGCTAATAGCTTCAATGACTTGTCACCTACTAACATTTTCCCGATGATTTTATCGGTGAATGCGAATGACTATTCATATAATGAGCCTTACACCATCTCCATTAGTTGGTTTATGCTAGAACTTAAAATTATTGTCACACATCATTCTATTAATATTCTCTTTCACATGCTAGCTGAAAAACTATCTTTTAGTGTGTAACTTGGCGTATCAATAACCTTTCTTAATGTAGCTTATCAAAACGCTAACTTATAAGCTAATTTATAATTTATTTTAGTGGTATTATCAGATGCTAAATTATAATAAGCTGGTTTATTTTGTTGAAATAGAACCTAACATTAACATACAGATAATAGTACAACTTAAAATAAATATATTCTCTAATAGTTAACTTCTTTGAATGTTTTTTGAAAAAAGTACAACTTATTTATCATTATTTATAAAAAAATGTCTTAGAAAAATCATTCATTTAATTAGTCATTTTTTGAACACGTTTCATAGTTAATATACAATAGTTTATACCTAAAGTTCTAGAAAGTGATGTGATTTAATCTACCTAGTTTACAGGTTAGGCTAAAAAGAGATGGCACATGATATTTTGAGGAAATAAGAGAGAGGGAGAACATTTAGAGAGAAAGAGATGGTGTCATTGGTAAGAGAAGATGGAGAAGACCGGCATGCTTTTTGTCGTTGTGGAGTGAATATTTGCCGATGCAGATACCGCGGGGCGATGTATGCCCCCGGCATGGCATCCACGTGAGAGAAGATGGAGAAGACCGGCATGCTTTTTGTCGTTGTGGAGTGAGTATTTGCCGATGCAGATACTGCTGGGGATGTATGCCCCCGGCATGGCATCCACGTCGGATATATATATATATATATATATATATATATATATATATATATATATATATATATATATATATATATATATATATATATATATATATATATATATATATATATATATATATATATATATATATATATATATATATATATAATGAGAGGTTCAATTGAGAACCCTTAAAAGTTTGAGAACGCGAGGACAAATCTGAGTTAATCATTTAATAAGGGTAAATTAGTAATTTTGAATTTAAATTAGATTGTAACATATTATAATTAAATCATAATTTCCTAAAATCTAGTGATAATGATTGCAGTTGCCTAAAAATAATGAATTAATTAATTTTTGTTTCTTTTGTTGTTAAAGAAAAATAATTTTTTTTTTTTTTAATTTTCTCCCACAATAATAAAAATCAATGTTATTTTTCTAATTTATCTATTAAAATCATAATATTTGTAATCATAGATAAATAAAACATAATTTTAATCAGAAATGAATACGACTGTACTTATAAATGAATGAAAAAAGTTTAGAGAAAAGATATTCAATAGTTCATAAATTTATATATATCTATTCATAAATGAATAACACAAAAAAGGAAAAAATACAGTGTCATAATTAGGCATATTTTTTATAACCATAAATGAATACAACATAGGAAAAAAGTGAAATTCTATAATTAACTATTATTTCATAATCATAAATGAATAAGTCATAATCTTCTCCACTTTTGGTTGTACATTAGCATACCAATACTTCATTCCCAAATGATCGAGATTCTTGTTTTATCTTAATATTCTTGATTTTCTCTGTACATTTTCAAATACAAAATAAATATATCAATAACATTAATCAAATCAAAAGTAAATTGAAAATACTCAATGAAATTAACTAGTACAAATCATGTAATCATCAATGAATAAGACATTGTAATCAATTCATGTAATCGTCAATGAATAAGCATACTATAATTATCAATGAATAACACATATAATTATCAGCAATGATTTGATTTAATCATCAATCATCAAGGACTAATTGGTAAATTCATCAGTGATAAACTTTATATAATTATCAATGAATAACACATATAATTATCAATGAATAACACATATAATTATCAACAATGATTTGATTTAATCATCAATCATCAATGATTAATTGGTAAGTTCATCGGTAATTAACTTCATATAATGAATAAGACATATAATTATCAATGAAGTACACATATAATTATCAACAATGATTTGATTTAATCATCAATGTTTAATTGGTAGATTCATCAGTTTACATGTGTATCCTTGTATCTTGGCTCGATTTGTGTGACTGAAGATAAGGTTAACAATAGATATTTTTAATAAAATCACAAAAAGTATAATTAAAAGTTGCTGCAAAATGCATTTAGTGTATTACTAATAAGTAATAAAAGATACAAGTTACTCTATAATTCATATCGGCTTGATAGGTCGGGTTAGTCAAGATTGTCGAGCTGCTGAGTCTAAACTTTTCCAAGACCAAACTTATAGATGGATTATTAATAAGTTACTAGGTGAAAATAGCCATAGACTCAACGTTAAACCAACTACTATATGACATGACCACATAACATTAAATGAAGAAGTCATTATTCCTTTCTTAGTTATGTTATAAGTAGGCGAATTATCGCGCGTTGCGTAGGAAAAACATTATATAGTAAAAATATTAATAGATATATATTGTCAAAAATAATTAATTTATTATCGTTAACCATGAAATTATTATTCTTATACTAAAACAAAAGGTTGATGTAAATTATTGATATTATCTTTAACCATAAGATAAAAAAAATATTTATTAGAAAGTTGAAAATAAATAATTTCAAAGCAGTTATACTAATAGAATCCAGTTAACGAAATAATACTCAGATTACTATGTTTCAAAATAAATATTTAATATATTGTGCATAGAATTATGTATCTATCAACAATAACTAGAAACAAAATATAAATATAAACACAAATATACTATATCATTAGCGAATACTATCTCTAATCCAAATATATCATTCTTATTTTTAAGATTGACTGCCTTCCATACCGTAAACAACTGCACTTGAATAACTCACTCATCTTTCAATAGATTAAATTCACTTATCAAAGTATATCTCTTCACAATGGTGAACTCCCTAATTGAGATGAATTCTTTTCATGTGGTTATATTAAACTACGTATTTAATATTTAATTAAAATAAAATAATTCTGGCGCATATTTATTTTAATGTCAAAACTTTCTAACTTCTAACTAATCTTATACAATTCAAAAGGTATTTTTAACTTAAGATAGTTAATTGATATTTATGATACTTAAAAAGATGAAAAATAAAAAAAATATCATATATTTTTTCAACTTTAACTAAATTGATTGTTGAAGGTTGATACAAAAATTATTAATTTTAAAATACGAATTTTTTAACTAAAATTCTTTCAATTGATGAATTAAATATCATGATTTAAAAAGGCTTCTGAATTGAGTAGTTAAAGAGAAAAAAAAAATATTTCTTATAACAAAACATTCATGAACTATATTTAAAGAACGAGTATATACTAAAGTGTTAGAAAGCACTAATTAGTTAAATACAAAATAATAATATACTTATCGATGAAACTATATTATGATTGGATAGACATCTAAGAAAACACTTGGTGACCCAAACTCAGAGCCCGCTAATGTTTAGTTATAATAAAGCTTCAGACTGTCATGCACGGGTTCAACTAATTTTACGCATTACATATACAATAAAATTAAAAATATATTTTTATCGTCAACACTTAAACAACTACAAACTAATGTTTAACTGAAATAAGCTACCTTAATTAATGTGATGATATCATTACAGTATCTAACTTTGTCAAAATATTTACGATTACAAACTAACGATGATGTTCTTATTGATTTAATAAGCATACCAAAAGCTTGTTGTTACATACATTTAATTTTAAAAATTACATATACAATAAAATTAAAATCATGTTTCATTGTCAACTTTAAACAATTAAACACTAATGTTTATTTAAAATGAATTGCCATGATTTATTTGATAATATCATTATAATATATAAATTTATTTTAACGTTTATCATTATAAACTAACATTAACATTATTAGTAAAAATAATTTGAAAAGTTATAAAAGTTTTAAATAAATATGATTGAAGAGAAAATACCCCTATTAATTATAATATATATAAGTAATTGTAAAGTGCACTTACATATTAGCAAACTCAATTATTAGAAGATAATGATAATATATGATTTACTAAGTATTTTTTTTAAAAACTATTCAATTTTATCAAAATTTAAATATTAATTATTTATGATTTACTAAGTATTTTGTAAAACCATTCAATTCAATCAAATTAAAATATTCATTATATTTTTATTAGAAAGGCAAGAACAAAACTTCATGATAGTCTTTATTAAATATATACATAGTTTAGGTAATTTTAAAATATGATTATGATAAAACAATTAGTAAACATTATAAAAAGAAAATTTAAAAAGTCATTGGAAATATGAAAAGAAATAGAAGTTTAAATGAATGTGATGCTTGTAAATATGCTTCTTTTATAATATACTAGACCAATGTCCGCGCATTGCGTAGGAAAACATTACGTAATCAAAATATTAATAGATACATTGTCAAAAATAATTAATTTATTAACATTAACTATGAAATAATTATTCTTATACTAAAATAAAATATTTATTTAAATTATTGATATTATCTTTAACCAAAAGATAAAAAATATATTTATTAAAATATTGGAAATAAATCATTTCAAAGCAATTATACTAATAAAATCCAATTAACGGAATAATATTCAAATTATTATGTTTCAAAATAAATATTTAATTTATTTTGCATCATAATCATGTATCTATCAACAATAACTACAAATGAAATATAAATATAAACACAAATATACTATATCTTTAGCGAATATCATCTCCAACCCTATTATTTCATTTTTATTCTTAAAATTGACTGTGTTCCTTATTGTATACAACCTCATTTGAATAACTCACTCATCTTTCAATGGATTAACCTCACTTATCTTAGTTATCTTAGTATATGTCATGACAATGGTGAAGTCCCTAGTTGAAATGAAGTTTTTTCATGTGGTTTTATTAAACCACATATTTAACATAAAATAAATTACTTCCAGTGAATATTTATTTTAACATCAAAACTGTCTAACTTCTAACTAATCGTATATAATTCAAATGATATTTTTTTTAACTTCGGATAGTTAATTAATATTCATGATACTTAAAACAATGAAATATAAAAAATATCATATATTTTTTTCAACTTCAACTAAATTGGTTCTTGAATGTTGATACAAAAATTATTAATTTTAAAATACATATTATTTGTGTAAAATTTAACTAAAAATCTTTCAATTAATGAATTAAATATTATGATTTAAAAAGGCTTTTGAATGGTAGTACTTAAAGAGACAACAAAATATTTCTTATAACAAAGCATTCATGAATTATTATTTAAAAAATGACTATATGCTAAAGTTTTAGAAAATACTAATTAGTTTAAACAAAAAATAATAGTATACATATTGATGAAACTATATTATGATAGGATAGACATCTAAGAAAACGGTTATGACCCAAACTTAAAGCCAACTTATGCTAAATTATTATAAAGCTTCTATCGTCATGTGTCAGTTCAACTAATTTTACACATTAGATATTCAATAAATAAATGTGTTTCAATGAAAAATACTTCTATTAATAATTATAATATATAGGTAATTGTAAAATACACTTACATATTAGCAAACTCCATTTGTTAGAAGATAATTATAATATATGATTTACTAAGTATTTTGTAAAAACTATTCAATTTGATCAAATTTAAGTATTAATTATATATAATTTACTAAGTATTTTGTAAAAACCATTCATTTCGATCAAATTTAAGTAATTATTTTTTATTAGAAATGAAAGAACAAAACTTAATGATAGTCTTTATTAAATATACATATAGTTTAGGTGATTGTAAAATGTGTTTTATGATAAAGAAATTAGTAAACATTATAAAAAGAAATTTAAGTATTAATTATATATAGTTTACTAAGTATTTTGTAAAAACCATTCATTTCAATTAAATTAAGTATTAATTATTTTTTATTAGAAATAAAAGAACAAAACTTAATGATAGTATTTATTAAATATATATGTAGTTTAGGTGATTGTAAAATATGTTTTTGATAATGCAATTAGTAAGCATTGTAAAAAGAAATTTGAAAATTCATTAGAAATATGAAAAAACATAAAAGTTTCAAATGAATGTGGTTCTTGGAAATATGCTTCTTTTATAAGATATATAGATATATATAGATTAGGCTAATGCCTGCGCGACACGCAGGTTAAATTATATAGTTAAAATTTTGACAAATATACGTGGTTAAGATTGAGTATGTTATTAACATTAACTACCAAATAATAATTGTTATATTAAGTTGATACATAAAATTATAAGTGTTTTCAACAATATAGTAATCAAAATTTGCAATGGTCTTTACATGCGGTTTACGTATGAATAAAATCAAATATAAATATTGATTTAGTGTTACTTTTAACTATTGTTATTATTAATTAATTTAAAAATGACTTATTGGATAGAGTATTATATTCAACTATTGTTATTGTTAATTAATTTAAAAACTTGTTTTTAAAACTCAAGGAAACATATTTACATGAATTATCTTAAAATCTAAATTGTAAGAGTAACTAAAAAATTACAGTAATAAAAACGTAGATTATTTGAAACATTACTTCGTAGGTCTCATAAATTGTAAATTATAAAATTTGAGAATTTCATTACGTAAATTTGCATGCTAATATAATTTGAAATAAATAAGTTAAATTATTTGACATAAAGGGCTCATGGATGTTTTTCATAAATATTAATCAACTTAAGAATCTTATTTTTGTAACTTATAGCAAGTTCGGTAGTACTTTTTTATGAATTATTGGTATTTTATCAATCACTCAATACCATTATAGTGAATAACTTATTTTGTTAGTATTCATTGACTCTTAATATTTTTAACCATTTATATTTATTATAACATTAGATGTAATCAAAATTCAAACATCTTATAACATTATCCTTTCCCCTCTTAATTATCTTTTATATTTATGTTTTTATTATTTCTTGACTAATTAATCTAATATATTATACATGCAATGTAAAATCGATATTTCTATAGAAAATATATTTAAAAATATTTTTTAAGTCAATTAAAATAACACATCAAATAGTTTTGAAAACTAAAAATCAAATGAGAGTATTTTATAAAATATATCAAATATGTAAGATAAATATCTAATTATTTGGAAAGAAAACATCTAAAAAAACTTATTGCATTAAAGAATAATTTTAAATATAAGTTTTCCAATTCATATGATTGTAAAATTTATAATGTTCATATAACTATATTCTGATAAGGTCGTTGAAACCTTAGTTTTCCATTGCTTTCTACCAAGGGCATGTCATATGCATTAATCATGGTAAGTCTTTACCATATCGCCAATTCGTTTTAAATTATATGTTCTTTATATATTATTCATGCTATCTACCACCCTAACAAACGTGTTGATTGTTTTAGGTTTTCGTTTTGTTATTGGATCCTAAAATGACAATAAATAAAATAACTTCAAATATAAAATAGGAAATCAAGACACTATATTAAAATGATAAACAAAAATAGAAACTCTTGTAATATAAACAATATGAAAAATACAAAAGAAAATTAGCACGAAGAAACAATAAAACAAAATTATTGTACATGTCTCTAACCCCTAACGTAGACTTTTTTTGTCTTCTCAGATCTTTTTTTCTCCATCTTATTCTTGAAACTCTGGCTATCTAATATATTTCCATGAACTATATATATACATCTATATATCAACCAATAATGTACAATAAGTTCAAAATACTTTTGAGTTACTATGAATAATTACTTGAAAGCTAAATAGTTTTAGTATTACAGTAATATGATATAGCAAATAGTGTTCATTATTAAAAGGCATTTGGAAAGTCAATAGAAAAATATAAAAAGACATGAGTGTTTTAAATGAATATGATGCTTCGAAATGTATCTCAATCAAAATACCAAATTAACAAAAAAAATTGATCAAAAACTAATTTCTATAATAACGAAATTTTTCAAAAGAGCGAGCTCCTTAATTATTTAAATAGTGAAAGATTAAATATAAAATTTAAATGAAAATACCAAATTCGTACATAACCTAAGAATAGGTTTCATTGAATTAATATGATTATAAAATATTATTTTGATTTATACTTTTTTTGAACTATTAATAGCCAATCAGTTTGGATAGACATATTTTATAATCATATAATTTTAATGGAATCTATTCATAAGTTATGTCTGAATTTTGTATTTTAATTAATGTTTTATATTTAAAAATTTACTATTTTTATATAATTTAAAAACTCTCTCTATGGAAAAAATTTCATTATTATTGCAATGAAATCTATTTTTAGATTACATCCGAACTTGGTATTTTGATTAAAACTTTATATTTAAACTTTCACTATATTCAAATAATTACAAAACTCGCTATTTTGAAAATTTTTGTTATTATAAAAAATAGTTTTTTGATAAAAATTTTCTTAATATATTTCGGTTGAGGTTTATATCTAACATTATATTTAAAAGAATAGACTGTGAACATTTTTAAAGTTTATTTTGTGTTTTAGTTTTATATTGTCGGTTTAACACCAATTTTAAATGAACAAATTAAATGTTATAGTTAAAAAGTTAAGTATACTAAAATTGTATTTTGAATTTAACATCTTATTTGAATTATCTAATTAAGTGTATTATATTAAAAAAATATAATTTGATACTAATATTTTTTAATAAGAATGGATTTTATGTAGTAATTAAAAAGGAAGTTAAAATGTTGGGGGATTTCAAATGAATGTGGTGATACGAAAAATGCTTCTTTTATAATATATATATATATATATATATATATATATATATATATATATATATATATATATATATATATATAGATATAGATATAAATATAGATAATTAACATGTCTAATGGAAATTAAATTAGTTCTCTTAGTACTTTACTTTTATATTCATTATTGACGCGGATTAACATCATTGATTAAGTAGCACATTTGTTTCGATTTCTTTACCTTTTAGCTAACTTATTAACTGTATGATTAAATCTAAAAATGCACTATACAAAAATTTACATGATCAGTCAAATTGATTATATAAATTTGAACTCTTTAAGTTTCACACACACACACACACATCACCGTAATTAACCCGTAGATTATAATCCTTAAAGAAATAAATACCTCATTTTTCTGATAAGGGGACAATGATACTGCAGCTAAACGATTTTCCTGAATACATGTTTGCAGAGCTTTTATTGCTTCTTTTCTAGCATTTTCATCCTTGTATATATTTGCAATTGGATCAAATAACTACATAAACAAAGGTGATTAGATGTATGAACATTGTGTCACAAGGAAACTAATGGTTTGATAATTGCATATACTTGAAAACCTTTTTGAGATATTCAAGTTTTCTAGATATAAACTTGTTCAGATTCGTCATCACCCTCTCCATATAGCCAGTGTTCAGTTTCTTGCAGACTTATAGAAATAATCTCCACATCTGAATATGTTGCAAAACTGTGGTAGGAACTCAAAAGGTAAATGACAAATATTCCATCAAATTCATCTAGAGATAGAGAGGAGGGGGAGAGGGATAGCTTTCATTAAGAGATATAGAGGAGATGGTGGCGATTCAGGAGCCAATCTGAGGAACCTTAATAGAGGGGAGAGTGAGAGAGGAAAAAAAAGATAAACTTCCTAATTTGTAATACGTAAATTAAGGGATAATTAATAGAATATATATGTAGAATGCACATTATACCCTTACCAGATTTTTATTAATTACATATGGATACATTCCATTTTTTAAAATTACATAAATGACACAATCATATTAGCCCTTGATCTGATAATTTAAATGGCTGAGATTTGTCCTCGCGTTCTCAACCTTTTCAGAGTTCTCAATTAAACTTACCTTTCTCTCTCTCTCTCTATATATATATATATATATATATATATATATATATATATATATATATATATATATATATATATATATATATATATATATATATATATATATATATATATATATATATATATATATATATGGTCCGGATCCGGTGAGGACTTCAATTTTGATGAGGACTGCGAGGACAATTCTCGTCCACTCATTTCCTTAAGGGCAATAAAGTCAAACGTAATTATTGGATTTGACGTAATCTCATGCGGCGCTCGTCCATGGAACGTAATACGGACTCGAGGATATAATCACATGTTACTCACGTCCGTACAACATAATTTAGCCGGGTTTTTTATTTTTATTTGGTTTTTATTTTTTTAAATATTATTTTTTGTTTTTTTTTCAGTTTTTTTCTTTTTTCCAGTTTTTTTCCTTTTTTCAGTCTTTTTCCAGTTTTTTATTTTTTTTTTATTTTTTTTTTTTATTTTTTTTTTTTTACGTTTGTCGTTTAAAAATCATTTTGCATCGTAACTCGTTTTGGATCTTGGTTCATAACTAATTTTGAATCTTGGATCATAAGTTTTAGATCATAAAACATATTTTGGTTTTAATATTTTTGGATCATGTATATTTTTTTGTTATTTTGATAAGTTTTGATTCATAAAATAATTAGTTTATAATTGTTTGAATCATTAAACATATTTTGGTTCTTAATAATTTTGGATCATGTATGTTTTTTTGCTATTTTGATGGGTTTTTTTTACTTAAAAATATAAAAATGAACACTTAAAAACATTTTTTTTTCAAAAAATTCTTTTTGCAAACTTACTAATATAATGTCTACAATGTTCCCTTCAATTTTCATAATTTTTGGAGAATTGTTTTTATTTTTTGATTTTTTATAAAAATAAAAAATAAAAAATATTTTTTTTCAAATTTTCATGATGGTGCTTGTTTTGTAGAGAATTAAATTTTAAGAACTTTGGTTTTTTCAGAATTTTTTTTACAAAGACAAGAAAAAGGTATTGCCAAAAAACTAAGTTGGTGGAATAAAAAAACCCAGCAAACGAGATTGTGACAAGTGTCGCAATGGGGGTGGGGTATTCGATCAGATTACTATATTACCATTCTTAATTTATATTACCTACCTACTAGTTTTGATTTTTAGACAACTACCCCCAAGCTTTTAAGATGTGTCAATTTTTTCATAATGAATCTTAGCCACCCATTTTTCAAGATTAGAGGTCCAGATTTGTCCTCACAGTCCTCACTGAAATTTGAGTCCTCACCCGATTCTAATTCTATATATATATATATGTATATATATATATATATATATATATATATATATATATATATATATATATATATATATATATATATATATATATATATATATATATATATAGGAATGGATTCAAATGAGAACCACTAAAAGGTTAAGAACCGTGAGAACCAACATTCACACATTAAAAATCATGTTTTTTTTGTTTTTTAGTTTTTTCACACTTGTTTATTATGTGAAAATACATCAAACTTAATAAATTTCCTTATTTTTTAATACGTTTTACAATATTCACAATATAATAAAATTTCTAGTTATTAAACTGTGAATACTGTAACGAAAATTTTTTTTTCTTTAAAACACATCAATATTGATATCTAATAGCAAAGGAAGGATAATTATATATTTTTATAGGTTTGGTAATTTTATTTTGATAAAAAACAATTGTTAAAAATAAAAAATACAACATTATTAAATTGTGAATTAGTGGTTCTCACGGTTCTCAAACTTTTAGTAGTTCTCATTTGAACCTTCCCTATATATATATATATATATATATATATATATATATATATATATATATATATATATATATATATATATATATATATATATATATATATATATATATATATATATATATATATATATATATATATATATATATATATATATATATATATATATATATATATATATATATATATATATATATATATATATATATATATATATATATATATATATATATATAGAGGTTCTTTTGGGATCCCTTAAAACCCTAAAATCTTGAGAACCAAATCTAGACCTTCATATCAAAAAAAAAAAAAAGGTAAAGATGAAAGATGGCAGTTTCGTAATTATCTATAATTTGAATGGTATATTTGCTATGAACAAAACCTGTTAGGGGCATTATAGACATTAAAAATTATCATTAAAATTAAATACCTAAAAATCAAGAAATTCAAAATGGAATGTATCTTTCTCTCTCACACCCTCACAAGTTGGGGCTAGCCCACTTGGCTAACAAGGTGATTACTAACAAGGAGGTCATGGGTTCAAACCCCGGCACTAACATAACAAGGAGTAGTTTAGGAGTAGGAGTAGGATAGATTTGCTGTTCAAAAAAAATGTATCACCCTCACTTCTCTTTAACAGAACCCTAATCGGCAAAAGCTCCGCCACCACTTGCATAGAACAAAACCTAACCCTTGATGGACGCCCGTCATAGCCTGCCACTATCCACCGTTACTGCTGCCATCGCACCGCTAACAACCATTGGTCTCATCTACATCGCACATATCATCTCCGACTGTCGGATTTGCAAACACCCATCAAGAACCCTCTACAGCCCGCCGTTTCCATCGCCAGCCGCACCTTCTCACCAACAAACTCGCGCTGCCGCCGTTGTCACCCATTTCAACATAAAGCACCAACTATGTCTATCTTTTTGGCTAAAGGAAGACCTGCTAGCCTCACTTTTTCCCTTGAAGACCTGCTAGCCTCCACCGGCGAAACCATATACCTGCAACCGTTCTCTCTTTCTCTCCTCCGACCATCGATGCCGTCTACAGTCCTGGGTCCTCCTGCATCGCCTCCGTCGGACGCCCCTGCACCCTTATCCATCGTCTCGCCTTTCTTAGGGATTGAAATACCATAGCCGCCGTCTACAGTCCTAGATGATGTCGTATAGGTACAAAGCAGCAATCGGTTTACGTCTTCTGATTTGAACACCGTGAACAGGGAATACGTGAGGTATGCTACGTATCTCCCTGATTTTAATTACGTCGCATCACCATCGATCCGATTTGATCACCGTTCAATCGATTTTTCCACAACCTCAATGAAGATTATTGGCAATTGCTCTGTTTTTCTCCCACAATTAAAAATAATCAGATACAATTGCTCTGTTTTTCTCCTACATAGGTTGAATAAATCGAAGCATCCTCGTGGATCCATATGCTTCTTCATCTTCGGTCTCTTTGTGGGGTCCATCAATTGAGTCAATGGTAATTCTCTTATGATGTAAGCTCTATATTCAACCCGGTTTTCTCTTTTCCTTTTCTGATTTGGTGATTGTGTGTGATTAATCTAGATACATTTTTCAATTTTAGAAATAAGGTTTGGTGATTGTGTGTGATTCATGAAATGTTTTATTGACTTGATAATTTGCTGAACATGATTGGATGCGTGATCGTACCATTGCATACTCACAGGAGCTTCGCCACATTTAGGGCTGAACATGGTACGGTACCAGACATTTTTTCCTCAAACCATGTACCGTACCAATTATAATTGGTATACAAACTTAGCTACCGGAACCGTACCAAGTATAAGTGGTACCAACTTGTTTGGCTACCAACAAGTTCGGTTTGCACAAATTGGTAATTGTTTGTACCAATATACAAATAATATGCAATCGAAGAGAAAATATAAAAACAAAAAGAAGTTCGACACTTTAAAATGTTATATAAGGATTTGATCGTCATCCCCTAGTTAGAATATTAACACGTATGCTGAACTTGGAAACAAAATAAGCGAAGGATGTGAGGGATGTTTAGTACTATATATATAAACATTATCTACAAACAAAATAACATAATTTAAAAACGAAGGCTTCATATTGTAGCATTCCCGCTTGCAAAGAAAGTAAAAAAAAATGTGACAAATTAATATGACTAGTAAAAGAAAGGTTAAGTTGAAATTTCTTGTTGTGATATACTAAAGGATTATATGGTATTTTACTAAATATTTTATTTATTTGTTATTTAATTATATAATTAACTTTTTAGTTTTTTATTTTGTATGAGACTAAATCAGTAATTGGTAACTTGGAATAATAATCGGTTGCTTTATCAATTTATCTCTATTACCGAACATATATATATATATATATATATATATATATATATATATATATATATATATATATATATATATATATATATATATATATATAATTGGTTGGTACGGTACAATTACGGTATTCGAAATTTAGTACCATTACCGTGCCGAGATCACTCGATTGGTACGGTACTACCGGCCAAACATATTGGCTACCAAACATCTTGGTAGCCAATTTGATTGGTACGGTTGGTAACATGTTGGTTGGTTGTCCGTGGTACATTTTTGACAGCCCTAGCCACATTAATGTAGATGACTCTGTTTATGATTACAAAGATGCTGTTCATGAATTTGCAACTTTTGAGATGTTTTTGAAGACACCTAAAGCTCAGGCCTGTGCAAAAGATGTTGTTCGTGATTTTGTTTATTTGTTTTACAAAGATGTTGTTCATGAATTTGCAACTTTTGAGATGTTTTTGAAAGACACCTAAAGCTCAGGCCTGTGCAAAAGATGTTGTTCGTGATTTTGTTTATTTGTTTTACAATCAGCCTCATTTGTTTTTTATTGGAATTTCATACACGTATGTGCATATATGCATATACGTATGTGCATATATGTATATACGTATATGCATATATGTATATGCATATATGCATATACGTATGTGCATAAGTGCATATACGTGTGTACATATATACACATATTTACACAAGTACACATACACATATGTGGATATGGATATGTGCATATATATATATATATATATATATATATATATATATATATATATATATATATATATATATATATATATATATATATATATATATATATATATATATATATATATATATATATATATATATATATATATATATATATATATATATAGACTAAATATCAAATGGGAACCAATATTTTCCTAGGAACCGTAGGAACTTTTTTACTGAAAATTTTTTTTCAAAAAAAATGAAATAATACACCTAATCGCATATATTTAAGACATTTTGTAAAAAAAAATGAAAAAATAATATATATACACGAAATGTGCACATATGCACGAAACGTGATCATATACACATGTGCGAAAAAAATGCATATATGCACATTTCGTGTATACATATTATTTTTCAAATTTTTTTTGACAAAAAGTCTTAAATATAAGCGACTAGATGTATTATGTCATTTTTTTTGAAAAAAAAAAATTTCAGTCAAAAAGTTTCTACGGTTCCTAGGAAAATATTGGTTCTTCCTTGAAACGGACTCTATATATATATATATATATATATATATATATATATATATATATATATATATATATATATATATATATATATATATATATATGTATATATATATATATATATATATATATATATATATATATATATAAAGGCGTATGTGCACATATGTGCATATATGTTTATATGCATATAAATGCGTATGTGCACATATGCATATATGCCTATATATGCAAAAATAGATGTGCATTTGTTCATATGCGTATATGCATGTATGTATTTGTTTTATTTTTTTTTTGAATATACATGTATATTAACTTTCAAAAAGAGTCCCAAAGCTATTAAAAAGACTAAATTACCCTTGTTATTTTCTTTTTCATTTTTCTTTAAATGTTTTATTTACTTTAATAATTATAAAAACCCCAAAATCAACCCCCTCCTCCCCTCTTCTGTATATCTCTCTGTCACAATTTCCCAATTCACATTTTTCGAATCGGGAAGCTAAATGACGATGAAAATTGGATTCTGCCCAACCCTGGATCAGTGTTTCACCGAATCGGGAACCTAAAAGGGATACCGGAGTTTGGATTTGAATTGTATCAGATGGGATTTCGATTGAAGATGTGTTTCGATTGGCGGTTTCGAGACGTGAAAGCCGACAATGGAAGGGACAGGTGGTCCGACTAGGTGGCGGAAGTGCGTAGCCAGCGTGCCCAATTTGCCGGATAAAATCAGATGTAGTAAATAGACAACAACAGTCCCGACTTACCCGCTTCCCACCTTCAATTGGGTCGCACCAAGCCAATGCAATCGTCGATCCAACAGGTTTGCGTTTCTGACGTATCGATTTGGTACAAGTCGTTCAGAAACGTCTTCGATAATGGCCACTGTGGAAACTACAACCGTTGATTTGTTTAGCAACATGAAATATCATGATGAAAAGGCTTAACAATCGCAGAAGAATAGGGACTAGGGTTTAGCGTAATTGAAGGATGGAGAAGAAATCGACGTCTCTTTTTTCAGTGTCTTCAATCCCGGCAATTCTCAGAAGATGATCGAGAGCTACCCGTTGATACGCCTCTTCGATAAACGGATTTTCACCTTTTCGAAACCTCCTGCCTTTTTACCTGGCCAAGGACTACTTCTGCAAGCTAATTGAAACCTTGAGGACCCATAAAGTGAAAATCCAAAAATAGGACTCTTTTGGTAAGTAACCCCAAACCACCACAGGGACTATTTCTGTAATTTACTCTTAAAAATATGAATATGTATATTTGAAATGTGAAAATATGCATATATGCATCTGGGAGTATGCATATATACACATGCAAATACACTAATATGTTTTTTTAATTTCAAAAATTTGATTTTTTTTTTAAAATTCAGAATTTTTATGTTTTTTTAATTCCAGAATTATTTAAAAATAAAAATGAAACTCTTATAAAATTTTTCAAATTTAAAAATTCAAATTTATTAGACTAGTTTTTAGCTTGATTTTAGGAGTTGTTAGTGTTGTTCCTAAAAATAAAAAAAATCAAAACTAAATGAGAATTGTAAAATGACAATCATGCCCTTTTGTGTTCTGACCAATCATAAGGAGTTCTCAAGATCTCATGGTTTTTTGAGATTCCACAAGAACCCAACCCTATATATATATATATATATATATATATATATATATATATATATATATATATATATATATATATATATATATATATATATATATATATATATATATATATATATATATATATATATATATATATATATATATATCGCGCAATGCGACGGGGTGCTAGGAGGATAGGGGTGGGGGGAAGAAATGTTGGACAATTAGGATTTTTTTCATGATTGGTTTCCTTTGCATGAATTTTTTTATTTTTGGGAAATTCAGTTCGTACTCGCGCAATGCGGTGAACGTCAGAACTGGAGGGTTGTTGTTTAGATAAAAAAAGTTCGTTGTTTTATGTTAGAAATAAAACTATCCTAATTTCAAGATATTTATCGAACGTACCTAGGATTGTTTATGGGTTTGCAAGATTGGATAGTTATTCTTATAGATATTAATAATAAAAATATGTTTGCTCTTAAACTTAAAAATGTATATAACGTTATTCATGTACACCGACTTTCAATTCTAATCGTAATACCCATTTTGTGATTAGAATACCCATTTTGTGCCTGTAAAACAATTCATCTTCAAACAAAGTTATAGTTTTTGGTAAGAGGATGTTCCAAATTTATCCGGTAGGGCCTGCAAATGAAGTCATATCGATTTATTTAGTTTAACCAACTTGAAAAAGACCCTAGGATAACTTACACGTTGTTGTTACTATCGAAATGCACAAAAATCAATGATATTATATGGATAAATATTTCTATAATTCCCGACATACAAAAAAGTTGAAATCCGATTGAGGCATTAAATATTATCGCAATTCATCAAAAATGAAATACCTCAAATAAGGAGTCCCTCGACTTTGAAAACATTGTTGCTATTGAAATTCAGTTGCATGCGCTTAGGAAAGCTAGCATATAAAATAGTTGCAAGCACTTACCAAAGTAATTAAAGCCAAAATAAATACTTACAAAAGAACAAGAGTAACCTCGATAAACATCAAAGTTGTTAAGATAGTTAAGATCAAGAAAACAAATACTTACAAAAGAACAAACTAAAAAAGTTAATATATACCATCTTTTTGGCATAAAGTACATTCATACATTTTCAGGTACAAAAAACCCAAACACATAGTCAAATACACATACATACAAACAGATAATCATGTACATACACCGATTCACATACAGATACCCCCTACAGAAAAAACCACACACACATAAGCTCACAGACTGTCACATTCATGACACATACATTGTGACATACAAATACACACACAACTACTCGGTAGTTATCATTAATTAGTAGTCTCATGTGGCTTACATGGTCCCTAAAGGTTTCGTACTTCTAGGTAGATAATGTCAATCATAGTAACCATTCTAAGTTTTCAATATCCTTTGTTCTTTTTTGTCAAACAAAAAATTAAGCTGGTAACGCATAATCCGAAAATGTGGAACAAATTGAAACAACTGCTGGTACAAAACCGACTCTTGTTCCACTGTAAGTCAATCAGCGTATCTGTAATAAAATGAAAGATATTTTCAATAAAATTTAAAAAGAAAACAAACTTACTGTGAACAAGAAGGGAAAGATGAAGATAATTTTAGCAAAGCCATCAAACACATTGCCCTGGTGGTGAGATCGGACATATGTCGCATTATAGCAACTTTTATAGCATCATTGCATCAATTGCATCAAATCCGGTTACCTGTAACGAATATCTCATGTAATATATTGTTTTTTTCAGTAATTCAAACACGATAACTCACGGTTATAGGTTCCCAGATATCAAGCATTCCAATATTGTTAACCAACAAGTCACCATATTCTCCAATGCACCATACTGCTACCCTCACAACTGCTTCCTGGTTGAATGAAAAAAATATATATCGATCGATGTGTATACAATGGTAGAAACGTCCATTACTTTTAAGAGAGATTTCATGGTACCTGGTCACCTGATGTTTGGATTGATTTATAGAGTGACCTTACTGTGTATCCACGGAGGTTAGATGCATTTGTTATCACAACAATTAAAGCATGCCTCACAAAGAAGCATGAGCATGAGCATGAGCATGAGCATGAGCATGAGCATGAGCATGAGCATGAGCATGAGCATGAGCATGAGCATGAGCATGAGCATGAGCATGAGCATGAGCATCTGATTGATGTACCATATTTTCTCTTGGGAAAGCCTAAAAGGGTAGAGATCAATATTAGCATGCATAAGACAATATTGGTTATTACAAAAATACCCTTGGCTTACTTTACCACAATGGAGCAAATTTTCGCTGTAAGATCTCCCTTGATGTCCTGGTGACTTACTACCAGATAAAGTTTACAACATATTACAAATGTAACTTAGAAGACTATCAAGAATAAATCAGTAAATCGCATTTTGAAATTATCAATGTTAGTCTTGGTTTTAAAAAGCGTAAGGTGCCCCCAAAGCGCTAAAGGTTCATGGAGCCGAAGCGCTAAGCGAAAGCGCTCGCTTAGTGAACACGAAGCGCCCAAGATTAAAAAAAATAACTAAAAATATGAAAATAATAATAAATACTTAAAAATCTTTTAAAATGCATATAAATACCAAAAAGAACCCTCTAAAATGCTTAGTGCCTAATTGCCTATCAATCTAAAAGCTCAAAAGTGGAACTAAAAATCATCTAACTAGAACTGTATTATTGAATCTTGGAGAAGCCGAGTTAGAGAATGTGACAATTGCAAATTTGGTCAACAAAAGTCAACAGTAGCCAAACGAAGCGTACGTTAAATCCATATATTGAAATGTAATTTTCTAGAACTTTTACGATAATATAATACTACGTACGCTGATTCAAATCAATTATCGAGTAAACGCTGATAACACGTATAATAAACTACTGTAGTGTAAAAATCCGATAATCATGCAATTATTATTTTGAGAATAATAATATTCATAAAACGATGTATTCGTGAATACGAACATGTGGATATATAGAACGTCGAAAACAGAGTTCGTATGTGAAAGTTACAACAATTAAACCGCTGTGAACGAATAAATTATGAAGCGTAATCACGTCTAGTACTTAATTTCAAAGCCAAACATAATTTTCGGTAAAATACTAAAAATCGCGTAATCGGAAGATTACTGTGCTTCAATGCGTATTTCATCGTCTAACGAGTCATGATTCAATCTAAATAAACATTTACCAATGTTTTTATACATAATAATTAGTTAGAACATCATTTCTCCAAAAACTCATAAAATTACGCTAAAACGTTTTGCGATTTTATATAAAAACCATTTATTTTATATAAAAGAGTGGTATTTTTATAAAACAACCCACCCCACCACCCCCCCTACCCCCTCCCCCCATCGGCTGCTAAATGACCCAAGCAATCACCAACAAAATCCATAGTGTCACTATTCCAAGTCTAGGTGATAAAAAGGCTATATATAAATAATAACATAAAATCCCATTTAAATCCTACAAAAAGACTAAGAAATATTCATTTGACCATTTCACCCAACACAACTCTCCCTCCTCTCTCTCATTCTTGGCTCATACTACCACCACTCCACCACCCCTCAAACATCAACCACCACCTTACACCACCGCCGGCCACCACCTTCCACCACCACCATTCTTCATTTCCAAGAGTTTTTCAAATCTTTTTGATAAGTTAACTTCATCTAGTGATTTTAAGACTTATTACACCAGTTTGATCTCTTTTACACACACTAACATCTACGGAAATCCATTGGGTAATATCTTTGTCCAATGGTCATTCGAGCTCCAAGGCTTAGATCCTTGTTTCTACCGTTAATCCTTCAAGAACAACCTTGTTTCTAGTTAAAGCACGCATCAAATGTGAGTTCATACCCCTCATTTTCATCTTTTTCCAAGCTTTTAGGGGGAGAATACAAATTTACACACTAAAAACGAACAGTTACACAAGTTTTTAACGAGTTTTTGTGTAAAAATGTTTTGGACTTGAAATATGGTTAGATCTAAGTATTATGAACACTATGATGTAATATGTTTAAATAAAATTTACAAATCTATAAACATATTGTGTGTAAAAATGCTAGATCTTTAAAATAAAAGTCACAAAAACGAAAACTAGTATAAACTATGTTTTTGTGACCGGAAATACGACTTTTCTAGCAAAAATGGTTATAATCAAGTTATTACACCATTTTTGGTGGGAAATATCTTAAAAGATATTGTTTATAACCATCTAAATAAATTATTTCACTTATGTTCGTAAATATATGCTTATTACGACGGAATACTAAAAATAGACTATTATAGGAATAATTTATTGACACAAGGTTATTATGACGTTTTGAACAAGACAAAATAATTATATAAAATATATAATTATTATACATTACTATTTTATCATGGGAAAAATGATAAAGGTGAAAACAAATGCTTTCTTAACAAATATACGTAAACGAGTTGATGTACATACACTTTTGTGAGACGGGTCTTCACAGTGCTTATTTAAGTAAATACTAAAAGTCCTGAAATTTATAACCAGAGTCTCGGTAAGAGAGCGTGATATTTGTGTATAGATTTATACGGGATTGACAACCCCGCACTTGAACTATTAGCTACAGCTAGACAAGCATGTCTGAGATGACAAATGTCTAACAGTCCGACGCCTAAAGAACGTCGAAGCAGGCCTACATGGTCACAGTATGGTTATAGGGCGTCTCGCATGGGAAAATCAGCTATATAAATTGTTTACGTGGAAATATACATTTTTACCGGTTTTATACTACAAACTACGCAATACATTTTAGTGTTTAGGCTTTTAAAAGACTTGGACACTTTTATAAGAAAATATTGGATTTTCTTGGATTACAATACTATCGTTTACAAAGAAAATGATTTTTCTCATACAAAATAATTATGAACTCACCAACTTAATTGTTGACACTTTTTCAACTACTTGTATTCTCAGGAAATTGATAAGGTAAACCACAAGCGCTAAATGAAGGGACGTTACGACGTCATTTTACGTATTTTTGCACCATTTGTAATTGTAATTGAAACATACAACATTGAACTGTGTAACTGTTGCAATTATTATATGATGGTTGTGTTGCTTTGAATCACTATTATTCAACATTGTTATGATATTGTTCATGAAGTCATCCACCCTCGAACGTTTCCGCCAATTCGGTTTGGGGGTGTGACAGATTGGTATCAGAGCATTGTTTATACTGAACTAAGTATATCAATCCATTTAAAGATATACAAGTATAAATACAATGAGACTAAAACTCTCGAAAAAAAATTCGTACAAGTATACTTTTAAAATTCCAACGATAATTTTTATAAAAGTATAACTACATACATACACACTAGAACGGTATTATAACAAGAACACACAAAAGTAGTAAGATGAGTTGAACACTACGAATAGGCCTAAGTATTTAGCTAGTCGTACCTAGGATAGATAGAGTCTGATCAACTGTATCGGTCCAAGATGTGGCTAACGGGTGCTTAGGAATAGTCGTGGTGAACAACAAGTCTAAAAACTTATCTATAACCAAATAATTAAACGATAAAAGTTAAAATACTATAGGAGTATTTTATGAATACTACAAAAGTTATACATTTAGATATATATATTTTTTTTACGTACCTCTCATACCCCTACCCTCGCACAGACAATGGTTGGATTCCACTTACCCGGAGACCCCTATTTCTCGGAAGAGGGAAATAGTGGATGGCTCAACGAGGAGCCAGAGGAGGACCCAAAAGAGATTTCGGAGGAGGAAGAGGACATGTGGGAGGAGGATTCTGATACAGGGTCCGAGGTCATCGACCCACGCCACCCAGTTCGTGACCTACACGAACCGCCGCCAGAGCCAAATTTCGAGGTATACCGCCACCCCGGTGGCCCACTGTGGATACGTACTCCTCAAAAGAGAGTACTCCCCATTCATCGACCATTATTGATTAATGAACCTCCTCAGGACCCTACGCCCGTCTGGGCAGAGCGTTTGCACAGGTGGAGTCGCGAGCAGCGACAACCCAACCCCTATGGCATGAGTCGTGACTACTTTAATCTTAGTGAGGGGGGCTCAGCCGACAGAGCCCTACCGGTCGTGATTAGTCGCATTCACCGCTTGGACGAGCAGACCAGGGCGACCACTAGTTAGGTCTTTGACGTGGGAGCCGCCACAGAGGTTACTACTGCCCGGGTCCGACGCCTCGATGAGTCCCACGACCAGACAATAATGAGGGTTGACTCGCTTAAGGACGATGTTATGGCTACCCGAGGAGAGTTCAGAGAGATCTATGACCGACTGCAAACCGCAGAGCAGAGTGCGCAAGACGCAAAGCAAAGGGCCGAGGAGGCCATACAGGAGGCTGCGGAGTTGAGGGCACACGTAGCCGCGCTCCGGGGAGTAGGAGGACGGGGTTCACCATGAATGGTGTTTACACTACTCAGATTTTGATATAGATTAGGAACTTCCGAGTAAGCTTTATGCGCTGCTCATCCTTGTATGTAGGCGCGACCCTACAATTAAGTGATTACACTCTTTGGGGGTCGTTATGCCGTTCGTTTTATTTTTATGTATTGTAGACCTCTACGAAGGTCAAATTTTCCTCTAAAATAAATGCTACGAAGTATTATTATTGGAATGGTATATTTTTATTTTATAAAGTGTTGTACAAATGTTTGATATGTATGTTTGGTACTGGAAATGTGTTTACAAATTGTGATAAGGAAAGGACAAAATAAACATATAACATAAACGTCGTACCTTGATGACACCTTACTGATAACAATTTCCAAAAACTTACCATCGTTCATTCTTGAATCATTATGGTAGAAAGATGCCACCTAGAAGAAGAAGCACTCGACGTGCCAAGGCAGAGATACCAGAAGCACCGTTAATGGATTCCGACACCTTCCAGGCCGCTGTGGCAGCCGCAGTCGCTAACATAAATCCAAACGGTACCAACGGGAGTGGAAGCAAAAATGGCACTAATGATTCCACCAACAGAGAAACACCAAACCACCAACGGGTGTGTACTTAAAAGGATTTCGCAAACTGTAAACCCATGGCTTTCCGTGGGGACGGCGAGGTTATCGCCCTGACTAGGTGGTTTGAAAAGACAGAATCGGTTTTCGACATCTTCGCTTGTCCCGAAGAGTTTAAAGTTAAGTACGCTGCATGTACTTTCTCTGACGCGGCCTTATTATGGTGGAACGGCCACGTAAAATCACTGACGCTCGCGGTAGCCAACTCCATGAGTTGGGAAGAGCTAAAAACAATGATGCTGGAGAAGTACTGCCCTAGGGGAGAAGTTCAAAAGCTGGAGCAAGAATTATGGAACCTCACCATGAAAGACTATGATATAACTGCCTACACCAACAGGTTTAATGACCTGGCAGTTTATGTCCTTCGATGGTCACACTGTAGTCGAAGAAAGTGGAGCGTTTTATCTGGGGGATGTCTCCGCAAATTCAGGGAAATGTCGAAGCTGGAGGCCCTACTACTTATAACAGTGTCAAGCGTTTGGCACAGAGATTGGTCGATCATGGAGTCCGCGAGGGCACTATGACACTTAAAATTGAGCAACCGAGGGGAAGAGACCACAAAAGAAAACCCTGGAACAGGGAAAGAGCCAGTCAAACCAAGAAAGTGCCAAGAGACAAGAAATCGTGGCAGTTCATGCCGCCACTGTCCCCGCAGCCCCAGCACCAACAAAGCAATATGTTGGGACTTTACCCAATTGCAACAAGTGCAACTTCCATCATCATGGGGCTTATGTGGAAATGCAATGTTCAAGCTGTGGTAAGAAGGGGCATACTTCACGATACTGCAGAGCGTCGACTCAGCAAACGACCCAAGCCTCTAATGCTGGGGTGAGTCAAGCTTGTTATGGATGTGGGGAAACGGGGCATTTTAAGCGGGAGTGTCCGAAAACAAAGACTGTTGGGAGAAATTGAAGGGTTTTAGCTATGGGACGTGCAGAAGCACTGGAGGATCCCATTGTGGTTACCGGTACGTTCCTCCTCAATAACTCATATGCATGCATACTATTCGATAGCGGTGCGGAGAGGAGTTTCGTAAGCCACGAGTTTAAATATTTACTAAAACTAAAACCCCAACCACTCAATGAAACATTTACAGTAGAAATGGCTAACGGCAAAACAGAAAGTACCAATGTTATATACATTGGTTGCACTTTAACTCTGAACGATCACTCCTTCCAAATCGACCTAATGCCTGTTAGAATAGGAAGCTTTGATGTAATCATTGGTATGGATTGGCTAATTCATCATCACGCCGATATCATGTGCTACGAAAGAGCCGTCCGACTTCTCCTACTGGATGACAAGACCATTGTCGTGTATGGCGATAAACCCAACACTAGCCTCTGAATCGTGTCTTGTATTAAAGCGCGGAAGTACCTACATAAAAGATACCACGCATTCCTAGCCCACGTGGTTGACGAGAAGAAAGAAGTAAAGAGTATCAAAGAGATTTCTGAAGTCTGCGACTTTTCCGATGTATTCCCAGAAGACCTCCCAGGAGTACCACCAGCACAACAAGTCAAATTCAGAATCAATTTGATTCCTGGAGCCACCCCCGTAGCAAAAGCACCATATTGGTTAGCCCCGGCAGAGATCGGACATTAGGCCGAGTTTCTCACCTTGGGGAGCACCGGTCTTGTTCGTGAAGAAGAAGGATGGATCATTCCATATGTGCATTGACTATCGGGAGTTGAACAAGCTCACTATCAAGAACGGATATCCATTACCCCGAATTGACGACCTTTTGACCAACTTCAAGGATCGAGTTACTTCTCGAAAATCGATCTAAGGTCGGGGTATCACCAGCTTAGAGTTCAAGAAGAAGATGTTCCTAAGACGACATTCAAAATGTGAATTTTGGATTCGAAAGGTGGACTTTCTAGGCCACGTAGTCAGCGATGAAGGGATACATGTGGATCCCTCCAAAATCAAAGCCATCGAAAATTGGGAAGCACCGAGAACACCGACAGAAATCCGTCAGTTTTTGGGCCTTGCTGGCTATTATCGAAGATTCATACAGAACTTTTCTAAGATCGCGAAGCCGCTTACTACCCTAACACAGAAGGGTGTAACATTCATTTGGGAGGATAAACAAGACGCCGCCTTTTAGACTCTAAAGAAAGCTTTATGCACCGCTCCTATCTTGTCCCTTCCAAAAGGAACAAAAGACTTTGTGGTCTACTGTGATGCATCAAATCAAGATCTGGGTTGCATACTTATGCAGAGAGGAAATGTCATTGCCTATGCTTCGAGACAACTTAAAACCCATGAGATCAACTAAACAACTCATGATCTTGAGTTGGGGGAAGTAGTGTTCGTATTGAAGATCTGGAGACACTACCTTTACGGCACTAAGTGTACGATCTTCACTGACCATAAGAGTCTCCAGCATATCCTCAACCAAAAGGAGCTCAACATGAGACAACGACGATGGGTAGAGCTACTAAGCGATTACGAATGTGAAATTCACTATCATCCGGGAAAAGCCAATGTAGTAACAGATGCTCTTAGTCGAAAAAAGTACTCGGGCCGCCGAGTAAAGTCGTTGACAATGAGGATCCATTCACATTTGTCTACTCAGGTCAAGGAAGCGCCACTCGAAGCCTTGAAACCTGAGAACGTCGCGAGTGAAGCCTTGCGAGGAATGGATAAAAACCTGGAAGTCAAAGATGACGGAGCTCGTTACCTCATGAATCGAATCTAGACACCGAGATTCGGCGAATACAGAGACATTATCATGAATGAGGCCCACAAAACTAGATATTCCGTTCATCCAGGATCCAATAAGATGTACTTGGACCTCACGAAACTATATTGGTGGCCAAACATGAAGGCAGAAATTGCACTTACGTGGGCAAGTGTCTGACTTGCGCCAAGGTTAAAGTAGAATACCAAAAGCCCTCGGGTTTACTACAACAACCGGAAATACCCGAGTGGAAGTGGGAGCGGATAACTATGGACTTCATAACTAAGTTACCCAAAACAACTGGTGGGCTGGACACCATATGGGTAATCGTCGATAGGTTAACTAAGTCCGCTCACTTCTTGCCAATCAAGGAAACCGACAAAATAGAGAAACTTAAAAGGACGTACATCAAATAAATAGTATGATTGCATGGTGCGCCAATTTCTATTATCTCAGATAGAGATAGTCGATTCACGTCACGATTTTGGTAATCATTGCAAAAAGCCTTGGGAACCAGACTCGACATGAGTATAGCGTACCATCCACAGACGGACGGGCAAAGTGAAAGAATTATTCAGACGCCGGAAGACATGTTGAGGGCTTGTGTGATAGACTTTGGTAAGGCGTGGGACACCCACTTACCGCTCATTGAATTTTTATACAACAACAGTTATCACACAAGCATCAAAGTTGCTCCATTCAAAGCTTTATACGGACGCAAGTGTAGATCCCCTCTGTGCTGGGCTGAGGTTGGTGATACCTAGTTAGCCAGAGGGCAAGTACTTAACAACACTCTCACCAGTCCGGAAATCATACGAGTGACAACGGAGAAAATTGTTCAAATCCGTGAACGATTGAAAGCATCGCGTGACCGGCAAAAGAGTTATGCAGATAAACGACGCAAACCCTTGAAATTCCAGGTTGGCTATCGTGTGCTGTTGAAGGTCTCACCGTGGAAGGGAATGATACGCTTTGGAAAGCGCGGGAAACTGAACCCCAGATACATTGGGCCATTTGAGATCCTTGCCAGGATCGGTCCGGTAGCCTACAGGCTTCGGCTACCACAGGAGCTCAGCAATGTACACCCCACTTTCCACGTGTCCAACTTAAAGAAGTGTCTGTCCGATGAGACTCTTGTCATTCCACTTGACGAGATTAAGGTGAACGAGAACCTCCATCCATTGAAGAACCCGTGGAGATCATGAACAGAGAGATCAAAAGAACGAAACAAAGCCGCATACCGATAGTGAAGATCCGCTAGAGCGCTAAGCGTGGACCTGAATTCACTTGGGAGCGTGAGGACCATATGAAACAGAAATATCCACATCTCTTCCCAAACCCTTGAAGATCTACTCAAGTGTTAAATTTCGTGACGAAATTCTTTCTAACAGGTAGATAATGTGACAATTGCAAATTTGGTCAACAAAAGTCAACCGTAGCCAAACGAAGCGTACGTTAAATCCATATATTGAAATGTAATTTTTCAGAACTTTTACGATGTATTATTAGATAATATAATACTACGTACGCTGATTCAAATCAATTATCGAGTAAACGTTGAAAACACGTATAATAAACTACTGTAGCGTAAAAATCCGATAATCATGAAATTATTATTTTGAGAATAATAATATTCATAAAACGATGTATTCGTGAACACGAACCTGTGGATATATAGAACGTCGAAAACAGAGTTCATATGTGAAAATTACAACAATTAAACTGCTGTGAACGAATAAATGTACACAGGGTTTGGACCCAAAATACAAAACGTGGTGCCTTAAACATCAAATATGGGATAACAAATCATATATTATGAAGCATAATCATGTCTAGTATTTAATTTCAAAGCCAAACATAATTTTCGGTATAATGCTGAAAATCACGTAATCGAAAGAATACTGCGCTTCAACGCGTATTTATCGTCTAACGTGTCATGATTCCATCTAAATAAATGTTTAGCAATGTTTTTATACATAATAATTATTTAGAACATCATTTCTTTAAAAACTCTTGAAATTACGCTAAAACGTTTTGCGATTTTATATAAAAACCATTTATTTTATATAAAAGAGTGATATTTTTTATAAAACAACCCATCCCACCCCCCAACACAACTCTCCCTCCTCTCTCTCATTCTCGGCTCATACTACCACCACTCCACCACCCCTCAAACACCCACCACCACCTTACACCACCGCCGGCCACCACCTTCCACCACCACCATTCTTCTTTTCCAAGTGTTTTTCAAATCTTTTTGGTAAGTTAACTTCATCTAGTGATTTTAAGACTTATTACACCAGTTTGATCTCTTTTACACACACTAACATCTACAGAAATCCATTGGGTAATATCTTTGTCCAAAGGTCATTCGAGCTCCAAGGCTTAGATCCTTGTTTCTACCGTTAATCCTTCAAGAACAACATTGTTTCTAGTTAAAGCACGCATTAAGGGTGAGTTCATACCCCTCATTTTCATCTTTTTCCAAGCTTTTAGGGGGAGAATACAATTTTACACACTAAAAACGAACATTTACACAAGTTTTTAACGAGTTTTTGTGTAAAAAGGTTTTTGACTTGTATATGGTTAGATCTAAGTATTATGAACACTATGATGTAATATGTTTAAATAAAAGTTACAAATCTATAAACATATTGTGTGTAAAAATGTTAGATCTTTAAAATAAAAGTCACAAAAACGAAAACTAGTATAAACTACGTTTTTGTGACCGAAAATACGACTTTTCTAACAAAAATGGTTATATTCAAGTTATTACACCATTTTTGTGGGAAATATCTTAAAAGATGTTTATAACCACCTAAATAAATTATTTCACTTATGTTCGTAAATATATGCTTATTACGACGGAATACTAAAAATAGACTATTATAGGAATAGTTTATGGACACAAGGTTATTATGACGTTTTGAACAAGACAAAATAATTATATAAAAATATATAATTATTATACATTACTATTTTATCATGGGAAAAATGATAAAGGTGAAAACAAAGGCTTTCTTAACAAATATACGTAAACGAGTTAATATACATACATTTTTGTGAGACAGGTCTTCACAATGCTTATTAAGTAAATACTAAAAGTCCTGAAATTTATAACCAGAGTCTCGGTAAGAGAGCGTGATATTTGTGTATAGATCTATACAGGATTGACAACCCCGCACCTGAGCTGTTAGCTATAGCTAGACCGGCAGGTCTGAGGTGACAAATGTCTAACAGTCCGACACCTAAAGAATGTCAAAGCAGGCCTACATGGTCATAGTATGGTTATAGGGCGTCTCGCATGGGAAAATCAGCTATATAAATTGTTTACGTGGAAATATACATTTTTACCGGTTTTATACTACAAACTATACAATTGACAACGCCTAGTGATATCAAGTATTTTAGGCGTTGTTGAGCCCTGTTCTTGATGAAATTATATCAGATATGTCTGGGTATTCTCACTTTTCGTGCCAGGACTTGTTTGGAAGAAAAGAATGGAAACAGGGAATAAAAGCGTGCAAAAGGAAGAAGTTTGGAAAACAATGAAAAATCAAGGAAACACGTACGCGCACCGCGGATCTATGAAACGCGCGACGCGGGCTTAAGGCGGTGTAACACATTCAAATGAAGAAAAAACAGGATCTGATAAGTACGCGCGCCGTGGATTCTTCATCTGCGCGGCGCGGCCTCGGGAAATTTGTAACTATAAATAGAGGCATTTCCAGCCGAAAACCCTAGCAAAGACCGGGTGTAAAATCGACCTTGAAGCTCTTTGACTCCAAGATTTCGTTTCAGTAAGTCTCAATTGGTATTTTTTATGTTTTGGATTTTATTTTCAATTAGTTAGATAGTTGTAAGCTTTGGTTTGTATCTTTGGGAGTGACAACCATTGATATCAAGCTTAGGTTTCTGTTTTAGTAGTCTTTAGTTACTGTTTTGATGTTTGGATCCGAGTTTGATGAATGAGAATCATTCGGTTATGAGTATTATTGGTATTTTGGTGTTTTGGATGTTTGATTGTGTTTTGATTGTTTGAATTGTGTTTGAATGTTATTTTAACCTTGTTTGGGACTATTTCCTTTGCTGAAATCAGTAGCCAATTAGGTTAGCTTTAGGCATTGAACTCTAGCTAGTAGCTGTTCAGTCAGAACCCTAGTTATTAGTTAGGTTATGCCTTGTTTGGTTTGGATACCTTTGTTTGCTTCTGATTCAGAGATGCACTTCTGATTTCAGAAAGTGACTAGGTTAGCTTGAGTTGGGTTAGCTTATGCTTAGCTTGACTTTGTTGACTATTGTTTTTGGGTAGTTGAGAACTTAGAAACCAGGTCCTCCGACTGTAGCGTGACACTACTAGTTGGTAATCTGTCATCTGGTCTAACCACGAAGCTCCTGCGGATCGACCCTGACTACCACTGTACTAGTGTGTGTTAGGTTTTCTTTATTTTTGACCGCACGACGACCTAGGCGTGTCAAATTTTGGCGCCGTTGCCGGGGAGCTGTGCGCTTAGATTAGGTGATTTGTAGGATTTAGTTTCTGATTTTTGATGTTTGATTTTAGTTTGCTGATTTTTGGTATGTGTACATCCTTATGATGGGTGATTACATGTACCTGGATCAGTATGATTATTAAGAAAATCCGGCCGACACCTATTACGAGGATGATTGCTACAATGGATTACCCAATGACAATGGATGGCGGACTGAGGAGTCATCTCAACCTGACATTTCTACAACTTGGGCCCAACTTTGGGTACTCTGGTATAACACTCACCAAGAGCAGAAGGACCAAGCTGATGCTCTTGTAAGATTGCAAGCTTCTTTAGATAGGTTAGAGGAAAGTTGGAAATCTTCACCACCTTCGCCAGAACCGGAGGCGAGTGATTTTTATACCAATAATAATGTGTGTGAACTTGCATCACCTAAATATGTGATGGAAGGGCATACACCGTGGGAAAGTCAAGAGACCACTGAGAGGGTCGAAAATGTTGTTGAGGAAGAGATTGTAGGTGACAATGCTACCTCTGACTCAATAGCTTTTGATGTTTTTGAAAATGTTGATAATATCGAGCTGGTGATGAGTGAATCCATACAATCACCAGATAATTTGGTTGATGAGGATGTTAAGGAGGAGGCTGTAAGTGACAGTACAGACCCCAGCCCAACAGTTCGTGAAATTTTTGAAAATTTTGAGAAATTTGAAAGTAAGGATATGGTGATGGGTGACTTTGTACCACCACCAGATCAAACCATTCACTCATTCTTGGTCCCGATCCACCTGTTAGACGATGATCAAGAAGATGATGCTGGCGAGTTGGTTTTTGAAAATAAGAAACATGATTTTATCACCACTCATGATCTATTCATGAATGGAAAATTAGATGTGATCAATACCATCGATGAGGACATATGGAAGCATCCTGATATGTTGCCTTCCGATCCCACTCGATTGGAAAATCTCTACTGGCATTGCAAGCCAAAATTGCAAACTGAAGATAGCACGTGGGACACTGGCAAAATGAGATCTATAAAACAACTACTGGAAGCGGCACTAGGCGCGCTTCATGTCAAGCCTTTGACTTTGAAGAGATGCAGAAGGAAGGATCGAGCTTGGAGGTTCAAAGCTACCTCCAAGCATTCACGGGAGCTAACCAGAAAGCAACAATCGGGCCGCAGCAGGAGAACTAGCAAGCCATTCGACCCAGGAAAGTTTGAAGGGCAATGGGGCAACGAAGGGACGGTGGTGACTGAAAATCAGCGAAGGAAGAAGGCATACGATCCACCGTAGCTGTAGAAGGAGTAGCACGTCTGGCTGAAGACGTTAAACTTAGCGCTTGTTGGGAGGCAACCCATCGTGTCATAGGTTAGGTTTTATGTTTCTTAGAATTAATTAGGAAAATACATCAATCTTTGCAGGTATTAGTGGTTTAAAGTAAGTGTGGGGTTGTGTGAGAAGTTTTTAAAATTTTGAAGACCGCGCCGCGGGTTTTTGAATTACACAACGCGGGGTCGTAAATCAACCCGATGCGTAGGGGTTGATTTGGTGACACGCGCGACGCGCAAAGGGAAAATGCGCGACGCGGGAAACGATTAGACGATTTTCTCCTATATTAAGGTAAGCCGCGGCTCAACTAGCCCTCACACGACTCGGAGCTCTGATCGACAAATTTCTCTCGTACTTTTTCTTGCCCATTTCGTTTCTACTACCAAGGTACGCTATTCTAACTATCTATTAGTTGTTTAAACTAGCGATTAGATAGTTAATTTTAGTGATTTCTCCAAAATAGTTCAAAACTTAGAATCGCCAATGCTAACTCATAGGGTGTTTGTTTGGCCAAATAGAGACCCTAGATGAGTTAGTCGGCACTTAGGCTACCTTGTGGTATGATTGGATCGAGTTTTAGCAGGTTAAATTGCGAGTTTGATTCGGGGTTTTACAAACAGCCGCTCGCCGTGACGCGCCTTGCTCTTGGGCCGCGCCGCGTACGGTGGGGAAGAAAAAGACTAACTTTGAAAAAAAAAATTCTTTTGTGGCTATGTATCTTTTTGCAGATCATGTTCAGGTTAGATCACCCTTTCCTCCAGTTCCCCTAGGGACTCGCTAGCTCTGCGGAGTACATTTCGCGGAGAGACGCACTGACCAGTCGCCGGGTCCTCGAGGCAACAGTTATCGACAGGGATATTTTGAGGGATGCGGGACTTTGGGGTGCGATCGAGCCATACTTACATCGCACCTGGACTCATGAGGAGGCATCATTCACATGCCGTGGCTGGGACAGGATCATGGCCACGGACGAGGACGTGGTCTACACCGAGCTGCTGCTGGAGTTTCTCTCCACTATCCATTTTGCACCTCGGGCGTCAGACCCACGTTCCAGGATTATACGATTTCGTTTGGGAGGTGCACAGAGGGAGTGCAACCTCCGGGAGTTTGAGAGGAGAGTCGGGTTATACACTCCAGCGGACCTCCAGCATCGCCATTTCACGCAGTTCTTCGGGACATGCATTCAGGGCCAGCCGGAGAGGCCTGGCAACATAGAGATTTGGACACCTCTGTCCAACGTTATATACGAGGCGGGGACCTCGTGGGAGAGCCACCTCCGTGACCCACTCCACCGCCTCATGCACCGTATCGTCTCCACCTCCATCATGCAGCGGGAGGGGGCGAGAAGGTGTCTGGGGAGGACATGACATTCTTCTAGGCTCTCCTCAACCCGTCTCGATTCCTCCACCTCCCCTACGCCCTCGCAGTTGCCCTCTCCACCCACTCGACGGGAGCCTCCACTGGCAGTCCCATTGGCCTGGGGGTATTTCATTACCCGCCTGACCCGTTCATATGGGATTCTTACTGCCCCCGTGGCTGCCTCCTTGACCGCTCTACCTCCATCTCGCACTACGGCGCGCACTTTGGAGAGGATGCGGCTCATTGAGCAGCAGCGCCCGGGTCAGTTCATCCGAGCACCTACAGAGCCTCCCCAGGCACCCCAGCCCGCATATGCCCAGCCGGGCCGGAGACGACAGAGGCGGGAGGTACCCGCCGAGCCAGCACCTCAGCCACAGCTATCCGAGGTCCTGGCAGCCATTCAGGACCTCAGTCAGAGGATGTCTGTCCGGGAGGCACATGATCGCTGGATGGCGGAGACGCAGAGGATGATCATGCTGCGGATGCATTTTGATGACATTCCACCTCACCCCTCTGGCGATGATGGGGCAGGTCCATCCGGGACCCAACATGATGATGATTGATGTACTTTTTTTCTTTCTTTTTCTTTTTATTTTATTTTTGGGATATATGTACAGAATTTATGACACCACTATCTGTATCTTTGTTTATATTTTGTTATGTTTGCTTTTAATTTGTTTGTTGAGTTATGCATGATATACCAAATGAGAAGGAGTTGTCTCAGATAAGTGTGGGGTCACCGTGCCCCCTCCACTTGTCTTGACCACCGGCGTGTTCACTGTAGCGCTACAACTCCAGAATACGAAATCAAGGATCCGTTTGTTCGCAATTATACCTGTGACACTGAGCACCAAGCAATCTATCGTCCAAAAGGGGTAACTCTTTCTCCCTTGTTTTGAAATAATTTTGTACAACGGGGACGTTGTACGGTTTTAAGTGTGGGATGTGGACGGTCGAAAGAGAATTTTTTTTGAAATTTTTGCAGAAATGATCAATTTTCAAATTTTTAGCAATATTTTTCAAAATTTTTAATAAATTGAAATTTTGAAACGAATGGTTTGTGATTGTGATAGCATTAGTATTTTTCAAGAGATACTATTTAGTTGTGATCATGCTATTAGTTAGTCAAACAAGCTGAGTTTTACGAGTTTTAGAAGATTGAGATGTATTAGGATTGGAATTTAGGAAGGAAATGTCAATCTGTGGCCTTTGTTGTTCGAGCCGGTAGGTCTAAAATAGGTGGGGCTTATGCACCTTACCACCTAACATCGTCTGGTCTGGGATGGTATTTCTGAAAGCTCGTTACACGGACAACATCGAAAGTCATGGACAATTCCTTAATGGCCTTTAGAATCTGAATGAGTAAGTACACTTCATTGTGGACAGAAAGTTTGCAATCAAGGGTTCTCTAGAAAGCCATAAATTCCAAAGAACAATTCAATTATGTTTTCACAAACTATTCCACTCTAACTCATAGGGCAATAAGCTTTGAAACTGAACACAGTCAAAAATTGTTTGAGTCTTTATTATAATTTGTTAAAAACTCTCTTGCTTGGGGACAAGCAAGGCACAAGTGTGGGGTGTTTGACAACGCCTAGTGATATCAAGTATTTTAGGCGTTGTTGAGCCCTGTTCTTGATGAAATTATATCAGATATGTCTGGGTATTCTCACTTTTCGTGCCAGGACTTGTTTGGAAGAAAAGAATGGAAACAGGGACTAAAAGCGTGCAAAAGGAAGAAGTTTGGAAAAGAATGAAAAATCAAGGAAACACGTACGCGCGCCGCGGATCTATGAAACGCGCGACGCGGGCTTAAGGCGGTGTAACACATTCAAATGACGAAAAAACGGGATCTGATAAGTACGCGTGCCGTGGATTCTTCATTTGCGCGGCGCGGCCTCGAGAAATTTGCAACTATAAATAGAGGCATTTCCAGCCGAAAACCCTAGCAAAGACCGGGTGTAAAATCGACCTTGAAGCTCTTTGACTCCAAGATTTCGTTCCAGCAAGTCTCAATTGGTATTTTTTATGTTTTGGATTTTATTTTCAATTAGTTAGATAGTTGTAAGCTTTGGTTTGTATATTTGGGAGTGACAACCATTGATATCAAGCTTAGATTTCTGTTTTAGTAGTCTTTAGTTACTGTTTTGATGTTTGGATCCGAGTTTGATGAATGAGAATCATTCGGTTATGAGTATTATTGGTATTTTGGTGTTTTGGATGTTTGATTGTGTTTTGATTGTTTGAATTGTGTTTGAATGTTATTTTAACCTTGTTTGGGACTATTTCCTTTGCTGAAATCAGTAGCCAATTAGGTTAGCTTTAGGCATTGAACTCTAGCTAGTAGCTGTTCAGTCAGAACCCTAGTTATTAGTTAGGTTATGCCTTGTTTGGTTTGGATACCTTTGTTTGCTTCTGATTCAGAGATGCACTTCTGATTTCAGAAAGTGACTAGGTTAGCTTGAGTTGGGTTAGCTTATGCTTAGCTTGACTTTGTTGACTATTGTTTTTGGGTAGTTGAGAACTTAGAAACCAGGTCCTCCGACTGTAGCGTGACACTACTAGTTGGTAATCTGTCATCTGGTCTAACCACGAAGCTCCTGCGGATCGACCCTGACTACCACTGTACTAGTGTGTGTTAGGTTTTCTTTATTTTTGACCGCACGACGACCTAGGCGTGTCAAATTTTGGCGCCGTTGCCGGGGAGCTGTGCGCTTAGATTAGGTGATTTGTAGGATTTAGTTTCTGATTTTTGATGTTTGATTTTAGTTTGCTGATTTTTGGTATGTGTACATCCTTATGATGGGTGATTACATGTACCTGGATCAGTATGATTATTAAGAAAATCCGGCCGACACCTATTACGAGGATGATTGCTACAATGGATTACCCAATGACAATGGATGGCGGACTGAGGAGTCATCTCAACCTGACATTTCTACAACTTGGGCCCAACTTTGGGTACTCTGGTATAACACTCACCAAGAGCAGAAGGACCAGGCTGATGCTCTTGTAAGATTGCAAGCTTCTTTAGATAGGTTAGAGGAAAGTTGGAAATCTTCACCACCTTCGCCAGAACCGGAGGCGAGTGATTTTTATACCAATAATAATGTGTGTGAACTTGCATCACCTAAATATGTGATGGAAGGGCATACACCGTGGGAAAGTCAAGAGACCACTGAGAGGGTCGAAAATGTTGTTGAGGAAGAGATTGTAGGTGACAATGCTACCTCTGACTCAATAGCTTTTGATGTTTTTGAAAATGTTGATAATATCGAGCTGGTGATGAGTGAATCCATACAATCACCAGATAATTTGGTTGATGAGGATGTTAAGGAGGAGGCTGTAAGTGACAGTACAGACCCCAGCCCAACAGTTCGTGAAATTTTTGAAAATTTTGAGAAATTTGAAAGTAAGGATATGGTGATGGGTGACTTTGTACCACCACCAGATCAAACCATTCACTCATTCTTGGTCCCGATCCACCTGTTAGACGATGATCAAGAAGATGATGCTGGCGAGTTGGTTTTTGAAAATAAGAAACATGATTTTATCACCACTCATGATCTATTCATGAATGGAAAATTAGATGTGATCAATACCATCGATGAGGACATATGGAAGCATCCTGATATGTTGCCTTCCGATCCCACTCGATTGGAAAATCTCTACTGGCATTGCAAGCCAAAATTGCAAACTGAAGATAGCACGTGGGACACTGGCAAAATGAGATCTATAAAACAACTACTGGAAGCGGCACTAGGCGCGCTTCATGTCAAGCCTTTGACTTTGAAGAGATGCAGAAGGAAGGATCGAGCTTGGAGGTTCAAAGCTACCTCCAAGCATTCACGGGAGCTAACCAGAAAGCAACAATCGGGCCGCAGCAGGAGAACTAGCAAGCCATTCGACCCAGGAAAGTTTGAAGGGCAATGGGGCAACGAAGGGACGGTGGTGACTGAAAATCAGCGAAGGAAGAAGGCATACGATCCACCGTAGCTGTAGAAGGAGTAGCACGTCTGGCTGAAGACGTTAAACTTAGCGCTTGTTGGGAGGCAACCCATCGTGTCATAGGTTAGGTTTTATGTTTCTTAGAATTAATTAGGAAAATACATCAATCTTTGCAGGTATTAGTGGTTTAAAGTAAGTGTGGGGTTGTGTGAGAAGTTTTTAAAATTTTGAAGACCGCGCCGCGGGTTTTTGAATTACACAACGCGGGGTCGTAAATCAACCCGATGCGTAGGGGTTGATTTGGTGACACGCGCGACGCGCAAAGGGAAAATGCGCGACGCGGGAAACGATTAGACGATTTTCTCCTATATTAAGGTAAGCCGCGGCTCAACTAGCCCTCACACGACTCGGAGCTCTGATCGACAAATTTCTCTCGTACTTTTTCTTGCCCATTTCGTTTCTACTACCAAGGTACGCTATTCTAACTATCTATTAGTTGTTTAAACTAGCGATTAGATAGTTAATTTTAGTGATTTCTCCAAAATAGTTCAAAACTTAGAATCGCCAATGCTAACTCATAGGGTGTTTGTTTGGCCAAATAGAGACCCTAGATGAGTTAGTCGGCACTTAGGCTACCTTGTGGTATGATTGGATCGAGTTTTAGCAGGTTAAATTGCGAGTTTGATTCGGGGTTTTACAAACAGCCGCTCGCCGTGACGCGCCTTGCTCTTGGGCCGCGCCGCGTACGGTGGGGAAGAAAAAGACTAACTTTGAAAAAAAAAATTCTTTTGTGGCTATGTATCTTTTTGCAGATCATGTTCAGGTTAGATCACCCTTTCCTCCAGTTCCCCTAGGGACTCGCTAGCTCTGCGGAGTACATTTCGCGGAGAGACGCACTGACCAGTCGCCGGGTCCTCGAGGCAACAGTTATCGACAGGGATATTTTGAGGGATGCGGGACTTTGGGGTGCGATCGAGCCATACTTACATCGCACCTGGACTCATGAGGAGGCATCATTCACATGCCGTGGCTGGGACAGGATCATGGCCACGGACGAGGACGTGGTCTACACCGAGCTGCTGCTGGAGTTTCTCTCCACTATCCATTTTGCACCTCGGGCGTCAGACCCACGTTCCAGGATTATACGATTTCGTTTGGGAGGTGCACAGAGGGAGTGCAACCTCCGGGAGTTTGAGAGGAGAGTCGGGTTATACACTCCAGCGGACCTCCAGCATCGCCATTTCACGCAGTTCTTCGGGACATGCATTCAGGGCCAGCCGGAGAGGCCTGGCAACATAGAGATTTGGACACCTCTGTCCAACGTTATATACGAGGCGGGGACCTCGTGGGAGAGCCACCTCCGTGACCCACTCCACCGCCTCATGCACCGTATCGTCTCCACCTCCATCATGCAGCGGGAGGGGGCGAGAAGGTGTCTGGGGAGGACATGACATTCTTCTAGGCTCTCCTCAACCCGTCTCGATTCCTCCACCTCCCCTACGCCCTCGCAGTTGCCCTCTCCACCCACTCGACGGGAGCCTCCACTGGCAGTCCCATTGGCCTGGGGGTATTTCATTACCCGCCTGACCCGTTCATATGGGATTCTTACTGCCCCCGTGGCTGCCTCCTTGACCGCTCTACCTCCATCTCGCACTACGGCGCGCACTTTGGAGAGGATGCGGCTCATTGAGCAGCAGCGCCCGGGTCAGTTCATCCGAGCACCTACAGAGCCTCCCCAGGCACCCCAGCCCGCATATGCCCAGCCGGGCCGGAGACGACAGAGGCGGGAGGTACCCGCCGAGCCAGCACCTCAGCCACAGCTATCCGAGGTCCTGGCAGCCATTCAGGACCTCAGTCAGAGGATGTCTGTCCGGGAGGCACATGATCGCTGGATGGCGGAGACGCAGAGGATGATCATGCTGCGGATGCATTTTGATGACATTCCACCTCACCCCTCTGGCGATGATGGGGCAGGTCCATCCGGGACCCAACATGATGATGATTGATGTACTTTTTTTCTTTCTTTTTCTTTTTATTTTATTTTTGGGATATATGTACAGAATTTATGACACCACTATCTGTATCTTTGTTTATATTTTGTTATGTTTGCTTTTAATTTGTTTGTTGAGTTATGCATGATATACCAAATGAGAAGGAGTTGTCTCAGATAAGTGTGGGGTCACCGTGCCCCCTCCACTTGTCTTGACCACCGGCGTGTTCACTGTAGCGCTACAACTCCAGAATACGAAATCAAGGATCCGTTTGTTCGCAATTATACCTGTGACACTGAGCACCAAGCAATCTATCGTCCAAAAGGGGTAACTCTTTCTCCCTTGTTTTGAAATAATTTTGTACAACGGGGACGTTGTACGGTTTTAAGTGTGGGATGTGGACGGTCGAAAGAGAATTTTTTTTGAAATTTTTGCAGAAATGATCAATTTTCAAATTTTTAGCAATATTTTTCAAAATTTTTAATAAATTGAAATTTTGAACCGAATGGTTTGTGATTGTGATAGCATTAGTATTTTTCAAGAGATACTATTTAGTTGTGATCATGCTATTAGTTAGTCAAACAAGCTGAGTTTTACGAGTTTTAGAAGATTGAGATGTATTAGGATTGGAATTTAGGAAGGAAATGTCAATCTGTGGCCTTTGTTGTTCGAGCCGGTAGGTCTAAAATAGGTGGGGCTTATGCACCTTACCACCTAACATCGTCTGGTCTGGGATGGTATTTCTGAAAGCTCGTTACACGGACAACATCGAAAGTCATGGACAATTCCTTAATGGCCTTTAGAATCTGAATGAGTAAGTACACTTCATTGTGGACAGAAAGTTTGCAATCAAGGGTTCTCTAGAAAGCCATAAATTCCAAAGAACAATTCAATTATGTTTTCACAAACTATTCCACTCTAACTCATAGGGCAATAAGCTTTGAAACTGAACACAGTCAAAAATTGTTTGAGTCTTTATTATAATTTGTTAAAAACTCTCTTGCTTGGGGACAAGCAAGGCACAAGTGTGGGGTGTTTGACAACGCCTAGTGATATCAAGTATTTTAGGCGTTGTTGAGCCCTGTTCTTGATGAAATTATATCAGATATGTCTGGGTATTCTCACTTTTCGTGCCAGGACTTGTTTGGAAGAAAAGAATGGAAACAGGGACTAAAAGCGTGCAAAAGGAAGAAGTTTGGAAAAGAATGAAAAATCAAGGAAACACGTACGCGCGCCGCGGATCTATGAAACGCGCGACGCGGGCTTAAGGCGGTGTAACACATTCAAATGACGAAAAAACGGGATCTGATAAGTACGCGTGCCGTGGATTCTTCATTTGCGCGGCGCGGCCTCGAGAAATTTGCAACTATAAATAGAGGCATTTCCAGCCGAAAACCCTAGCAAAGACCGGGTGTAAAATCGACCTTGAAGCTCTTTGACTCCAAGATTTCGTTCCAGCAAGTCTCAATTGGTATTTTTTATGTTTTGGATTTTATTTTCAATTAGTTAGATAGTTGTAAGCTTTGGTTTGTATATTTGGGAGTGACAACCATTGATATCAAGCTTAGATTTCTGTTTTAGTAGTCTTTAGTTACTGTTTTGATGTTTGGATCCGAGTTTGATGAATGAGAATCATTCGGTTATGAGTATTATTGGTATTTTGGTGTTTTGGATGTTTGATTGTGTTTTGATTGTTTCAATTGTGTTTGAATGTTATTTTAACCTTGTTTGGGACTATTTCCTTTGCTGAAATCAGTAGCCAATTAGGTTAGCTTTAGGCATTGAACTCTAGCTAGTAGCTGTTCAGTCAGAACCCTAGTTATTAGTTAGGTTATGCCTTGTTTGGTTTGGATACCTTTGTTTGCTTCTGATTCAGAGATGCACTTCTGATTTCAGAAAGTGACTATGTTAGCTTGAGTTGGGTTAGCTTATGCTTAGCTTGACTTTGTTGACTATTGTTTTTGGGTAGTTGAGAACTTAGAAACCAGGTCCTCCGACTGTAGCGTGACACTACTAGTTGGTAATCTGTCATCTGGTCTAACCATGAAGCTCCTGCGGATCGACCCTGACTACCACTGTACTAGTGTGTGTTAGGTTTTCTTTATTTTTGACCGCACGTCTACCTAGGTGTGTCAACAATACATTTTAGTCTTTAGGTTTTTAAAAGACTTGGACACTTTTATAAGAAAATATTGGATTTTCTTGGATTACAATACTATCGTTTACAAAGAAAAGGATTTTTCTCATACAAAATACTTATGAACTCACCAACTTAATTGTTGACACTTTTTCAAGTACTTATATTCTGAGGAAATTGATAAGGTAAACCACAAGCGCTAAATGAAGGGACGTTACGACGTCATTTTACGTATTTTTGCACCATTTGTAATTGTAATTGAAACATACAACATTGAACTATGTAACTGTTGCAATTATTTTATGATGGTTGTGTTGCTTTGAATCACTATTATTCGACATTGTTATGATATGGTTCATGAAGTCATCAACCATCGAACGTTTCCGCCAATTCGGTTTGGGGGTGTGACAGAGAAGATTGAATGAGTCGATGTTGAGTTTGAGAGTTTATCGCCTCTTGGATTCGTGCCTGCGTGACTTTTCATTTTATTTTTTAATTACCCTAATATGTGTGCTTAATTAACCTAGGTGCCTAATAAGGGCTAAATACCCTCGCCCAACTTAAAAGAAGCCTAAATAAAGACTGTTATCCACTTAAGCGCACTTAAGCGCTATTTAGCAAGTAAAAAAAAAAAGCGCCAAAAGCGGCGAGTGTAACCGCTTAGTGTAATTGCATCGCCTTACCCATGTAAAAGCGTTTTACCCCAAAATCTTGGCGCTTAGCGCTTTAAGCGCGCCTACTCGGCGCTTTTTTAAACCAAGATGTTAGTCTATTCTCGACATGAAACTGAACATGGAATTTAATATGAAATTAATAAATAGAAAAGAAAATAGCAAATACGAATCAAATTTAAATGTACAGAGAATGGTGGATGTTTCTTACTGGGTATACGTCTGGAAATCTCAAATCATTAAGCAAAATTTCAGACCGACTTGCTAAATTGAAACGAAAATAGCCAAATAAAAATCAAATTTACCTCTCCAGAGGATAGGTATTTTGAGAAACATCAATTTCACAAACACTCGAACAAAACGGATTTCATAAAAATCGATTACACAAATAAACTATTTTAGAAATTCAGAGATGAAAGACAAACTCACTGATTCACTGTGGATATGGAATCCCGATTCAACCTCTCCTTCACATGTACCTTAAGCGGTAGTCAACAAATCAAGATCTATCTGCATTACACTATAGAAACACATAACTCAAAGTTTATGTATGTTGTTATTTGAGCAACATACTTCCAAAGTATGTTGCTTAATTAGCAACATACTTAAAATGCACTTTTGGAGTCCTATTTGTAGGGTTTGAATATATCTCGCTGGAAACTGCAATTAAGTTAGTGGTAATAGAAAGTAAGATGTCCTATTATGGTTTTGTTAAAGAGTCAAACCTATAGAGAAATCCAATCAGTAATAGCAATGTACATTTTCATGACATTTAGCAATGATGATATAAAAAAGGAACTCTCATACGGTTCGAAACATATTTAACAAATTTCTTTAGAAATTACCTAATAATAAAAACCTGATAGAATTTAACTACTTCTATTAAGTTTAGTTTTTACCAAAAAGAGTATAAAGAACCAAAAATTGAAATCATATACCTGATGTTTTGTAAACTTGGTGAAGAGAAGCTCCTAGGTTACTAATTTGAGTAGAACCCCAATAAAATTGCCTAGAAGTCGATGTTTAATCCTGATTATCCTCAAAAATAAAAAAGCATGCATACGGTCACAACTCAAACACACAATCACAATCAACATCAATGGGAATTATAACTACCAAAAAAGAAACAAAGATGCAGATTTCTCACCTAATAACCAAAATACACATCCAAAAAGGCTAATATTCCCATCCATATAAAGCATAATAGTAAGAGTACCATTAAATTGGAAAATATAGATACTAAAAGATACACAAGCAGGTCCTGAATGGTCAATATGGATTCCTGAATCCAAAATAATCAATCTAAGGGCAACCACGATTAGAGTAAGTTGGAACTGAATTAATTATGTATCCATATAAATTAAGAAGATAAATACTCTAAACTCATAACAAAATTATTTTTAAGAGCAAATCTCAACTCAAAACAAAGAACCCTTACCGACCTTGTCATAATAGATAGATGTTGCTGTGTGATTCGTCGTCGTGGTTGTTCGCTTTTGTAGATTTTGAAAATTTCTGAACAAAAAAACAAACTCCAGACTCGTTCTTTTCTTTTCCTGGTTTGTTCCTGGTTATGATTATGATTTTGCTTTTGGTTTCTAGTTTAGTCTGATTATGATTTTCGTTTCTAATTTAGTCTAACTATGATTTGGTTTCTGATTATCGGTTTGTTCGTTTGTTCTTGGATTTAAATTTCAGATTATACTTATCGTTTGACTCCCAAGCACCCACCACGAGATGTTAGTCCTGCTGTGTGAGTCTCGATTAAACAGGTTACCTGATTGGGTAATTTACTAACTTCTAATATAAAGTTTTTTGGATAATACTTTTTTTGATTATCGATTTGTTTCTGGTATGTTCTTGGATTTATTAATACTTCTGTTCATCAATATGAGGATAATACTTTTTCTGATTATCGATTTGTTTTTGGTTTGTTTGTTCTTGGATTTATTAATACTTTTGTTTATCAATATGAGGATAATGATTAATACCTTTATTTATGAAAACGAGAGATTTCATTGTGAAAGCCTTATATATCTTTATCAATCGCAGTCCTAAAGAGAATGAAGGTGGTCTTGTTCAACAACTATGGAGACACAATCTATCTTTCACATGAAGATGCTATAGGATATCCATAAAGGTGCTCTTGTTTATTTATCATTACCAATCTATCTTTTACATCAACTAGACTGTCAACATTTTAGACATCTAAATAGAAGTGTATATGCAGGGAAGTGCACCAGCTAAACATGGCAAAATGTCTTTCTTTATCATTGAACAGAAAAGTTCAGCCTGGCTTGGCATCATTTTCCTTTAATGGGACTACTGGTATGGACATAAACCAGTCTTTTATGTTGATATTCTCTATGTTAAGAGAAACTAATGTTATATCAGTTATATGTTGTCTTGTTTCAGTGGTTTGGGACCTTAGAATGCAAAAAACCAGTTATAAGTTAAATATATGAACTTTATGCACAGTTTGGTGTGACGAATTTGCTAACAAAATATCAAATATATAACATATGAACTTCCAATATAAAATCGTTTTTAAATTTATTTATATTGTAGGTTGCACGAGTTTGGGACTCGAGAAATGGCTCAAAGATGATGAAGCTTCAAGGACATACATATTATATTAGGACTTTACTTCCTGACTCAACACACAAATGTAATTGAGAGCATAAAATGTTTTTTAGATTTAACATATTTATTATTTTGTATTTAACATAAGACATTGTGTGTTAATGTGGTAATGGATGATATTCTATTTCATATTATGTGACATTAAATTTAGTTTATGATTTAACTAATACCAGTAAATCTAATATATATATATATATATATATATATATATATATATATATATATTATTTGTTTAAAAAACATTTATGATTTATATTGTAAGTCATAAAGGTTTTTCATTAATGTATGTCGTAAATTTACGACACACAAATGTGTGTCATCTGTCGTTTATGATAGGGGCTTCCTTGACATACATTTGCGTGTCATCTGTGCCCTTTAATGACACGCAATGCGTGTCATTAAAGGCCTTTTTTCTAGTAGTGCATGATGGGCCTCCATACGCGCCATCCTTATATCCAGATCCCTCAAGGCAGCCTGTACGTCTGGCTGCGGTGGTGGTTGTGTCTTTGGTGGCTGGACTGGCGCATCCACTCTCCGGTGCTGGGCGGGTCGCTGCAACGGCTCCTCCTCCTCCTCTGCCTGGGGGCCAACTGCCTCAATCGTCGGCATCAGCTCGAATAAACCCTATCGCGGTTGATGGATGATCCCCATATTCTCGAAATACCGCACCGAATCCTGCGTGGGTAGTATCGGGGCCAGGCTAGGCCAAACGGGTAATGTAGTGCCCACCAGCCAAAGGGCTCTTGGCGGTCGAGCCCGCCGCCCTAGATGTCAAGGAAACTGCCAAAGCATACAGCATGTTAAGAAACCTGCTAGGTCAGAGAGGACCCACATGTAGTAGATATCCTCTTGGGACACTTCTCGCATCCCTTCCTCTGCATGATGGAAGTGGATACGATCCGGTGCATCAATTGGTGGAGTGGGGCGCTTAGCTGGCTCTCCTTGGCTGAACCAGCCTCAAACATCTCATTGGACATCGCTGCCCAAATAACCACATTTGCCTCCCTCTGAGGCTGATCTCTGAAGCATGCAGTGAAGAACGGTGGAAAGTGAACACCACCCCTCTCCGCCTCGGTATAGAGGTCGGTGCGCCTGGCAAAGTCTCGTAATATGCACTCTCGACTCTGCCCTCCCAATCTGAATCGGATAAGCTGGGCTCGTGGCTCCCTCGATGTTGGGGTGTGTCTGCAGGTGGATAGGAACTCGAGCACGAGCTCCTTATATACAATGTCGTCTGCAGTGGCCATCGCTCTCTCGTAGCCCTGGCATGTAAAAGTGAATGCCTCGTCGAGGTGGGTCCAGGTGCGGTGGATGAAAGGCAGAAGCTGATCCCATAGCCCCACCTGGGTCAATATGGCCCGATCAAAGTGAATCGCCGCGAGGACTGGTCGGGTGGCGAGGTCCCTAAGTCGAGATCTGTAACGCGGCGTCTCCTTAAGCATGTCTGGGAACTGTAAAAATTGGTGTCCAGGCATGTAATCACCCATCTGCACACAAATCACAACAGAACAAAATTTTTGCAAAATTAATCCTTGCGCGCCGCGGATTCTTGCGTGGCGCGGCTTATGAACACGCCGCGTCGCAGCGTATGACTGTTGCGAAAAAATTCTCCAAAATCTCCTGTTTAATCCAATCCCAAGCAATAACAAGGCAACCTAACTACCGACTAGCCCCTCTAGGGTGAAGATTTTGCAAATGCAACACCCTACGAGTCAGCTTTGTAGATTTTTCTAAGTTTTCTGCTATCGACTATTTCAATCAAATTTACACGTCAAACTGATGTGATAACTTGAAAGAATTGTTAGGAATCGGACCGGGTACACGCAGCGGAAACACACTGTCACACACACAAACTCATGAAAGCAGAAAATAAAGCAAAAGATAACACAAGGATTTTACGTGGTTCGGATTCGGTGTCAATCCTACATCCACGGGCAACAACTAGATTTTATTTGACTGAGGAGATTACAAGAGATACACTCAATTCTTATAGGTATTGAGTTGTGGTGCATCTAACTCTTCAACTTGAACCTCTATTTATATACATTTGAGGTGCACTATTAACAATGTGAATATGGTAATAGAAATTAGGTGTGAAGACATTTACCTCACCTACCTTTGACAAAAACTTCACCAACCAATTCACCTAACAATCTCCCACTTGAAGATTTTGAACATCTCTCATTTTTCTCCGAACATAACAAGTCTTTCAAGCTTCCAGTTCCCAAGAACAAACTAAACTTAGTCAATTTCCTAGTTGCAGCCACCCCTCATTATCAAGTACTAGAAGGGCCAGTTGAAGCTCCCACAAGCTCCAACTCAGTCGTAGCCAATCCCGCTACCGACTCAGCCGTGATCAATACCACCACCGACTCATCCCCTGTCTCAACCGGCTTGGACACTCCACCGGATCCACAGATACACCGAGGACCACTAACACTCTCCAAACTTTGCAAACTTCCAACTGGAGAGAATTTTTCAGTCTTAGTCTTCAAAACCCAACGGCTCTTTGTAACTGTACCCGGAACACACCCCATGCTCCCACTGTCACAAAATCCCCTGAATGGTTTAGACTTTCCGACTCGTTCAGATAACATCTCTTTGGCTCCAGACTTCATGTTTGCCAAATGAAGTCTCTTAGCACTAGATTTAGCGAACCAGATTTTGTCATGCTTAACCGGGACGGTCATACTTCCCTCAGCAGGTACCTCAACCATATACAATGACCCACGCTTCATACCTTGAGCAATCACCGAATTACCATTGACCACCCTCCATTTACCACCACCAAACCTTACTTACAGTCCTTGTTTATCCAGCTGACCAACATAAATCAATTTCTTCTTCAGCTCCGGAATCACCCTGACATTCACCCTGACATTCTTCAGGTTCCATGTAGTTCCCAATGAAGTAACCAGATCAATATCTCCCATGCCCGTTACTTGAAGCATCTCGTCATTTGCTAACCGTACCTTCCCAAAATCTCCTTCTTTTAGATTCACCATCGTTTCTCCGTTGTCCATGGCGTGAAACGAAGCCCCTGAATCCATGACCCAAGAGTCTACAGAACTTTCCATACTTAGTATCAGTGCATCATCCTCAGACACACCCTCAGCACCAGTAATGTTTAATTCTTTCTTTGGACATTGACTCTTAACATGTCCCACCTCCTGGCAGTTCTAGCACTTCACATTCTTCCAAGTTCTAGATGAACTTCTTCCCCGACTCCCACTATTTCTGCTATTCCCTCTACCTCTTCCGATATTTAATAATTCAGAAGAAGACGAGCCACCTTGATTCTTGTGTCTGGTATCCTCGCCTAGAACCAAATCTCGAACCCCTTCAAACGTCATACCACTGGTCCCTACGGAACTCGTAACAGCAGTAACTGTTCCTGACCAGCTATCAGGTAGTGAAGCTTGAGTCTCATTATCAAATTTAATTCCTACAGATGATAATCTGGACATAACTGAATTTAGATTGTTAATGTGAACCGTAACTGAGCTGTCTTCATTCATCCTTGTCGTGAACAACTCCCTCATCAAGAACACCTTGTTAGCCGCCGACGGTTTCTCATACATGTTCGTCAGAGCATCCATCATACCACGCGCCGTGGTTCCTTCATGATGTTGAAAGCAACGCTCCTTTCCAACGACAACGTAATAACCGCCTTAGCTTTCTTGTCCTTTGAGTTCCACGCATCTTCAGCAGCTTTTTCCATTTTCTCCGGTTTGTCTCCAAGTACCATCTCCAAATCTTTTTGACATAGCAATGCTTCTAATTGCATTTTCCACCAGCTAAAGTCAGAACCGTTGAACTTCTCGATTACAACCTTTTCTTCAGCCATTATGACAAACAGGAAACAAATTGAGACAACGAAACAGACACAACAATGGCACGGACCTGACCGGTTCGTTCAGTGTACTCGTGTGTGACAGAACAGTACCCTTCAAAGTACCAAGACACCTTTAATACGATTAATAGAAATTAGTTTCTGATGTGGAAGATCAGACAAAACTACAACCACAGATCATACTCTAATTTCTAAAACCGAGACCTCCTCCAAAACCCGAAGCTCTGATACCAGTTGTTAGGAATCGGACCGGGTACATGCAGCGGAAACACACTGTCACACACACAAACTCACGAAAGCAGAAAATAAAGCAAAAGATAACACAAGGATTTTACGTGGTTCGGATTCGGTGTCAATCCTACATCCACGGGCAACAACTAGATTTTATTTGATTGAGGAGATTACAAGAGATACACTCAATTCTTATAGGTATTGAGTTGTGGTGCATCTAACTCTTCAACTTGAACCTCTATTTATATACATTTAAGGTGCATTATTAACAATGTGAATATTGACATAGAAATTAGGTGTGAAGACATTTACCTCACCTACCTTTGACAAAAACTTCACCAACCAATTCACCTAACAAGAATGAGTTCTAAGTGACGTATCTCGATAGTAGATACTAGAAAGCACGAAAAAACTCGAGGAAATTACGTGATCGGGGATGCTCTGTTTGGCGCGTCCTTGTATGTGTTGGATTAGGTGTCTAAGCCATGACTTTATAATTGTATTTATCTTATTAATTGAAGCAAAATCCATTTGGGTTGCCCTCATAGCTGGAGGATTGATGTAGAGTTAAGCAGAGAGAAATGTTGATTTATTAATTGTTTAATAAATCAATAGAAATAAATAAATTATTTATTAATATATTTAAGTGTTAATATATTAATTAAAAACTATAATAATTAATTAGAAATTAATCTAGAATTAATTGGATTTAATTTAGTGATTAATTTAATTAATTAAAAGTGCAGGGACTGGTTTGTATTTATTCAATAGTTGAATAACTGGCCAGCCAGTTGGCAGGGGCCAAAGTTGGTGCCAATATGGAGGGAACCTCCATAGTTGGCGAAACCCTAATTAGGGTTTAGAGGCCCTGGTCCAAATGGTCAACAGGCTTGCCCATTAAGGAGGCTCCTTTTGGGTTTTGACTGTAACCCTTGGAGGCTATAAAAGGAACCTCCTGGTGCCCTAATTCCTGCGCCACTTTTGAGACTCTCCAGAAACTCTGTTGTCTTCTCTCGTCCATTGCTTGGGTGTGACTCCACTTGAGGCATGATACTTTGCTGCTAGCTTCTGGATCAAGAATTCAAGGTTGGTTTTCTTGATTTGTACTTTAGAAATAATTGTTGGCCTCTAGGTTTTTATTATATATTCATTGTAGAAAAACATAGATCTCTTTTAGGGTTGCATGTGAACTTAGGAATAATTTACTTCATCGTTTGTGCAAAACCCTTCGGTGGTATCAGAGCCAATTTGTTTTTCTTGTGAATTTGATATAATTGTTATGCATGATGATGGGTGTTTTGCGAAAATTAGACCCACCATGTGACACCCCATTTCTACTGTTTGCAAATACTATGGTTTTTCATAAAATTTCATGAATACAAAAATACGGTTTATCAAAAACCGATCATTTACAAAATTTAAAACTGTGGGTGTACAAATCTATATCAAAACTAACCATAGTAAGCAAGTAAGGATTTAACCTTAAGTCCAAAATAGGAGCTATGTGGGCTCCACTCCAGCTAAACTTCATCCAATAATAGCATAACATTTTAACCTGGAATACATGGCATAAAAATAGAATACGTAAGACAATAATGTCTCGTGAGTTACATGAGGTTTAGACTCAACCTTTAATTTCTTTCCCAATCTTTATAAAAACTTATAGCATAAACTTTAATATCATACTATATTTTTTACTTATTGAAAACATTTCATAACCTTCTTTACAATAATAACATCATTCAAAGTTTCAAGATATTACCATATCACTATTTCTTAATTCCTTTCAAAATCATTTCATATCATCTTTTGCATAATTATATTCTTTCAAAACTTTATAATAGAAACATAGTACACCTCTTCACTTTTCAAGTAAATCGTTCTTTGACATACTTTATGAAAATAACATTGTTCTTACTTCCTTTGACTGGTTTTATAAGCTTGCTGGATTTTTATACTTAGGGCGTTAATCACTATAAGTGATACCCCAAGTCTCTATGGCTAGAAAGAACGGATCAATCCTTACCATAGAAGTGCTGAGGCAATCTACTTCGCGATGGGGCTCGCCCCCAGTAGATCCCTTACCTAACCCGGGTAGGTTGGAACATAGTTCCTTTACTAATGCTGCTTGCTACAATTACCAGTCATAAAAAAAAAACATACTTGCTGCTTGCTTAAACATTTCTCATATACATAACTTGTGGCTAGGTGCCAAACTTCATCATAATATGTCTTTATGGCTATATGCCAAGTATAGCTTTAATCTTATAATAATCATACGTTTAAAACATATTTTTCCAACATACTAAGCTTTATACCATTCATACTAAAAAATATATATATATACACTTTGTAACTAAAACATACTTTTTACACATCTTGTGACTATATGTCATCCATATTTGAAAACACAAATAATTGTAATCAAAATATACTTTCACATAATTTGGTTCTTAGACCAAAACATACTTTCATATAATTGGTTCATAGACCAACATACTATCATTTAACTTGACTTATAGTTCAAAACATAACTTCAAACATAGCATTATACTTTCATAAATGAATTAATAATAGTACTCTTGCATATAATGTCACATAAAAAGATTTTATAAGAAATCTTGAAAATACTTACTTGCCATGTACCCCAAAAATGGGTAAAAATACTGCATGTACTCACCTCATGAGTTGGTAGTAGTTTGTCTAAACATTCCTCGCCTTCCCACTCTTTCATGATTCGACGATCATTTATTTTGTACCTACTATTAACATATAATACATTAACAACTACTAAAATTGACTTTCTTTCTTTTAAAGTCCTTTGACTGTAAACCATAAGACTATGGGTCGATACAAGTGTTTAACCTTCAATAAACTATCTTTACGTGAATTTATATACTTCTCGAAATACACGTATTTTACTATAGTACCCCCGAGGGGTCGTATTCTGAATTTTATAATTTTCCACATGGTTTCATACCATTTTAAGTCTATGGTATAGATTATAGACCAAACGGACATGTCTGGCATCGAGTCAAAAATCAAAAATTGGACAGAATGCTGCCCAGCAAAACACACGACTCGTGTGTATCCAAGGCTAAAATAGACACGACTCGTGTCTGTGCTGCAGGTCCAGTTCTTAGTCCGATTTTTGTACTGCAGCTTCCTGTTTTCGCGTATTAAGTTCTCATTTCAGTTATTAATCAATTGGGTATCATTATATGGCAAAACCCCTTCATTTTTATAGGTTTTGGACCATTGGAATCAATGATTCCAACCATTTTCACACTATTCACGTTTTTCACATTTTTGCACAAAAACTTAAATTTCTTGAAACTATCTATTACAACTGATTTCTTCCATCTTTTATAGTATATTGAACTTCATAAAAACCATTAACACCATTTTTGATCACAAGGACCCGTGAACTAGGGTTCTTGAGCCAAAAATTGGGTTTTTCCATGATTTCAACAACACCTCTTAAATTAGGTGTGTTTACTTGAGGTTTGATCATTAATAGATGGGAGAAATCATTAGAACCATTTCATATATTAAAATTTTCAGATTTCAGTTTTGACCCGGGAAGAAGATGCTAAGAGCAAGTTTATAAACTTGATTTCTTACCTCCACCCACTTGGAAATCTTCTTTTCTTTGCTTGATTCTTCCATTCCAACTATAATCCTTCAAGATCATGAAGAATTCGTGATCTCTCCCTCTCCATCTGCTGCTCCCGTTATCAATGAGATATTTTGGGAGTGTTCACATCTATTTATACTTCTAGATTTTTCATTTTTAGTCCTTAAGTTCTAATTCTTGAACTTTGGCCACCATAATCAATTTTTATCACTTATAACTTGGTTTCTTACATTTTTAGTCCAAAACCAAGATATAATTTCATAATAACTCTTGCATATGGTCAAATGACCATATTACCCTTTTTGGTCAAATTTCACTATTCATGCGGTAAAACTTCAAATTTCACATAATCTCTTATTTCTTATATTATTATTCCACAATTACATATTATCTTACATAATGGTCTTACAATGGATCAAAAGACCGTTTTACCCTTTTTATGGTAAAAGACTAAATTACCCTTACAACCATAATTTCTCATATAAATTTTATATTACACATATCTTCGTTTACATATTTATATTATAAATTTTTGGGTCGTTACAACTACCTCCCCCTTATTGGGATTCCGTCCTCGGAATCATTTCGTATTCTTTCAACTTTTACTTTCTTATTTCAATATATACATTACTTTTAATTACATGACCAGAATGCCCCTTTGGTCATTTTATCCGTTTTTCTCAACCTTTTAGTCATTCATTCATGTTTTATACTCTTCATTCTAATTACTTTCCTTTCTACCTCATTTCATTGACATACAATCTCTTAATAAACTTATTTAACAAAATAGTTTCATACTTCAATACTTGTTATCATAAATAACAATCTACTTCATAATTCTTTTCATATCTTTACTAAAACAAGTGAGATTATACTCACAGCATTCTTTTCTTGTAAAAATTTCAAATACCATTAAACATAATAATATATGTTTCAAATTTATATAAATTCGTAATTACACAAAATCTTTTCCTTGTATAAATTTTGTCCCTTAATGGACATTTTTCTCGAACATAACTTCTTCTTGCTTTTTAGAAGTTTACAACTTCTTATCTTTACATAATTGTTCTTTAAATCCTTTAAACTTCACTTTATTATTCTTTACATCCATTATCTATTCTCGACTTTTTATCACTCAATAAGAATACATTGCCTTTTGTTTTATTTCACATTCTTACTTTTCTGGTTGGGACAGAAACTGTTAAAACAATATATTTTCATAAAAATCTGTATATCTTATTTTAAAAGAATCGAAACAACATACCGCTTTTTATTTTAGAAACTGTGCATCATTAGCTTTCTTTATATATATAATATACAATGTTTGATCTTTTAAACTTATACAGTTTTTACTATTGAAGTTGTTCTATTATTTCAGTCAACTTCCTCCTTATTTCACACTTTCAAGAAAAAATCATTTTTCACATACTTCTTACTCATTTCCTGTACATTATATGTGTTACCTTCTCTAATACTTGTTTTATATCATTCTCTACTTGTAGTACTTTCATATTCCACATATAATCAACTTAGATATTTCTTTCATCTTTCTTATTATTTATGAGATTTCTTCCTCATTTGCTCATCATACACCATGGTATAATTTCTATTACATTTTTCATGTATACTTAGTGTATCATGCTCATATTATTATTGATGTTTTAGTATTTCTTTACCAATTCTTATTTCTCACATTAGTGCTTAGTTTAGCACCTGATCTTCTGTTTACTCTTTCCTCACGGTATCTACATTGTTTACCATGATTGATTCCAATTTGTTTTTCTTCAATTCATTTATAGAACTTCATACATGTTGCATACTATAATTTACATTCCCATACTTACTTTACTTTTCATAATATTATTATCTGGTGGTGTATTTATGTTTTACAAACCACATTCATTAACTTCTTAACATAACTCTCACAAGTTCTTAGTTGTATAATATACTCATATGTATATACTTGGTTCTCTTCCTGGTTTAAGAACTCAACTAGATATTTGTTTTTAACATTCTCGTCCCATGCCGAATTTTTGACATAACCTTCAATTACCATTACTTCTTATTACTCTTTACTTGTTATTACTAGTGCTAAAACAATAATTTTCTCGTTTTTACATCTTTTACCATTTCTGTCACGTGTTATAAGGCTACATGCCTAACACATTATATTATGCTTTGCAACTTTACATGTTTTATATTTCTTATAAAACTTATTTCTTATGTATTTCTAAGTGATACACAACTGTCTTTTATTTTCTCATCGTCTTTCGTTCTTTTGTATTTCGAGATAATTTACCCAATACATCATTTACTCTTTTGCTTCATACTTTATAGTATTCTAATTAGAATACTTATTTCATAACCACTTTTATACTTTTATACATCATATTTATATAAATATCACAAAACTTACTCATGCTTTTACATTTATAAGCATGTATATAAATATATACATTTCTTTGTATTTCATGGTTACCAGTCATGTAGTAATCATTTCTCAAAATCTTTGGAGACTTTTAGCCATTATTCCCATTCGGAAGTAGTAACTTCCTATCTGTTTATCATAGTTCTTACATTATCTTTAATTTTTCATTTACTACTTGTTTAGATATTTACTCTTTTTCTTTTCTTCATATCATTTATGACTTTTAGTCATTTTGTTCACATGCTTTTGATTCTTCTTCCATTATCATACATCTTTATACCATTTCATTATCGGTATATCTTCTTATACTTCTTTCATTTGGTTGCAGAATTAATTTCCTAATAACCAATATCTTAACATTATATTTGTCTATAGACAACTTTTAACATTCTTCTTTTAAGAGATAAATTAACAATTTATCACTCGAATTGTTTTCTATTTTTGTCGGGTAAGCATGTTCTACCTTCACCCTACAAGCTTGACAACTCCCAACTTGGGTTAATTTCCAACTTCTGTCATGAAAAGTTCCTTGGGAACTACCAAGAATTTCCATAATCGCCTTACGCATTACGATACCTATCATATCTTACAAGTGGTTACAGTCTGCTACTACTTTATATTAAGTAATATTCTTTGCAGACATCGAATTCACATTTGTTTATAGTGCCTTTACTTCTGTTCGGGTACATCATAGTGCGTGCATCTTCATTTGTATGCTGCTTCTTTACAGGTCGATTCACGCCATCAACTTCCAAGGCTATATGTAAATATAGCATTCGACTTACCATTTCAATATGGTTTTCACATTCTCATGATGTAATAAACAAGGCATAATATCCTTGCTTTACTTGAATTTCTTTCTTTTCGACTATGCACAACAAAGCTATTGGACTTCTGTACCGATCGTTCCTCATTCTTCACCTCCATTTACTCTTCACTTGTCTTGCTACTTGTCGCTTTACGTGACTCACCATGAAATTTACAACTTGTTTACTTGTCCAATATTTGGACACTTCTTCTTTTCTTTTTATAGAAATGTATATATTATTAATACATTCCACTGGTAATTTACAGTCTTTATGTAAGAGTCTTACAACTCTCGTATGGGTAATCTGTATCCATGTTCTTCTCCATATCGCTCTTATTCATACCTCCTCTCGCCTCTACAGGCACATACTTTACTATTTTTCAATTCGTCTAAAATGTTAATTATCACATTATTTCTTTTACTTTACTATACGAAGTGGTATATATCCACCATACTAACTCTTAATACTCATAACCTTATTGGTTGTTAATACATAGGCATATAATTCCTATGTTTTACTTATCATTCTCTTTAAAACTTTACCCACCAGATTACCATTATTCCTTTGTGATTCCACCAGTCTCAATACATATCCTGTGATTATGATAATACGGGCCCATATTACCATAATCACCTATACATACTGATTCTGCTGTTTCCACAAGGTCTCATGGGACACTGGTTCGTTTAACACATGACACCTTTATAAACACATAGTGATCAATACTAAAATTTCACAACCTTTAATAAATTTAGACGGTTACGGAAAATATAATATAATTTTCCTAACGGTCAAATCTTTGCTCACTTTAAACATTAGTTTAACACTTCTTAGTGTTATATATCTACATATCTTTCATAATGCATATTGTACTTAATCATTTAAGACTTCATATAACATACTTTCAAAAACTATAATTTTTATAGCATGAGTTTAAGCCTAGGAGTGGAACAAGCCAATCCTAATTCGCTTAAACTATGGCTCTGATACCAACTTGTGACACCCCATTTCTACTGTTTGCAAATACTATGGTTTTTCATAAAATTTCATGAATACAAAAATACGGTTTATCAAAAACCGATCATTTACAAAATTTAAAACTGTGGGTGTACAAATCTATATCAAAACTAACCATAGTAAGCAAGTAAGGATTTAACCTTAAGTCCAAAATAGGAGCTATGTGGGCTCCACTCCAGCTAAACTTCATCCAATAATAGCATAACATTTTAACCTGGAATACATGGCATAAAAATAGAATACGTAAGACAATAATGTCTCGTGAGTTACATGAGGTTTAGACTCAACCTTTAATTTCTTTCCCAATCTTTATAAAAACTTATAGCATAAACTTTAATATCATACTATATTTTTTACTTATTGAAAACATTTCATAACCTTCTTTACAATAATAACATCATTCAAAGTTTCAAGATATTACCATATCACTATTTCTTAATTCCTTTCAAAATCATTTCATATCATCTTTTGCATAATTATATTCTTTCAAAACTTTATAATAGAAACATAGTACACCTCTTCACTTTTCAAGTAAATCGTTCTTTGACATACTTTATGAAAATAACATTGTTCTTACTTCCTTTGACTGGTTTTATAAGCTTGCTGGATTTTTATACTTAGGGCGTTAATCACTATAAGTGATACCCCAAGTCTCTATGGCTAGAAAGAACGGATCAATCCTTACCATAGAAGTGCTGAGGCAATCTACTTCGCGATGGGGCTCGCCCCCAGTAGATCCCTTACCTAACCCGGGTAGGTTGGAACATAGTTCCTTTACTAATGCTGCTTGCTACAATTACCAGTCATAAAAAAAAACATACTTGCTGCTTGCTTAAACATTTCTCATATACATAACTTGTGGCTAGGTGCCAAACTTCATCATAATATGTCTTTATGGCTATATGCCAAGTATAGCTTTAATCTTATAATAATCATACGTTTAAAACATATTTTTCCAACATACTAAGCTTTATACCATTCATACTAAAAAATATATATATATACACTTTGTAACTAAAACATACTTTTTACACATCTTGTGACTATATGTCATCCATATTTGAAAACACAAATAATTGTAATCAAAATATACTTTCACATAATTTGGTTCTTAGACCAAAACATACTTTCATATAATTGGTTCATAGACCAACATACTATCATTTAACTTGACTTATAGTTCAAAACATAACTTCAAACATAGCATTATACTTTCATAAATGAATTAATAATAGTACTCTTGCATATAATGTCACATAAAAAGATTTTATAAGAAATCTTGAAAATACTTACTTGCCATGTACCCCAAAAATGGGTAAAAATACTGCATGTACTCACCTCATGAGTTGGTAGTAGTTTGTCTAAACATTCCTCGCCTTCCCACTCTTTCATGATTCGACGATCATTTATTTTGTACCTACTATTAACATATAATACATTAACAACTACTAAAATTGACTTTCTTTCTTTTAAAGTCCTTTGACTGTAAACCATAAGACTATGGGTCGATACAAGTGTTTAACCTTCAATAAACTATCTTTACGTGAATTTATATACTTCTCGAAATACACGTATTTTACTATAGTACCCCCGAGGGGTCGTATTCTGAATTTTATAATTTTCCACATGGTTTCATACCATTTTAAGTCTATGGTATAGATTATAGACCAAACGGACATGTCTGGCATCGAGTCAAAAATCAAAAATTGGACAGAATGCTGCCCAGCAAAACACACGACTCGTGTGTATCCAAGGCTAAAATAGACACGACTCGTGTCTGTGCTGCAGGTCCAGTTCTTAGTCCGATTTTTGTACTGCAGCTTCCTGTTTTCGCGTATTAAGTTCTCATTTCAGTTATTAATCAATTGGGTATCATTATATGGCAAAACCCCTTCATTTTTATAGGTTTTGGACCATTGGAATCAATGATTCCAACCATTTTCACACTATTCACGTTTTTCACATTTTTGCACAAAAACTTAAATTTCTTGAAACTATCTATTACAACAGATTTCTTCCATCTTTTATAGTATATTGAACTTCATAAAAACCATTAACACCATTTTTGATCACAAGGACCCGTGAACTAGGGTTCTTGAGCCAAAAATTGGGTTTTTCCATGATTTCAACAACACCTCTTAAATTAGGTGTGTTTACTTGAGGTTTGATCATTAATAGATGGGAGAAATCATTAGAACCATTTCATATATTAAAATTTTCAGATTTCAGTTTTGACCCGGGAAGAAGATGCTAAGAGCAAGTTTATAAACTTGATTTCTTACCTCCACCCACTTGGAAATCTTCTTTTCTTTGCTTGATTCTTCCATTCCAACTATAATCCTTCAAGATCATGAAGAATTCGTGATCTCTCCCTCTCCATCTGCTGCTCCCGTTATCAATGAGATATTTTGGGAGTGTTCACATCTATTTATACTTCTAGATTTTTCATTTTTAGTCCTTAAGTTCTAATTCTTGAACTTTGGCCACCATAATCAATTTTTATCACTTATAACTTGGTTTCTTACATTTTTAGTCCAAAACCAAGATATAATTTCATAATAACTCTTGCATATGGTCAAATGACCATATTACCCTTTTTGGTCAAATTTCACTATCCATGCGGTAAAACTTCAAATTTCACATAATCTCTTATTTCTTATATTATTATTCCACAATTACATATTATCTTACATAATGGTCTTACAATGGATCAAAAGACCGTTTTACCCTTTTTATGGTAAAAGACTAAATTACCCTTACAACCATAATTTCTCATATAAATTTTATATTACACATATCTTCGTTTACATATTTATATTATAAATTTTTGGGTCGTTACACACCATGAGGCCATTGTCGATTTGGTGGCTAGGGTTTCGAAAACCCTAGCCTCCTCCCTTCCATTTTTCGATTTCTAGTTGCCTTAGATAAGTTGGTTGTTATTTTTGGTAATTGTTGAATAATTAAATAACTGGAACCCCTTATCCACTGCTTGCAATTTTCGAGATTTAGGGATAAGGATAGGAAATTAATTTGATTAATTTTATGATGCCTATCCTTGATTTAATTAATTTAATTAATAGTTTAAATAAAAAATAAATTAAATCACTTAAAGGGTTTAAATTTAATTTTAAAAATTATATGATAATTTGCAAAAAATTAAAGGATTAAATCCTAAAATATTTTAATAAGATTAAAATACATCTTATACATAGTATAATTAAAAGTTAATATTATTTGTATAAGATTAAATTGGTTAGTCTTACCGTTAGTAGGCCTCATTCACAAAACTGTCCTATAAAGAGGGTATAAGGCGACTGCCTATAAAATGGTAGTCTAATGGGTGTCCACTCTCACCTACCGCTCTCCTAGTCAGTTGAGTTTCGTTAGCCGAATGGGTTTGATAGAACCGCTAAGCCTCTTAAAAGTATAATGCTATAATTGAAAGTACTAGAACCTTGAACAAAATCCCAATCTAGTTACTTTAGGTCAAAAATGTGAATTGATGCTAATCCATGGAATTGCACATTGCACTTTGTAGAACGTTTGTAGAGCGTGTGTGGTTTACCGGCACGCCAACTGGGGTCCACAAAGAGTCGCAATGGGTTTCTCGATTTTACCATTATTGATGGAGCGTGTGTGGTTAATCGGCATGTCAATTTGAGATGGTAATTGACTTCGAGAGTACCGAGCTAATTTGCGTGGTTATTCACACCCGGTTTGTGATCCTCGGTATCCCAGTCACAAACAGTGGGGCATTCCCAAGATTAAACACGTCATTGAACAGTTCAATGAATCTCATAGATCAGGGAATTGCATTGGACTGAAATTGATAAGTGTCTATCTACCTTAATGACCATTATGTTGTGATTACGGCATCCCTCTTCACACCATAGTTAGGGCATTTTGGGTCCTAGCCTTATTAAATAATAAATTGGGTAATTATTTAAAAGGATTAAAACTAAACTAATAAATTCTATTTCTTGTAGATGTCTAAATCAAGTGTCAATTCTCCTCCTTCTCCTCCTTCACCCATTTCTGAGAGCCTCAGAAAGCACCTGCTTAATATGGAATGGCTGACTGGCCTGAACAATAAGGAATGGCTTCGCGATTAGAGACGGGTTCTCGTAATTGCCGGCAAGCCACATCTCATTGAGTATCCGATCTTGGTTCCACCGAAACATGTCATCACAAAAGTTCTTTCTGATGAGCATGACCTCTTATTTGATGAATCTGAGGAAGTTCGTGACCTCATGCTATTGACCATTGACCCCGAGTTCTATAGGGATTTTGAATCCCTAGGGCCATATGAGTTAATACAATTGTTTGAGGGAAAGTTCCAAGAACCAGTTGAAGAGGAACGAGCTAGGATCTTCAAAAGACTTGCAGAGTTCAAGCTAAAAGTAGGAAGTAGAATCGATTCGTATGTTCTCCAGATTGAAGCATACATAGGCGAATTGTACAAACTTTATTATTCCATGAGTCAGAAGATGAGTGTTAACATCCTACTCGCTTCTCTGACTAGTAGGTACAATTTGTTCATTCAGACGTATAGAAAGGAATACCAGAAAAAGACCTTCATGTAAATGCATCCACTGTTGACTTTAAACGAGTCACTCTTGGATAGGCATAGCTCCAATGATTCAGCTACTTCTGGATTGAGTCCAGTGAAGAGACGCAGCAAGAAACGATCCAGATCGTCTGGACATGTCTCAAACTGGGAATCCATAGGATCGGATACAGTCACGGAAATATTGGAAGACGCTCCAAGGTCAAAATCTTTTGAAAGCTCAGGTACATCTAAAAACCTCAAAAACTCCTTATCCATAATTTCTTGATGCATAATGTGATAGTCACATTTTGGTTTGTATGCAGGGAATCAGTAGGGTACGGGACTTTGGCGCATAGGAGCACATTTGGATTGGATTTCCAGCTCATGCAGTTTTGAAGTTTAGTTAGATATTAAAATCTTGTTATTAGCTTATTAGATGCGTGCGACATTGTCTATCATATAATACATTGTTCAAGGATTTTTGTTTTAATAAAATTGTTGATTTTCTTTTAACACATGGTTGCTTGAATTATCCTTGAAATGTTGTATGATTGTGTTAAATGCATGATTAGTGATAACTTGAATGTTGATGCAAACAAAGTGTTTGGATTCAGGAATTGTGTCCTTCCTTTAGATAATCTAGGAACTCGATACTAAGATACTCTCCGCCTCTGTCGGACCTGAGCATCTTTATCTTCCTGCCCAATTGATTCTCAACTTCATTTTTGAATTCCTTGAACTTTTCAAAGGTGTCTGACTTGTGCTTGATTAAGTAGATATACCCGTATCTACTATAATCGTCAGTGAAGGTCACGTAGAACCGCGTGCCATCTTTTGTGGTTGATCTGAAGGGACCACACACATCTGTGTGTATGAGGTCCAATAGACCTTCACCTCTTTCAAAGGACCCTTTGAATGGTGACTAAGTCATCTTGCCCAAAAGACAAGATTCGCATACATCATCCGATTTGAGGTCGAATGATTCCAACACTCCATCATTTTGGAGTTGGGCGATGCATTTCTTGTTAATGTGCCCAAGACGACAGTGCCACAAGCACGCCTTTTCTACACCACTAGAAGAATCAATATAATTTACACTATGTCCTAAATTGTCAACACATTGTATCGTTTCATACACACCATCACAAGGTAAAGCAGTAAAAATAGAAGTACCATTTTGAAAAACAGAAATAGAACCATTTATATTATCAAAAGAAAACTGGAAACCTTGTCTAAACAATGCATGAAAGGAAATAATGTTTCTTGCCATTTCTGGCGAATAGCAACAATTTAAAAGTTCTAAACAAACACCACTACTAAGCACTAAACTATAGATTCTGATCTTGGTGACAGGCGACGATCTCCTGTTTCCCATGATCAGGTTCAATCTACCGTGCTCCACCTCCCTTCTTTCCTTTAGGCCCTACAAATCAAAACAAATGTGAAAACCACATCCTGTATCAAGGACCCAAGAACTGGAAGATGGTGAGTTTTTAGAGATAGTGAATATACCTGCTGAAGACGGCTTCACTGTGCCATCTTTCAAATCTTGCAAGTATCGCGGGCAGCTTCTCTTCCAATGGCCCTTTTCCTTGCAGTAGAAGCAGTCAGCTTCCTTGGGGTTGGCATTGTGAGGAACACCAGAAGCCTTGGGTCTCGAGCCACTGCTGGATGACCCAGCATGGACCTTTTCCCTCCAATTCTGATTGGGAGGGCCCTTTCTCTTCTTCCCCTTTCCACCACCAATTGCCAAGATGGGCTGGCTAACCGAGGGTACACTTTTACCCTTCATCTCGTCTTCAGCAGTACGGAGCATGCGATACAACTCAGCCAAGGTGGCCTGAGAGTTGTTTAGATGATACGCCAGTGTGAACTGGTCATATGAACTAGGTAAGGAATTCAGCACTATATCTACGGCTAAATCCTCATGGACTGGCATCTCAAGCTTCCTAAGCATCTCCACGTATCCTTGCATCCTTTGCATGTGGCTGCAGATGGACTCTCCATCTCTAGGCTTCCCATTGGTGAAGGCTTTGACCACCTCGCGCCTCTCGATGCGCTCCTGCTTACGGAACTTTTATGCGAGCTCTTTCTGCATCTCGTAGGGCCAGTAGTCTTCATAAATTCTCTGCAATTCTATAGTAGCTATCATGATGCAAGCCACTTTGGTTACATCATCGGAATGTTTTGTGTATTGGGCGATTTCTTCGGGAGTAGCAGTATCGGGATCAATTTCAACAAGCTCGGTTTCCATAACATACTCTTTATGTTCAAACCTTAGAGCCATCTTGATGTTACGGATCTAGTCATTGTAGTTGGTACCGTCCAACGTAACTTTGGAGCACAATGACAAGATAGAGGTAACATTGGAGTTAGAGTGGGGGCGGATTGATCAGTAGAAGACATCTATAAAAGAAGGCAGTTTTAATTAGATATATATAATAATCCTTATAATAACCCAATAATAATTATAAGGCTAGGATCCTATAATAACAATTTACAATCTCGAAGAGGGATGCCGTAATCAATATTGTAAATTTTATAAGGTAGGCGAATGACGATTCAGCCAATTCCACCGCGGAAAGATAATCTTATTAAAATGGAATTCCTAGTTTTTTTTAGATTTATTGAACTGTTCAATAGCATGTTTAATCTCGGATGTGCCCCACTGTTTGTGACTAGGATACCGAGGATCACAAACCGGGTGTGAATAACCATGCAAATTAGCTTGGTACTCTCGGGGTCAGTTGTCATCTCTAATTGATGTGCCGGTAAACCACACATGCTCCATCAACAATGACAACACCCGAGAAACCCATTGCAACTCTTTATGAACCCCAATTGGCGTACCGGTAAACCACACACGCTCCACCAATGTTTCATAAAGTGCAATGTGCAATTTCATGGGTTAGCACCAATTCACATTTTTCCTAAAGTAACTAGATTGAGGTTTTATTAAATTGTTCTAGTACTTTGAATAATATCATTATACTTTTAATGAGATTAGGCGGTCCTATCAAACCCGTTCGGCTAACGACCCTCCACTGATCAGGCGAGCAGTGGGTGAGAGTGTTCACCCATTAGACCGCCATTTTATAGGCAGTCTCCTTATACCCACTTTATAGACCAGCTTCGTGAATGAGGCCTACTATTGATTTGACTAACCATTAAATCTTATACATATAATATTAACTTTTAATTATAATATATATAAGATGAATTTTAAACCTTTTAAAATGTTTTTGGTTTATCTTTAAATTTATTAGAATTTAAACTATTAAATTTAAAATTAAATTAAACCTTTAAAATCGATTTAATTATCTTTTAATTAACGAATTAATTAAATTAATTAAATTTGATATTTTAAACCTTTTAAAATATTTTAGGATTTATCTTTTAATTTTTTTGCCAATTTAAAACAATTAAATTAAATCCTTGAGTTATCTTTTAATTACCAATTAATTAAATTAATTCAAATGTAGATATGTTTTACCAAATTAAGCAAATTAATTTAAACCTATCTTAAACCCCCTAATTTTCGATTTCAAATAATGGGTTTAAGGTTATCCATTTAATTAATCAAATTAAAGTTACCAAAAATATAATACCTTCTAAAAACCCTAATAGGAAATCGCAAATAGGAGGGGAGGGGCTAGGGTTTTCAAAACCCTAACCCTAATTTCGATTTGGCCATATTAGGGTTTAAAAACATTAAACCCTAATTTTAAGGATAACAGTTATAGCAATTTAACAAGAAAACAACCAAAAAATCTCTGATACCACTTAAAGGTTTTCTGCAACTATGAACTAAATAACCTAAGTTCACATGCAACCTATGAGGATCTAAGTTTTCTTCTAATTAAACATATAACAAAATCCTAAAGGCCCATAAAAATAAACTAAAAAGAAAAGAATCAGAAAAACCAACCTTTTAGCGAATCTTGGAAGCGAAGCAACAAAATTATATTGCCTCAAATGCAGTCACACCCAGGGAGCAGGAGATCGAAAATTCCAGAGAGAGTCAAGGAGAAAATGGCGCAGACAAATGAGGGTCAGAGGCTCCCTATTTATAGCCTCCAGCAGATAACCAGATAAGCGTTAGAGATAAACCTTTTTGAATTCAAATAAGATAAGTCTTTATCTTACAACTCAAACTCTTATTTATCTACATCTTAAAATCGAATATATATATATATCCATATAAAATTTTCGCTAGCTTCTGGCCTACCAAAATTGTCACTCACTCAACTATTGAGTAATTACAATTTCGGTCCCTACACCTTTAATTAATTAATTTAATCACCAAATTAATTCCAATTAATTCCATATTAATTTCTAATTAATTAATATAGTTTCTAATTAATATATTATCACTTTAATATATTAATAAACCATATATTTAATTTCTATTGATTTATTAATCAGATAATAAATCACTCTTTCTCTCTATCGAACTTTCTACCAAACCTCCTGCTATGAGGGCAACCCAAATGGATTATGCTACTATTAATTAGATAAATACTAATTATTAGTCATGGCTTAGACACCTAATCCAACATATAGATCTAGCCATAGTACGCATGATCTTGGTAAGATTCAAGATGCATGAGAAAAAGTCTCTGAAAGGAAATAGTTATTAAAAGTCGTGACACAAGGATTATAAGTAATATTAAGATTCCAAAAGGGTTTGGAATAAGATTAGATCGGATTCCACGAGCTTCTTGGATCGATCAGAAGTGTCATGAACATGTCCTGATGACTTAATGCTTAAAGCATAGTAAGTCAGATTCAGGATATGACCTGGCTGGGAATACTTAATGGATTGTATAAATACGTGAGAAATCATTCGGAAATGATTGGGGTGAATGTTAATAGTAATTTGAAAAGAGTTTCAAATAAGTAAAAGGACTTAATGGTTAAAGAATTTCATTGGTATTCCGATGGAGCGCGTGTGGGTCACCGGCACATTATAACACCTCGAAACAGTCTTAGGGTGCAGTCATATGGACTAAAGATCTCGAGAACCATGGAAAGTCATAGTACTCGTCACCAGAATGGAGTTGTAAGTGAGAATGACAGTATGACTAAATTAAGATATTCGGAAGAATGTTCGATTGGATAAAGTGTATCAATGTATGACATTTGGATACATAGGAAGAGTGAAAGGTCATATAGACATAGATATAGAACATGAATTAAAAGTTCAAAAGAAATCTAGAAACCGATAATAGTTTTATGAAGGATCTGACTTGGTGATTACCTCGTGGAGACTTGGTAATAAGCAGGAGTAGCTACCAATCAGATCTTATGTTTCATTTTTTCATGTTTCACTTCCCGAATAATTTGATTATTCAAAGATCCACAGTCGCTCGTACTTTTAGGGAGTAAGTATGAACGAAGACTGTCATGAATTGGTTTGTAGATTGTCTAAGGAGTTAGACATTGCAGTAAGACTGCTGCAATGTTCATAAGTACTTGGAAATAGAGATTTGAGTATTGGATAAACCCGTGCTCAATAGATTGCTTCATGGATTACATCACGAGTAATATTGAGACGATAACATCTTATGATCTTAAGGCAGAGACATATGAGTTGAAATTTGCGAGTCGGTTATGCATTGATAATACGTAAACGCATCGGTAACTCGATGTTATAAAACGTATTGATGTGTGCAATTTTGATAAGTAAAAGACACAAGCATATGAGTCGAAGCTTATTCGTTCCTTGACCCTGATGGGAAACAGATATCTGTAGGCCTCTCGATGATTTTGAAGTTGACTATAGTGCTGGCCAGCCTGGACTAAATTGATGTATTCAATTAGAAGTCTTAAAGTCATAAGCAGACTCGGAAATCGGGAAACAGAGTATCGGATAGAGATTGATCTCAATCCATGTCTCGTGTCTGAAAATATCTTGTTTGACGGAGGATCATATGATCACTTATCTATGGACAGAACCGACTGGGTCAGAGTTCGGCAGCAGTTTCTAGGAAGCTGCAAGTTGTTGATTAATCTGAAGATAAAAGAACAATTAAAGTCATAGACTTATCCATGTGGGAGACTATTGGATTAGGTGTCTAAGCCATGACTTTATAATTGTATTTATCTTATTAGTTGAAGCAAAATCCATTTGGGTTGCCCTCATAGCTGGAGGATTGATGTAGAGTTAAGCAGAGAGAAAAGTTGATTTATTAACTGTTTAATAAATCAACAGAAATAAATAAATAGTTTATTAATATATTTAAGTGTTAATGTATTAATTAGAAACTATAATAATGAATTAGAAATTAATCTAGAATTAATTGGATTTAATTTAGTGATTAATTTAATTACTTAAAAGTACAGGGACTAGTTTGTATTTATTCGATAGTTGAATAACTGGCCAGCCAGTTGGCAGGGGCCAAAGTTGGCGCCAATATGGAGGGAACCTCCATAGTTGGCGAAACCCTAATTAGGGTTTAGAGGCCCTGGTCCAAATGGTCAACAGGCTTGCCCATTAAGGAGGCTCCTCTAGGGTTTTGACTGTAACCATTGGAGGCTATAAAAGGAACCTCCTGGTGCCCTAATTCCTGCGCCACTTTTGAGACTCTCCAGAAACTCTGCTGTCATCTCTCCTCCATTGCTTGGGTGTGACTCCACTTGAGGCGGGATACTTTTGCTGCTAGCTTCTGGATCAAGAATTCAAGGTTGGTTTTCTTGATTTGTACTTTAGAAATAATTGTTGGCCTCTAGGTTTTTATTATATATTCATTGTAGAAAAACATATATCTCTTTTAGGGTTGCATGTGAACTTAGGAATAATTTAGTTCATCATTTGTGCAAAACCCTTTAGTATGTGTGTGGTGCGACGAGAGGTTACGTACCTTTTAAAGCGGTTTCTGTCCGATTGAATTCCGCGACGCGCGTAAAGGTGATGTGCGTCGCACGTGTCCACAATTGAACTCCTGCGCATCGAGTTGATCTACGTACACGCGGCGCGCTTTTATCCATACCGCGTTGCGACCTTCAATTCTTGCAATTCTTCTCAATTGACCCCACACTTGCTTCGTGCTATGAATTCCTGCAATGATGATGATTGATTTTTCCTACTTACTTCAAAAACAAAGAACCTAACCTGTTTACAGATGGGTTGCCTCCCAACAAGTGTTAAGTTTAACATCTTCAGACAGACGTGCTTCTTCTTATTCTTCTTCTTGTGGTACCAGCTTCCTCATTTCAAGTGCGAAATCATGGATCAATATTGCCAGCAGCGTCATGAGTTGCATCATTCGATCACTTACCTGACTGGTCCATTGCTGTTGAGCGTCCAGGATCTGAAAGACCTTCGCTTCCCTGCATCTTATGTCTTTTTCGTATTGTTGGTGCTTTAATTCCATCATTTTGATCATGTCCAACAATTGCATTTTATCGACCGATGCCAACGGATGCCCTTTTGCTCTCCAAAGAATCTCTTCCTCTTCCCTTTCATTTTCGCCTTCCTTCACTCGATTTCTCCCCTTGCCGTTCACTTTTGGTGCCATTAATGGTTTGCTGTTCAAATACTGGTTGTCATACCCTGCTGGCAAAGTCATTGGACACCTAAACATGTTCAATCTTTGTTTTCTGGTGCTAAAGGTGATGTCCATGTCACCCGTCTTGCAATCCATCAAAGCCCCAGCCGTAGCCAAAAACGGACGTCCCAAAATCAGTGCTGGCGTGTCCTCCAAGCTTTCGTACTCCATTACCAAAAAGTCAATCGGATAGAAGAAATCGCCAACCTTGACAATTACATTTCTCAATTTGCCTCGTGAGACCTTTGTGGATTGGTCTGCCAATTGTAACACTGTTTTCGCGGGCTCTGATTCTTCATTTTTGTATTTGTCGTAAAGATACCCGGGCAAAACATTGACACTTGCCCCCAAATCCAATAATGTATTCCGAATGATCACGTCACCCACAGTGACAGTGATTAATGGTGAACCGGGATCTTTTTCCTTTTTGGGCAGTGTTCCCAACAAAGCCTTACTCGCCTTGACATTAAGTCGCACTGTCTCTGGTGTCGGCATCTTGATTTGCTCATTTCTCTTGCACATTTTCCTGTAGAATTCTCGTATCCTCCGGTGCATTCCTTAATTCGTCCCATAGCGGCTGATTAATTGACGGCCCACTCGGCGCGTCTTGCTTCCTTTTCTTCTTCGTGGCTTTCTTTTTCTTCTTGATACCAGCTACAGTCGGTTGGTCTTCTTTTGGGACACCTTCTTCTTTGTTCTCTTTCTCCTTTCCTACCAAGTCTTCCATTGTAACTTTCCTCCAGGCCTTTTCAGGTGTGCAACTGTCCACCGCGTTGACGTGTTCTTTACCAGCTTTTTGAGTATGATTTGGGTTGACCTCAGTGTTGCTCGGAAGCTTGCCATTATCTCTCCTACGTTGGTCTTCAGCCATCTGGGCTATCTGCCTTTCAATATTTGCAATAGCCTACGCATTAGCTTGTGTCTGCTGTTGACTTGTGTTGACTATTTCATACATCTTTGCTATCATTTCTTCATGGGTTTCTGAATTGGCACGATTATTGTTGTTGTTGCTGGGCCCCCTGCTGTTATTGGTGTTATTGTTGCTAGGACCATTGTTGTTAACACCTTGAAACTGTCTTTGCTGATTGGAGGGAGGTCCTTGGTAGTTGTTTTGACATTTGTTGTAAGGCTGATTGTTGTTGTTGTAGTTCTGGTTTCCTTGATTGAAAGGTATGTATGGTCGTCCGTTATTGTTGTATTTACTTTGACCATAAACTTGATTGACCTCCTAGGCCCTCTGCCCTTGTTGATTGCCTTATTGTTGAAAATTTTATAGTCCTTGTTGCATAGTTGCCATCAGCCTGTCGAACTTCCTATTCAAATCTCCTATCTCTTTCTTAACCTCCTTCTTCCCATCATTATCAGTACCTACTGCTGCTACAGTACTCACTGGCTTCCTTGCAGAATAATTAGCTTTAGATCCATTGCTCAATTGCTCCAAAAATCTCTAGGCCTCATCTGGATCCTGCATCATGATTGTTCCACTGGATGAAGCGTTGATCATAGCTTGGTTTGTTGCATCCACCCCATCGAAGAAGAATTTAACGAGTTGCCACCGTGGAAACTCGTGGTGTGGACAGGATCGCATCAGCTCCTTCAATCGTTCGAATGCATCATGAAACGCCTCTCCCAGCTTCTGCTGGAAGTCCTAGATAGCTCTCCTAATCTCCGTAGTCTTGCTAGCAGGATAGAATTCTTGGAGAAATTTCACTTTAAGTTGTTCCCAAGTAGTAATGTTATTAGGTTGCAAGGATGTAAACCAATACTTTGCCTTATCTTTTAGAGTAAAAGGAAATAGCCTCAATCTAAAAACGTTCCTATTAGTGTTCCTAAGAATGTTAGCATTAGCTATAGCTAAAAACTCATACAGATGATTGTAAGGGTCATCTTGCTTATATCCTCTAAATTCAGGTAAAACACCTAACAGTTGAGGTCTAATTTCTACCTGGCTATGAGCATTTTATGTAAAATAAATGGGTGAAGCATCATCATACTCCCTTGGTTGGAAGTGTGATGCAACCGACTACCCGATCGGTTGAGCAAAGTACAAGGGTGGAACAAAAGTACCGTCATATAACTTGTTGTTATAATGTTGTTGCCCTTGTTGTTGATGTTGTTGTTGGTATCGTCTCGGAGGTCCCTGACCTCGATTCCATTGTTGATTTTGCTGAACTGGATGGTTTGGCATGCATCTTTCATCCTCGTCATCGTAGACTGGCTCTCTCTCTTGGTATTGATGTTGTTGTTGTGGTTGTTGTGGTTGAATGTGTACTTGAGGTTGAGGTTGTGGTATGGGTTGAAAAGGTGGTTGTGGTTTAAAAATGAGAGGTCGTTGTAATGGTTGTGGTTGAGAAACTGGTACCTGCTGTCGCAAACATGGGGTGCCATCTCGGGTCGGCGCTCCCTAAGTCATTGCAGCGGATACGGGATTTCCTAAAGGGTTTGTAACAGATTGACTCAAAGGTTGAACCAAAGGCTGAATGCATGATGGTATGGGTGCAGGGGCTGAAACTGCACCACCACTAGCACTAGTACTACCTATATGAAATTCAGATGAAACTGGGGGTATAAATGATGCTTCCCCCACTACCTCGCCCGTAGGCTCATTGGTAATATTTTCTACTACTACACTATTGGGACACATATTAATCAGACGCCTACGTACACGGTTTCTGCGCGCGGTTCGTTCAATCTCAGAATAAAACAAAAGCGGTGATGATTTCTCACCCCGATGGGTACGCATGCACTAGTGCAAACGACCGTCGAAACCAAAAACTAAATTACTAAATCATCTAAATAACCAAAACTAAAATCAAAAATCAGAAAACAAACCACTAACAGTCTATCTTAAGCGCACAACTCCCCGGCAACGGCGCCAAAATTTGACATGCCTAGGTCGTGATGCGGTCAAAAATAGAAATAAAACCTCACTTGCAAACTAGTATAGTAGCAGCAAGGGTCGATCCGTGGGAGTTTGGTGGTTAAGATATAGTGTCAGAATAACCAACTATTGTGTCACACTATAGTCGGTGGTGTTTCCTTCACTTCCCGAAAACCGATAAAATCGAATACCGAAAACTAAAATGAACATTAACTAAACTAAACTATTCCAAACTTCAAACCAAAATTACTTACTGATACCAGAAGTGAATTCCAGAAAAATCAGAAGCAATAAACAATCCAAAACATCCAAATAAACATTCAAACATAAACAATACCGTAAACATGCAATTTAACTCAAACCGAATGATTATATTGAACTTAAACCAAATCCAGAAGCCACAAAGTTACTGACTTCGAAAATATTCCAAACTAAACTTGTTCCAACAGATTCTACAATCCAGAATTGAAGGAATCAAGCAAATACTAAAACTAAGAATTACTAAAATAAACGAGAAAACATAAAAATACCAATTTAAGCTACTGAAATCCGAAATCTTGAGTCAAAGAAGCCTAGGTTCCACCTTTAGGTCGATTCTTTGCCCCTGAAATTCGACCTAGATGCCTCTATTTATAGTTGCAAAATCCAGCTAAAGGCGCCGCGCATGGCTTAAAACCGCGGCGCATCTTATCCATTATCCTCGTATTTCGCACTTTGAAATTCAACTCCACCGCCTGATCTTTGACTATCCGCGACGCGCGTGTCTTCTGCTCACGGCGCGCGTACGTTTTCAACTGAAAGATGACTTATCCAAAACTTCTTCATTTTGTCCATGTTTAGTCCCTGTTTTTATCTTTTTTTCGCATACAAGCACTCGACACAAAAGTGAATAATACCATAATACATATGATATAATTTCACTAAGAATAGGACCTAACAACGACTAAAATACTTGATATTGATAGGTGTTGTCAGTAGCTCACGAGCCGGCTCGGCTCATTTGCACCCCTAGCTAAAACGAACCAAAAACCATACAGGTTGGTAGTTTTTTTGCGTCGAATACTTTCAGATGTCGATTAGTTTCCTTTGGGAAGACATCGAATAATTTTCTTTTAGTTGATAGTTTTTTTGTAGCGATCTAACATTTGGAAATGTGTTGTATTTTAAATAACACAATGTAACTACAAATATCATTATCATTTCAATATATCCATAATATATGTTGTTGTTTTTTTTTTGCAAAAGTAATATAGATGTGTTTGGGTTAAAAATATGAATACTTTATGATTTTTCCATTGTACGAAATAGATGAAACACGATGGTTTTTTCATATCAAAACCTACATTCCTTAATGTGCTCGTAAATTAGATATTTTGTATGATATTTTCCTTAATGCATATATTTTTATAACGATTAGCGATTGAGAGGATTAGCAAAAGTCATGGATATGAGTCGATTGTGAGAGGGTCATGAATTAATCATCAATTATTATTATTTTTTAAGTGACCACCAATTTTTATTGATTCTCTAACCAAACATGAAACATCCACCAAAGCAAGCAACTTCATAATAGCAATGAACTTTTAATAGCCAACATATAATAGAGAACTTGTACACAACACTAATTTTACCATTTATCCACAGACCATTTCAAGGAACAAAGCTTCAAGCCAATTAACTTTCCAACCCCTCAATGTAAGTCTTCCACCATGATTAACAAGCATGCCAAGGGTAAAATCATCCAAGCCTACCAAATTTTTTGTAAACTTTACCAGGACCTGAAGTGTTGAAGAGCTGCATAACTCCTGAATTCTCCGTTGGACGATGCAATTTCAGACAACCTGTGACAATTTAACCACGCCATAAAAGAAACGAACTCACACCAAAACTACCCAAATGATTGTTTAAAGGAAAAAAAAAAAGAGCACCTGTAGACATTAAAAAAGCAAATTTAGACCAAACTTTTTTCAAAAATGAAGTGCTCAAAATTTTCATTAGAGTAGATGGAGCAACACCTTTGAGATCATAATTTTCATAAAAGTAAATTACATTTTGGTCCTTGGGATTATCATATTATTTGCAATTTTGGTCCAAATAAGTTGTCTTGCGATTTTGGTCCTTATTTTTATGTTACTGACGAGTCTGGTTATTATTTGTTGGCTTTAAGGAATAAATGGAACCAAGCCTGTTTACTTGGTTAACCAAAAAATTAAAATCAAATCTTTGATTATGTTAGAGTAGTTTTGCCTCTTGGTAGATCATAACAAAATTTTCAATATCTAAAAGAATATAGGATCAGATGGTGTATGAATCAACCAGGTGGCATAAAAAGTTGTCAAACCACAATGTATCTAGGAATTGGACACATTTGTTGGCTCACAAGTTCTTCATGTTGTGGGCTGTGAACTGGACCTTATTTGGCTAAGGCTGGGCTCCTTTTTATTATTACTATTTTGGGCTATTTAAAGGACAAAAATCGGCTGCTACAAGACACCAAATGCCTGTTGCGTTTTTTAACAATGATGATTGGTTTTAACTAAATTTTTTAGCCTTTGCATGCTATAAGTTCCAAATTAAAATTTAATATTCTTCCATCATAATCAACATATACTGCGCTCCTTTGTCATGCTAAACATGTACGCTGTGTTCCCGAGTCTCATTTAACGAGAGAAAGGGAGAGAAATTGGTGGAACTGGGAGGAAAAGAAAAGTTTTTATGTTCCCGAGTTTTTTTACGTATGGAAGTGGAAAGAAGAGAAAGGAATTGGAGGGTTAATATTCTCTCCTAACTTTCCTTCCGATTTGGAAGGATTTGGAAGAAAATGAAATTACCGGTAAAAATAACACTTAATTATAACTTTCATTACCCTTCCATTCCACTCGGGAACACATAAAACGTTTCTTTCCTTTAATTTTCTTTCGACTCGGGAACACGAAAATATAACTTTCATTTCCTTTCCCTTCCCTTCTTTTCTCTCCTTCTTTTCTTTTCTTTTCTCTCCATGCTAAAACTCGGGAACACAGCGGTAAGGCCTGAAAAAAATGAGCACACCCATTAATTAAAAACTATATAATTTCTATAAAAAATATAAAATAGCTTTAGAGAATTTCATGTAAAAGAAATTGATATGCAGAATTGACAATTTGTTAGATCGGATATCCAAAATTAAAGAAACTTACCATGATAAAATGTCAACTAATAAGCAAGTAATGTCACACACAATTCTTATTAAAAAAATAAAAGAAGCATACTATTTTTTCCAGCTTTGTGGGGACTACCTGATACACCAAATCACACATACATCAAAATCTACAGACTCGTGTACACAACTCAAACACATAGAAAACTCTATGGTTCTTTCATAAATTCACGTTTCAAAACTTTAGCTTTGAGAATCATTTATCAACTTCACAATGAAAAGAAAGCTTATTTTCTATGTACCAAATAAAACATACACATACTCACCTTTAGATCTTGAAAAGGAATGTCTAAATGTTCAACACCTCTTTACCCTTTCCTTGATTCTCTATCGCTTGACCCGCACCTATAGAAACTGTTTGTATTATGACATAAACTCATATTTTTATGTTTCCATACTATATTAAATCTATGCTAGGAGTTGGGGAATCAAACTACACAAATAGAGCTATAATGGAAGTGAATTGCATGAATTTAGCTCACACGGGTCGTGTAGGGATCACACGGGTCGTGTAGACCCAACTCTCTGGTTGCAAATCAACTATATCCCACAAGGACTACATGGGTCGTGTATGACCTTTAGACCGACGGGTTGCATACAAGGCTAAATCTACACGGGTCGTGTAGCATCACACGGGTCGTGTGACGCTAAAAACCCAATTCCTTTTTCCTGCATAACTTGTGATTCTTGATCTGTCTGGTTCAGCTCTAACTCGAATCAAATAATGGCTATTAAGGACATTTCCAAACCTCATATACAACCCTTATAAGTCATTAAACATTAAGATCATACCAAATCATACAAAAACCCAAAATTTAAGGTTCTTGAGCTTCAAACATGAATTCATGACTCCTAACCACAATCAATGAATGGATTGTGTTCCTCTAAAGATTAAAACATGAATAAAGGGCTGGAATCATACAATTATTCTCATCCACTCTTTGAAATTCGGATTCACCCATACATCTCTACTCAAAGTGAGTTTACCAACTTAAAAATATGAAGTTCTTACCTTGAATTGCTTAGGAATCACAATTCCAAGCTTGCTTCTTCAAATCTTGTTGCAATTTCTCCAGAATCTTCAAGAGTTCAGCTGGGTTTCCTTCCCCTGAAGTTGTTTACGTCTCAAATGAAGGAGAATGGAAGATTTCCCTCTTTTTATACTTCCATACTTTGCAAGAATGACCACTTAGCCCTTCTAGTACCCTTTTGTTCATACATGGTCCAAAGCTTCTAATATTTCATCTATGGTTTTATTTCTTTACAATCTTGCCATAATAGCATAATATTACTACATAAAAGTCACTCATAGAACCAAAAGACCAAATTGCCATTTTTTACAACCTTCTACTACAAGGATGCAATATAATAAGCTATATATCATTTAATTTATAATACAACTTATTAACTAAATATTATTCAGGTTCTCATAATATGCTCTGTTGTCTTAAAAGGAACATGTCTTCGATAAAAATGACATCTTTTGATGTTTGAATTTTCTTGTCTTGAAGATCATAGGCTTGATATCCTTTCTGTCCTTAGGGATAACCAACGAAGACTCTTGGTATCCCCTTCATTTCGAATTTGTCTCTCCCATTTTGTTGTTCTGAACGTATGTCAGGCAGCCGAAGACCCGTAAGTGGTCCTAATTGGGTTTTTGCTGGAATATGATTTCAAACAGGTTACCGATTTCCATTGAAAGAATCCCGTTGATGATATACGTGGATGTCATGACACATTTTCCCTATAGTTTGATGGGGAGATTGGCTTCAAATCTCAGAGCTCTAGCAATCTCAAGGATGTGTCCATGCTTTCTTTATACTATTCTATTTTGCTGTGGTGTATAAGTAAATGAAGTTTCCAAAGCAATACCATTTTCAGTGTAGAATTCATACATCTGATTAGATGTAAATTCCCCATTATTATCATTTTTTAGTTTCTTGATAGTTCTTCCAAAGTTATGTCTTCATCATGTTGTGAAAACCAATCAAGCATTCACTAGCTTTATGTTTATTCTTGATTAGGTAAAACCATACGATCTGACTAAAATCGTCAACTATAGTACGAAAATAACGTGCTCCGGTAATTGATGTGACTATATATCCACCCCAAACATGACAATGTATTAAATCAAAACAATCATTTGTTTTTCATTAAACAATTGGAAAAAGGTAATCGAGTTTGTTTGGTCTTTATACATGAATAAAAAAACTTTTTTCTAAGAAACTGATGGGTTTACTCATCAGGTTGATCTCGTGAATACTATCTACCAAAGCATGCCCTAAACTTTTGTGCCATATCCCACCATCTTTTGAGACTGTCACAACCATCCTTTTGTTTCCTATTGACTTCATGTAGTAAAGACCATAATTGCACCCACCCGAGCTAATCACGTTCCATGAAGGTAAGTCCTGCACGAGAAAAAAGTCGGGAAAGAATGTCACGACACAGTTAAGTCCTTTTGTCGAATGGCTAATAGAAAGGAAATTGTTTTCTAATGAAGAGATGTGCAACACATCTCTCAACTTCATCCCATCAGTCAAAATGCATTCGCCAATCCCATCTATGTGAACTTTCTGCCCATCGAAATGGTGACATACATGGTATAGAGTGTAAGACCCATTTTTCATTTTAAGATGCTTACTAAGGTAAGTAGAGTTATTACCTTATAACCGGTGTGGTCTTACATATGAGTTGTTTAGAGATGTGTTAATCTAAAGTTATAATTAGCCTAATCAAGTTGTAGAACTTTTCCTTAGCTTTCTAAGCATATAAGGATTGTTAAAAACGGATAAGAAACGAGAAAGTTACGATCGAAAAACCAAGTGAAATTCCAGATTCACACGGGGGCGTGTAGATTCTACACGGGGTCGTGTAGAATCATGCAGTGAGCCAAAATTGAGTTCCAGACTTGCACGGGTCGTGTAGATTCTACACAGGGTCGTGTAGAATCGTGCAGTGAGCAAATAGTAGAAGAGGTGGATCCACACGGGGTCGTGTAGAATCCACACGGGGTCGTGTGGACCTGACAGAGCCTTTAAATGTGCAGAAAATGCTCATTTCGGGGAAAAACACCCCAAATTCGATTCCAGAGCTTCCTAAGGCGATTTTCCACCAAATTGAGCCAGGGATGCGTGGGGAAACGTATGGAGACTTCAATCTAACCCCGTAAACACGTTCACGATTCCTAAATCATCAAGGTGAGTGATTTCTTCGTTTTGGGGGTTTTGAAACCCTAGTTTTGATTTCAGTGTTTTAGCTATATATTGTTATATATGTTGTTAATAGATTGTTAGTGGATGCCTTTAGAGTTATTGGTAAGAGTATTGTTGAGTTTCTACGGTTGAATGAGTAGAACCGCGGATTTGGGGGTTTCGGTAAATATAGAGTTGATATGTACCGTTTATACTCCTTTTTCCTCTTTTAATTTGTACAACTTTGAGATAGATGTTGTTGAAATAATTGTGGATGTTGGAAAATTGATTTAGACTATGGTGATATAACCATGTCTAGTGAACAGGAGCCCGGTACGCGTAATTTGGGGGTTCCAAATACTGAGTTGACATCAGGTGAGTAACTATAATTCATTCTTATGATTAAATTGTGAATTTACAGGTTACTATTGATTTTAAATTGGTTGAGATAGCCAAGTTATAATTGAGAAACATTTGATTTAACATACGAGAATGAGATTTTAAGTGTGATTTAATGCACGATTGATATTATGTTCGTATGAGAAATAGGAGTCATATCTTGTTGTAGGTAATACATATGTATATACGTGTGTGTTATATTGATATTGAAATAAATTAGAGTCGAAATGGTTCTGTTATCGGTGGATAACAAGAGATGAGTTGGATTTCATATTGAGTATAAGAGTAGAGTATATGATGTACCGGTGAGTTAAAGAGTCTTTGAGTTTGATTGCTACAACCATGATGGGTGTTATAATTGAGTATAATTGATGGTGAAATGAGTATATGCGAGTGTGTGTGTGTGTGTGTAATTGAGTTTATGAGTAGTATCACTTGTGATACTTATTATTGATGTGATATTATTACTAATTAGCTGGTGTTTGTAAAGCTAATATGTTAGTAGATTTCAGAGTTGAGAGAAGATGGATTTGCTAATGAGATTAGCAAAAGAGAATGATGAGGATGTTATTGAGAAAGAATTATGGAGTGTGAGTAAGATTACTCACTAAGCTTTATAAGCTTACACTTGAGTTGTTTGCTGTTTTGCAGGTATCTGTAGCAGTGATAGGGGAAGGCATGTGATAAAGAGAGATGGACAACTCAGAGCATGTCCTTTAGTTGTGTTAGGTTTATTTGTAATGCCTGGTCAAGTTTTAAGGACCTTTTGTGTAATTAATGTTTGATAACATCTTGTTTTCTTGGGTTGAGTGCAAGTATGCCCTTTTGATGTGTAATTGTTTGCAAAATTTTGGGTGTACTTTGTATGAGAAACCGGGCGTTACAAGTTGGTATCAGAGCATGGTTTAAGTGAACTAGGTCTTTGAGTATAGAGTCCTAGACTTGAACTGAAGGAGGAGAGAGCCCCTATCACATGCTTCGGAAAAGATACTGCTGCAGATTTTAGTTTATGAGTTAAGTATAACTTTTATGTTATATTTGTTATTTGTTATATTTTGTGTATGAATATAGATGTGGAGACAGATGAGGATGAGTTGATAAATCGGTCACATTCGGTTGGACCTACAGAGGATGATGAGACGAGATTTTGGTTGATATGAGATATCAACTAATGAGAAGACGAGAACTTCAATTGATAATGAGATGTCAACTGAATACGAGATGAGATACTAATTGAGATGAGATTCCGGCTAATGATGAGATTCCAATTGATGATGAGATAAGATCCCGGTTGAGGCGAACTTCTAACTAATGATGAGAAAGAGTATGAGCATAAGCTGAGCATGAGCTAAAAGTTGAGACATGTGAGTGTAGCCGAGTACACTCAAGAGTTGAGATTTGAAGTATGCAAGTTTCAGCTAGTGAGAAAACAAGATTTTGTTGATATGAGGTATGTAAGTAATTTACTTAAAATGGTAGTTGTAATGAGTTATATGTGTTTAATTGTTGATAATACATGTAGTAGAATATGTGTGAAATGTTTGGACACATAAAAGATCAATTGAAATTACATGTGCTAGAAAATTGTGGTTATAAAGTGTAGTAATTGGCATTGAGATGAGAATCTCATGTCCATTTGAGGTAAGATTTACATATCACATAACGAGTGCTTTGTGATTATGTATAACTGAGATTATAAGTGGTTGCTTGACGAGTACTTAGCAACCATGAAAAAAAATTGTGTATAAAGAATATATATATACATGGTGAAAAATATATATAAATTTTGATATTGTATATATATAGTGTTTTTATTTCACAGATGTGATGAGACTTCTATGTATGAGTACTTTTTGGTTAAGACCACATGTATTGTGGGGCCACATGACTAGTACTTATGATTGATCAAAATGAATGACTGAGATAGCCAAAAGAGTATGAGTTAAGAAAGACGGTGAGTGTGTAGTTGATTGCACACGATAACTGAATATGAGTTGACATGTTGAGAGTTGAATTGTGTGGTTTGGATTTGTCACATAATGAGATATTTGCGACAGAGTTGTCAAAGGACATTTGAGTAACTACATAAAGAGTACCTTGTGGTTATAATTGAGAGAACCTAGAGTGGTTCATATAGGTCTTATTGTCCTAGAGATTGAGTTAATTGTCGAGTAAAAGTGGTTGAGACCACATATGTTGTGGGACCACATATTCAGTAAATGTGATCGAGACCACATATTCGGTGGGATCACATATTGAGTAAATGTGATCGAGACCACATATTCGGTGGGGTCACATATTGAGTAAATGTGATCGAGACCACATATTCGGTGGGGTCACATATTGAGTAAATGTGATCGAGACCACATTTTTGGTAGGGTCACATATTGAGTAAACGTGATTGAGACCACATATTTGGTGGGGTCACATATTGAGTAAAGGTGATTGAGACCACATATTTAGTGGGGTCACATATTGAGTAAAGGTGGTTGAGACTACATATATTGTGGGACCACATATCGAGTAAAGTGGTTCAGACCACATATTTTGTGGGGCCACATAATGAGTAACTGTGGTTGAGACCACATATGTTGTGGGGCCACATATTGAGTAAAAGTGGTTGAGACCACATATGTTGTGGGGCCACGTATCGAGTAAAAGTGGTTAAGACCACATATGCTGTGGGGCCACATAATGAGTAAAGATGATTGAGACCACATATTCTGTAGGGTCACATATTGAGTAGTTGAGGTTGAGACCACATATTTTTGTGGAACCACATAACGAGTACTTTGTGGTTAGAGTAGTGAAGACTTTTGTGACTCAAACAGAAGAAGGAGTAATGGTGAGTCTTTATGACTCGAGACCGTAGCGGAGACTCGCTAGAGTTAAAGGGGAGATGGATTCAAATCGGAGAATGGTACAAGGTACCATGATCTGAACAGAGGACAGTCCGAGGTACCGTGAGATAGTGTTGAATGATGAGACTAAAGGATGGTACGAGGTACCAAGAGTCGAGGCAGAGTGGTGCTATAGTGGTTGTGCTTGTGTGTAAACAGGCATGTACTTTATGATGATGCAGAGTAATGAGACATGTACTATCCTTGCGTGCGGATAGATATGAACGTAGTGGTAAGCTTGTGTGGCTTGAAACCTACGGGTTGAGAAGAGGACGAATCAGAGGCCGAGTGACAGTATAGAGGTATTGTGAGATAATACAGCGAGTAATACTGTTGAGAAATTGTTGCTGTAAGTAAGTACGTCTGTTATGTACTCGTGTTGAGAATGTGTGAGATTTCTTGTATGTTGAACGAGATAGAGTTTTATAAATACATAATGAAAAGATGTGAGTTAAAAGAAGGAGTAAAGTAATTGTGTTCGTGATTGATAAGATTCGTTCCTTAGCAATCAAACCAATTACTGCCAATGAGATAAATGCGTGGGTGTCGAGATGACAAAACTATTTATTCGTATGAGACGATGGATAGTGGATTTTGCTATAATAATCTAAGTTACTTTCTTGAGATTAATGAATTAATCGGATAATGAGATATGATCTCATTGTAGGGATTGCGGTGTCAAATTTTATTATTTTTGAGCCATGTGTAGAGATTTCGGTGAGTTGTATATTGGGTGAAAAACCTAAAATGTGTGCTGAGGTGGGAGTAGAGATAAATGAGCTTTTGGAGAAGTTATAATCGGTTGTAGTGATGAGACAACTGAAACGGATCTTGTGTGACCAAAGTGTCGAGAGTTAAATAACAATTTCAGAGGAGGCGTGAGTGAAACTCGAGATAGTTTCTAATATTCATGAGTTGTGTTGATGAGGAGTCAATAATTGACAGGTTGCAATTAGAGGAGTAAATTGAGAGAGAATGAGTATTGGAATTAGTGGGACCGTTTTCCTTATTGAAGGATGGTACAATGAGAATGTGGCTCGATGTGAGTCATAAATATGAATGTATGCAAATAATGATAGTGATTGGAGTATCACTTGAGGAGTAAGGTGAGATACTTTGATGTCGACGAAGCTACAACGAAGGGTGCACTATAAAAGAGTGAGTACTTGCCTACGTGGCAATGATGATAGCTAATATAGCTATAGAGATCATCTTATGAGACTGATGACGGGCGTTAATTATATTATGAGTAAATGAGATATGACAATATGCACATGTCATATGAGATGACGAAAGGATAATATCATTATCGTAAGTGATGTGTGATTGTGGTGGTGAGGTGGTTGTATAGACCATACCTATTCTAAGAGATTCCGAGGACGAAATCTTTTGAAGGAGGAGAGAACTTGTAAGACCCATTTTTCATTTTGAGATGCTTACTAAGGTAAGTAGAGTTATTACCTTATAACCGGTGTGATATTACATATGAGTTGTTTAGAGATGTGTTAATCTAAAGTTATAATTAGCCTAATCAAGTTGTAGAACTTTTCCTTAGCTTTCTAAGCATATAAGGATTGTTAAAAACGGATAAGAAACGAGAAAGTTACGATCGAAAAACCAAGTGAAATTCCAGATTCACACGGGGGCGTGTAGATTCTACACGGGGGCGTGTAGAATCATGCAGTGAGCCAAAATTGAGTTCCAGACTTGCACGGGTCGTGTAGATTCTACACAGGGTCGTGTAGAATCATGCAGTGAGCAAATAGTAGAAGAGGTGGATCCACACGGGGTCGTGTAGAATCCATACGGGGTCGTGTGGACCTGACATAGCCTTTAAATGTGCAGAAAATGCTCATTTCGGGGAAAAACATCCCAAATTCGATTCCAGAGCTTCCTAAGGCGATTTTCCACCAAATTGAGCCTGGGGATGCGTGGGGAAACGTATGGAGACTTCAATCTAACCCCGTAAACACGTTCACGATTCCTAAATCATCAAGGTGAGTGATTTCTTCGTTTTGGGGGTTTTGAAACCCTAGTTTTGATTTCAGTGTTTTAGCTATATATTGTTATATATGTTGTTAATAGATTGTTAGTGGATGCCTTTAGAGTTATTGGTAAGAGTATTGTTGAGTTTCTACGGTTGAATGAGTAGAATCGCAGATTTGGGGGTTTCGGTAAATATAGAGTTGATATGTACCGTTTATACTCCTTTTTCCTCTTTTAATTTGTACATCTTTGAGATAGATGTTGTTGAAATGATTGTGGATGTTGGAAAATTGATTTAGACTATGGTGATATAACCATGTCTAGTGGACAGGAGCCCGGTACGCGTAATTTGGGGGTTCCAAATACTGAGTTGACATCAGGTGAGTAACTATAATTCATTCTTATGATTAAATTATGAATTTACAGGTTACTATTGATTTTAAATTTGGTTGAGATAGCCAAGTTATAATTGAGAAACATGTGATTTAACATATGAGAATGAGATTTTGAGTGTGATTTAATGCACGATTAAGATTATGTTCGTATGAGAAATAAGAGTCATATCTTGTTGTAGGTAATACATATGTATATATGTGTGTGTTATATTGATATTGAAATAAATTAGAGTCGAAATGGTTCTGTTATCGGTGGATAACAAGAGATGAGTTGGATTTCATATTGAGTATAAGAGTAGAGTATATGATGTAGCGGTGAGTTAAAGAGTCTTTGAGTTTGATTGCTACAACCATGATGGGTGTTATAATTGAGTATAATTGATGGTGAAATGAGTATATGCAAGTGTGTGTGTGTGTGTGTGTAATTGAGTTTATGAGTAGTATCACTTGTGATACTTATTATTGATTTGATATTATTACTAATTAGCTGGTGTTTGTAAAGCTAATATGTTAGTAGATTTCAGAGTTGAGAGAAGATGGATTTGCTAATGAGATTAGCAAAAGAGAATGATGAGGATGTTATTGAGAAAGATTTATGGATTGTGATTAAGATTACTCATTAAGCTTTATAAGCTTACACTTGAGTTGTTTGCTGTTTTGCAGGTATCTGTAGCAGTGATAGGGGAAGACATGTGATAAAGAGAGATGGACAACTCAGAGCATGTCCTTTAGTTGTCTTAGGTTTATTTGTAATGCCTGGTCAAATTTTAAGGACCTTTTGTATAATTAATGTTTGATAACATCTTGTTTTCCTGGGTTGAGTGCAAGTATGCCCTTTTGATGTGTAATTGTTTGCAAAATTTTGGGTGTACTTTGTATGAGAAACCGGGCGTTACATAGAGTATCAAGCCTTTGTAACAGTCCTCAGTTATTTGTTATGTGTTCGTGTAATATCTATGTTTTGGGCCTAGAAGTTTTGAGATTAAATCGATCAAATAAATTTTATTTTGGAGAAATAATTAAATAAATATAAATAAATGAGAATAAATTAAAAATTTTATATTTTGATTATAAATAAAGTTCAATGAGTCAAAATAAAGTTTTGATGAGTATTTGAAAGGTTGAAAATCCACTTTGAACCAATTAAGTTTGACATAAATATTTAGTTTTACCCTTATGTCCTGTTATAGGTTCAAACTTAAAAGTTTTTAATGAACCAAAAATATATAAAAGAATAAAACCGAATATTTTTGTCAAACTTAAGTGTCTTTATAAACATAAATAGTATAAAAGTATAAACCCAAACATTCATTACAAAGTTAAAAGCTTTTATATACTATCCTTTAAAATAATATATCTTATTTTATTAAAGTTAAGTTTAAACAATATCAAATGTCGTGACAGTTTATCGGCCGGCCGAAGCAAACCCGTTACCGGATGGGGTATAAAAGTATTCAACAGTAGACTGTCTTCAGATTTTGAAAAACAAAAGAAAGCAAAAATGGCGAAAGGAGGCGGGCAAAACCTTCCAGCGGATGTAACCCAGTTGATCGATCAATTGGAGCGTCACTGCTTAGCTCCCGATGGATCTCTCGTCTCCAAATCTGTATACAACGATCTCCAACTTGTACGATCGATTCCGCTCTCATTGTTCAATCCAATTTCTCGATTTTGGTAGTGTGAGGGATTTATTTTACTCTGTTGATTGAGTTACAGGCGCGAGAGGAAATGTCGAGAGAAAGACTACGTTATTTGGAAGCCATGGTAATTTCTTATCAGCTTACATCTGTATTCGTGATCCTTTCAGATTAGGGTTTTTATATGCATTTCTTTTCCCGTTTCATGATCTGCAATGTTGTAATGGGGCTTAAGGGCTACGTTTTCTACTTACTCTACAAAATTGGTGTAAATTATACGCCTTACTGTTCATTTGATTAGAAGATTATTTAGGAAAGTACTAGGGTTTAGTTACACAACCATAGTGTAGAGATTATTTCGGGGGACTTTTATTGCTGTTGTTGTTTATTAGTCTAGTGATTTAAATGTAGGCTATATACTGTGAAGCAATTGGTATGGTTGAAGATTATCAACAGGCTGTTTCAGTGGCCAATCTTGGAGGCATTCGAGACACACAGGGCTCACACACCAATCTTGGCCTAAAGAATTCTCCTCAGGTCTGATTTCAAATCTTTTAGGGCTTCAATTTATACACCATCAATGTGTTTAATACTTTAATTTGATATTATTTCAGGTATATGAAGCTCTTGAACATCGATTAGTTGTTGCAGAAGCTGCTCAGAGACTTAGACTTCCATTAATTTCAAAAGATGGTGAGGTTCATGAGGAAGAAATAGAAAAATGGAGTGGATTATCAAGAGGTTCCCCTGATAGTACAAGTACCAGTATCACAATAAGCTCTAATTCCAGTAACTACACAAACATTTCTTCAACAAACAATATGTTTCCCACAAATACCCCTGACTCGGTTGATCCTGGAGTTGGTGGTGTTCCTAATCGGTTTCTTGGAATAACTCCTGCTTATTTGTGGCAAAATCAAGTCCAACATGCACCATTACCTATGGTATGATGATACTGTAATCTTAAGAATTTACTTTTTATACATTGTTTGTAGGGCAAATTATAGAGAATAGCAATGTACTTTGGGCACAAATGTGCTTTATTGTTTACCTATAATAACCACATACTTACATTTCTTTATCGATAATAACAAATTAACAATGTACTCTATTTTTTAAATCTATAATAGCAATTACTTGCATTTTGCTACCAATAATGGCATTGTATGTGATTTATTACATATTACTATCATCAGTAAAGAAATGCAAGTATGTTGCTATTATGGGTAATGATTTGTAAGTAAGATGCTATTGTGTGTAAAAATAGTGATTACGATGCTATTATGTGTTACATATTGCTATTATCTGTTAAAAATGTAAGCACTTTGCTATTATTGGTTAATAAATGTAAGAATACTCCTATTATGGATAAAAAGTTCATTGACTATATCTGTAAAAACAGTAAAACACGTTGCTATATTTTACCTATAATAGCAACATTCTTACATTTCTTCATTCATAATAACAATGTAAATTTTTCTATGTTTATAATAGCAACATGTATTTTGCTACCAGTATTGCTATTATTGGTAAAGAAATGTAAGTACGTTGCTATTATGAGGAAGGAATTTTAAGTATGTTGCTATTATGTGTAAAGTAAATGTAAGCACGTTGCAATAATAAGTTACATATTGCTATTATCGGTATAAAATGTAAGCACATTGTTATTATGGGTAAATAAATGCAAGTATATTGCTATTATGAGTAGAAAATAAAGTACATTGCCTATATTGATCAATTTTTGTAGGATGTGGGAGAATACCAAATGCCACTTCTTCGTGAGATAGAGATTCGTTTAAAGGCTAAATGTGACAAATTAGCTGATGCTTTTATTGATGACTTGGGTTAGTTGACTTACAATTATATTACTTAATTAACATTTCAACTATTTATATAATACTATAAAATATTGAAAGATAAAAGATCTTGAAGTTTTGAAGCATGTGGTCTTGCAGATTCATCAACGGGTAGTCAAAATTCAAGTGCTCGGCTTCCAGAAAGGTCTGATTTTGTTTTACTTTTTATTTAGTGAATTTACTCTTTTACCCTTTTATACCATATGCAAATTTTATATTTTTTTGTTACCTAATTATGTACTTTTCACATGTATTGAATAAGAATTCAAGTTTACTGTGTTATTTTTTTTAAAACAGGGTAAAGTTAATGATTGAGGAGATTGAAAGAGAAGAAACAGCTTTGCGTGAAGATCTATATTCTGCTGACAGAAAGTTTGCAGAATATTACAATGTATGTAATAAAAATGTTATTTTAATCGTTACGTATAATAAAAAAAAGTATATATTTACAATTATCGGCTAAATTTAAATTACATTTGTTTTGTAAAGGTGTTGGAGCAGATACTTGGTGTGCTTATTAAGCTTGTGAAAGATTTGAAGTTGCAACATCAACATAAATATGTGAGGAAACTATTTCATATTACATTTTTGGTCCCTGAGTATGACTGATTTTTAGTTTTAGTCCCATAAAGTTCTCTTTCAGTTTTGGTCTTTATTTTAGGTTTTTGTAACGCATTTGGTCCCCGTTCATAGTAAATTGACTGTATTTTTAGCACTAAAGTTGCAAAAAACAGCAATACTCAGGGCCAAAATTGTAAATTACACTAGTTTTTTTTTTCTTCTGATAATAAACATAATCTGTATGAACTTTTTGTAGGATGAACTGCAAAAGACTTGGTTGTGCAAAAGGTGTGAAACCATGAGTGCTAAATTGAGGTGTGTCTCTTTTTATTCTCTTTACCTATCACTTCACTCAAAAGACAATTTTACCCTCCTTATTTTGTTTTGTTTCAGGGTTTTGGAGCATATTCTCCTTCTTGAGACTTATACGCAAGAATCAGTTCCAGCACTACATAAGATAAGGTAAGGACAGTGATGTTTTCATAATTTTCTTTTCTCTTTGTGATTTAAAGGGGTTTATTCGTAATTTTACAGGCAATATCTGGTCGAAGCCACAGAAGAAGCTTCACTTGCATACAACAAAGCCGTATGTTTTTTATCTGTCATTGCCATATTATAATTAGTAAATTACATTTTTGGTCCCTGAGTATGGCCTTGTTTTCAATTTTAATCCCAAAAAGTTCTTTCTTCCACTTTTGGTCCTTATATGATGTTTTTTAGCGTTTTTGGTCTCTGTTCCACGTAAAATGACTATACTTTTGGATCAAAATTATTTTTGCAGTTTGGATCCAAAAAAAGTCATTTTACTTGGAACAGGGACCAAAAATGTTAAAAAAAAACCCTCAAGTAAGGACCAAAATTGCAAGAGAAAATTTTGATCCAAAAATATAGTCATTTCACTTCGAACAGGGACCAAAAATGTATAAAAAAAACTTGAAATAAGGACCAAAATTGCAAAATAAAACTTTTTGGACCAAATTTGAAAACATCAGCCATACTCAGGGACCAAAAATGTAATTTACTCTATTATCAAGGATCCTTACGACACATGACTAGGACTAATGTCAATTGGACAAAAATTGAAAATTTTCTGTCCTACCCAAAACGACGGGACAGAGATTCATACTCAATATCTCATATATGCAAAAGACGATAATACCCTTCATGCATTGATACAATCATACCAATTTGTAGGTGACACGGCTTCGCGAATATCAAGGCGTTGACCCACATTTTGACACAATCGCAAGGCAATATCAAGAAATAGTGAAGGCAAGTTAACCATTAACAAGACAACAATTCTACTCAATTTAATGGCGGTTACCATTAATAAATTCTTAAAAATGATTTAAAACATTTTGAATTTCAGAAACTCGAAAATATGCAATGGACAATCCACCAAGTGGAAATGGACCTCAACCGTTTACCAAGCACGTGACATAAATTAGGTAATTTGCTCAACTTCGTCTTTTAGCTTTTTATCATTTCACAGAATTCTTCATAGGTAATTTCGCCATCCTGTCAGGGCCAAAATCGTCATTTTCTCAAATATTCTTTAAATACTATAATTTGATTATAATAACATGCATATTATTCTAACTTACAGCATTCACACGAATTTCTGATATTATATTTTCAATGGTCGCATCATCGCCCATTTTATATTCTTTCAACATTAGTTTTAGCTCCTCTTTTGAAATACGCCTGCCAAAAATATTCCCCATGATGATCCAAAACTCGGAAAGGATAATTTCTAGAAAAACGTGTTAAAAATAGGGCAAATTACAGAAAAACCAATATATTTTGGGCAATTTTGCGGTTTGACCCCTAATTTTTTTTTTTCCAATCAAACCATAAAAGTTATGAGGTATTTTCTCAAACTAACCAGCATGACATTTTATATCATTTCATATCAGGTTTCCCCGATAATTTCCAAATTACATTTTGGTTTCGTGAAATTAAGGTCCTTATTTGAGGTTTTTGTAATGTTTATGGTCATTGTTCCAATTAAATGACTATATTGCAAAAATAAACTATACTTAGGGACCAAACATAGTCATTTTACTTGGAACAGGGACCAAAAACGTATAAGAAAATAAGAACCAAAATTGCAAGAAAAAAAATCTACTCCCCTAAAATTGCAAAAATCAGCTATATTCAGGGACCAACAAGTCGGAACATCACAAGAAAAATAAAAACCAAAATTGCAAGAGAAAAAATTGTGAAAATCAACTACATGGATTATGGAGGGACCAAAAATGTAATTTAATGTTGGAAACTTGTATGGTTTGATTGGTTTCATAGAAAATAAATCAAGTATAAATGGTTAAACCACAAAATTGCCAAAAATACAAGGGTGTATGTCATAAAAGCCCTTAAGTTTGTCAAAAATGTTCGAGTTTACCGTTTTATGTATTTTTTGTTCATGAAAGTCCTTAAATTTATATATGTTTCATTAAAACCCTTAAGTTTGGCAGGATTGTTCGGTTTTACCATTGTGTCCTGTTATAGAACCTGTCAAACTTAAGGATAAAACCGAAAATTCCTGTCAAACTTAAGGATTTTAATGAACCAAAATAAATTTAAGGGATTTTATGAACATTAAATGCATAAAAGGGTAAACCCCAACATTTCTTACAAACGTAATGGTTTTTATGACAATAACCCAAAATACAACGGTTAAAATACAAATACACGATACGTACTTATTATTATCCTTGTCAAAACGCTCAAAAGCTTTAAGAAGGTGTTCTTCTTTATATAGTTTTTGAAAGTTCATCATGGCTGTCATGAACTCCTTGCAGTCGATTAGTCCGTTCCCGTCCGCATCCGCCTACAACACATGAAATATTTTATATAACTTTTTTTTTCTTTTTACAAATTATACAAAGAATTTTTACATTTTTTTCTTACGGCTTCAGCTATCATTTTGATGTTATCTTTCCCGAGATTCGACCCGCGCCTAACCAATGATTTCTCAAGCTCTTCTCGGGTCACATTTTGGTCTTCGTCTGTGGCCATGTTTCTAAACATTGTTTTCAGTCCTTCTAGTTCTTCTTCTGGAATTATATCCGCAATAACCTAAAATATGTTTAGAAAAGAAAATTAATGGGTTGTTTGATATTTGCTGATTGAGTAAGAGCTGACTGAATTAGCATCTGACTCTGGTCAGATTTATCCTGAAGTTGACTCGGTGAGAGGTAAATTTTAGGGTTTAGGACCGAGTCAGAGGTAAATTTTGGGGTTATCAAACGGTCTGACTTGGACTAGGTCAGACGTAACCTCTTATTGGACCCGTAAGAGGCAAATCAAACAGCGCTTAAAATTGTGGAAGTTTAGAAAATATTTGTCATTTAAGATTTTTTAAAACAGAAACGGGTCATATTTCGGGTGAAATAGTAACTCAAATTTGAAGGAATCATGAATGAAGAAGCAATTATATATTTATTTATTATTTTTGTATTCTGTCGTACAAAACAATACTTAAAAACTAATATTTGAGTTTTCTTGGAATATTAATATACCTTGAGTGCGAATCTTTGGAATTTGTTCATAGCTCTAAAGTGCTTCATCCTAACAAGAAACTCATCATCTATCGGATTGTTTGTTGCTACACCATTCTCTGCCAACCACTTATCATCTACATGATAAATAACCAAAATCAGTAAAAAAAAAAAAAAAGAACATGATGCAAAAGATAGTATTTGTCTCAAAAAATATATATTACAAACGAAAAAAGGTTATATAAGTAATTTCACATACTAAGAACTTCCGCGGCGGTCGGGCGTTTCTTTGGATCCACCGTGAGCATCTTCATTACCAATTCTTTCGCGTTCTTTGATATATCTGGCCACGGGTAGTTCTTCATATCGGGATCCGCTCTTAATATCGCGTGAAATATCTCTTTCTCATCGTCTACAATTTTGTTTTTTATTTTCTCAAATCAATATTAATACTTTGAGCCAATTTAAATGCTGAAACAACACGATACCGAATATTTGAACTTACCACCATAAAAGGGCGGCACTCCGGTGAGTAACATATATAAAATCACACCCGCACTCCATATATCAACTTCTTTTCCATATCCTTGACGCCTCAAAACCTCGGGAGCAACATAAAACGCGGTTCCAACTTTCTCCTGATTTGGCTCTCCTAGAAAAAATGTACCAAATTATAGTAATGTCATCAAAATACAAAACAATTTTCACTACTAGAATTTGTAGATTTTTCAAAGTATAAAATATCAACTACAAGCGTAATGCTATAATTGAGTTAATTTCATAAAACCATTGAAAGAATTTTTTTCTAGTTTAACCATCGAAAGTTTGTCTTTATTTTCAAAAAACCATTATAAGTTTGTTTTATTTTCAAAATAACCACTATACATTTTTCTTTTCGGTAAAGAGACAAAAAAACATTTAGAAGAACAAGTTTTTTGGATACGAGGTGGTTTTTTTGGAAAAAAAATTCAAAGTTTGAATGGTTTAATCATAAAAATTAATTGTTAAAGTGGTTAAGCTGCAAAAAATTAAATAGTAATGGTTTTTATAGAATCAAAAGTTTTATGCAATGGTTTTTTTGAAAAACTAAACAAATTCTTAGTGGTTAAACTAGATTTTTTTTTTTCAGTGGTTAAATTGAAAAAAACCAAACTATAGTGGTTTTTATGAAATTAACCCAACTTCAAAATAGAATGCGGTAACGAGAAAGATGCTGAAATTTGAAAGTACAATGCTTTGATAGAAAGTACCTTCGTCAATATACGCAGATAACCCGAAATCAATCGCTTTCAACTTGGTATAATCAGCATAACATGGAAGAAACCCGAAAATGCCTCTTTTCGACAACAAAAAATTCTCGGGCTTCAAATCTCTATGCATAACACCCATAAAATGTAATGAATAAACGACTTTCATTATAGAACTAATAATTTGAGCCGCGATTTTTTCACTATAATTCCCCTTCGATTTCATCTTATCGTAAAGCTCGCCACCTTCACAATACTCCATAATCAAATGCACGAATCGACTATCTTCATATACTTTTTTCAATTCAACAACATTCTTTTGACCATTCAAATGCTCCATAATTCTAACCTCTTTCTTCAAATGTTGCTTCTCAGAATCCGTAACAAGTCTCCTTTTGGGTATCGACTTGCACGCGTATTTCTTCCCGGTTGACTTTTCTTTACAGATGGTTGTGATTGCGAATTTGCCTCGACCTAATTCTTTGCCTATTTTGTAATCATCATCGACGTTTTGGTATGGTATGTCTAGGATTGAATCTGACAGCAACCGTGGCTTTTGGTGGTAGAGCTCCTCCGGTGGCGGTAGTGGCGGTGGGGTTTGGTGTTTGCTTAGAAACATACCCATTTGAGGGAGTTTGATTTTTCTTTTGTGGGTTTTCTATAAATGTTGGATTTTTTTTTTTTTTGGAATTGTGTGTAAAGAAATATGGAAGAAATTTAAGAACCGAGATGGAGTGTAGTGGATTGTTTAAAAAAGAAAAAAATTGGGAAAGAAGGAAAGAATATTTGTTGTGATGAATTTGTAGAGTAGAAGTTCTATTCGTCGTGTTAAGTGTTTCAAATGCCAAAGGGAATTTTAGTTAAGTTTTTTTTTTCTTTCAATTTTGATGAAATGCTTATGAAATTTGTATTGTATGATTTAACAATTTTTATTTAAAAATCAATATAAGTAGTATAACAAGTCATTTCACATCGAACTTGATTTAATCATGTAAATGACGTTGATTTAATAGTTAGGTAACCGGAAGTAATGTTCTTAAAATTATAAGTTTAAAAGGGTTATCATAAAAACCAGGATATGGGGTTGATATAACAAAAGAACCAATTTCTAAACATGTGCTAATGTTCTTGTTATTTTATTTTGTTTTTTAATCGAAAATGAATTCGCCAAACACCCAAACATGATATCTAAATACTCCTAATAGAGTAGGGTTCAACACCAATGAGTTAATATTAGCCCATTAGGTGTTTTTTAGTTTAACTATGAAAAGTACCATCATTATATTTCATATTTGTATTCAATTGATAAATCCTTTGTGGGTGAATAATGGAAGATATCGATGTGGGTGGGAATTCCCTTTAAGTTCAGATAAAATGTATGCTGGATTTTTTTAAGGACGTTTCTATTATGTATTCAAATCCTTGTTCATTGTACAAGTTGGAAATGTGCGAGTTAATTTACGCAAAAAAGATAATTGTGATTAATGAAAATCCGGAAATTAGTTAATAAGGAAGTAAATAGTTGAAGTTTAATGAAGAGATGAGTATAAATAGTGTAATAAATCCTTATTGGGTTTCACTCGTACAACGTGTGTATGATAAGGTGTTGTTAAAAGGAAAGTGATCGATACACAACAGTTTTAGTATTAGGTGAAATTTCAAAGTTGGTGAAGATTTGTCTTCCAACGTTAGGTGAGTCTAAGTTAGGTGAATCAAAATTTTGAAATCCCTTGCATGGTTTTTGAAAGTCACATTTGTATCACATTTATATGTATATTATATACATCTCAAACATGTATATATAGAGGCTTTAGTTGAAGAAGAACATGCACCACAACACACAATACATGCAAGGATTGAGTGTGTATCTCTTGTAATCTCCTCAGTCAAATAAAATCTAGTTGTTGCCCGTGGATGTAGGATTGAAACCGAATCCGAACCACGTAAAATCATTGTGCTATATTTATTGCTTTATTTTCTGCTTTCGAGTGTGAGTTTTGTGTTCGTATGCTAAGTGTCTCGATCCTAACAAGTGGTATCAGAGGGTTTAGCTCCAGAAGGCGATTTTCAGTTTTTGGTCGAAACTTTTTTGTCTCAAAAACGATTTTGGTGTATACCGTTGGAAAGGTCTCGTTCCAACGATTCCGAAAATATATTTTTTGGATTTTTTCGACCACCGGAAGACCTCCAAATCGCCGGTCAAACGTTCGCCGAAATAGTGACAGGAGAAACCAGATCGCCGGAGAAGACGACACTGTAGTGCCGGAGTCTGCCGGAGAAGACGACACTGTAGCGCCGGAGTCTGCCGGAGAAGATGACACTGTAGCGCCGGAGTACGTCGGAGAAGACGACATTGTAGCGCCGGAGTCCGCCGGAGAAGACGACACTGTAGCAGTTCCTGTAGCGTCGCTGTAGCGGTTCATGTAGCAGTATTGTAGCAGTACTGTAACATATTCTAGAAAATTGCAAAACATGTCCCTAAAGTTCCAGAAAATTGCAAAACATGTCCCTGAAGTTCTAGAAAATTGCAAGACAGGTCCCTATTCTTTCAGAAAAAATTGAAAATTATCTCGAGTTGTTTCTTGTTTGTCGTAATGGCTGAAGACAAGATTAAAATCGAGAAGTTCGACGGTTCTGATTTTAGTTGGTGAAATATGCAAATAGAAGCATTGTTATGTCAGAAAGACTTGGATGTGGTACTTGGGGACAAGCCGAAGAAAATGGAAAAAGCTGATGAAGATGTTTGGAACTCAAAGAACAAGAAAGCTAGGGCGGTTATTACATTGTCGTTGTCAAAGAGCGTTGCTTTTAACATCATGAATCAAACCACGACGCGTGGTATGATGGATGCTCTGCCGAATATGTATGAGAAGCCGTCGGCAGCTAACAAGATGTTCTTGATGAGGGAGTTGTTCACTACAAGGATGAATGAGGAAAGTTCGGTTACGGTTCACATTAACAATCTAAATTCAATTCTGTCTAGATTATCATCTGTGGGAATTAAATTTGATAATGAAACTCAAGCTGCACTGCTGCTAGCTTCACTACCTAATAGCTGGTCCGGAACAATTACGGCTGTTACTAGCTCCGTGGGAGATAGTGGTATGAAAGGGGTTAGAGACTTGGTTTTGGGCGAGGATATCAGACGCAAAAATCAAGGTGGATCATCTTCTTCTGCGTTATTGAATATGGACAGAGGTAGAAGGAATAACAGGAACAGTGGGAGCCAAGGAAGAAGTTCGTCTAGAACTAGGAAGAATGTGAAGTGCTGGAACTGTCAAGAGGTGGGACATGTTAAGAGTCAATGTCCAAAGAAAGAATTGAACATTGTTGGTGCTGATAATGTTTCTGAAGATGATGCATTGTGACTCAGTATGGAAAGTAATGAGGACTCTTGGGTTATGGATTCGGGTGCTTCATTTCATGCTACCCACAATATTGAAGCAATGAAGAATCTTAAAGAAAGCGACTTTGGGAAGGTAAGGTTGTGTAACAAGGCTTCAAACGAGGGTCCTTATACATGATGCCGGTTCCATCTGGGGATGTAACCCCTCCTGTCAAGATGAATGACAAAGTCGGGTTCGCTGAATCTAGTAGAGCTAAGAGGGTTCAATCTGCAGACTTGAAGCCTGGAGCCACGGGGATGTCAGCTGAGCGGGTTCGGAAGTCTAAACCAAATAGAGGTTTTGGAAACAGTAGGAGCATGGGTCGTGTTCCGGGTACTAGGTCAAAAATGAAATGGGTTTGTAAGACTGAAAAGCCGAATGTTAAAATCTCTCCTGGGAATAGTCTGCTGATTTTGGAGAATGTTTATCCACTAAAATTCCCTGGAACCGATGGTACGCGTTTGTGGGAGTCGGTTTTGATTGGGGATGTTTCTATGGCTGGTTTTGCCACGACGGGGTCTGATATGACCGGTGTTCAGTTATGGCTCGGGTAAGCTTTAACTGGTCCCTCTGGTAATTGTTAAGAGGGGGCGCCTACAATTAAGGGAATTTGACTGAGTCTTAGCTTGTTCTTGGGAACTGGAAGCTTGTAAGACTTGTTATGTTAGGAGATTAATGAGAGATGTTCAAAATCTTCAAGTTGGAGATTGTTAGGTGAAATTTCAAAGTTGGTGAAGATTTGTCTTCCAATGTTAGGTGAGTCTAAGTTAGGTGAGTCAAAATTTTGAAATCCTTTGCATGGTTTTTGAAAGTCACATTTGCATCACATTTATATGTATATTATATACATCTCAAACATGTATATATAGAGGCTTTAGTTGAAGAAGAACATGCACCACAACACATAATACATGCAAGGATTGAGTGTATATCTCTTGTAATCTCCTCAGTCAAATAAAATCTAGTTGTTGCCCGTGGATGTAGGATTGAAACCGAATCCGAACCACGTAAAATCCTTGTGCTATCTTTATTGCTTTATTTTCTGCTTTCGAGTGTGAGTTTTGTGTTCGTATGTTAAGTGTCTCGATCCTAACATTTAGCCATGCACAACAATTTAATGTATTTTATGCATTATGTATAATTTAATGTATTTTATGCATGATATACAACCACTATAATACATAAATTGTTGTGTATGATTAAAAACTGTTGTGTACAGATCATTTCCCTTGTTAAAAAAGTATTTGTGTCATGGTTTAGACTACACGGAATGGGGCACGCAATGCCGCCGGTATCCCCGCTGGCACTCGATGCCGGCGGCATCGACCATACCGCTTTAGCGGCATTGGTCATCGGCAATGGCGAGCGGCATGACGGCGTAGATGGATTTCGACCGTCGGCAAGGAATATGGACGTTGCAAAAGTGAACGTTGGGTTAAATAAAATTTTTTTTTCTTTACTTTTAAAATGTAACCTAAACAAACACACACACACACACACACACACACACATATATATATATATATATATATATATATATATATATATATATATATATATATATATATATATATATATATATATATATATATATATATATATATATATATATATATATATATATATATATATATATATATATATCAGTGTTGCAGAAATCGGTCTTGGCGGCCGATTAATCGGCGATTAATCGCTTGGCGGTCTGCAACCGATTACGATTAGGCCTAATCGGTCAGGTTTGGCGGTTTGGTTAAATATCGGCCTCGGTGGTCCTTGGCGGCCGATTAATCGGCCTAGGCGGTCATTTTTTATTTTTATTTTATTTTTTAATCATCTTTTATTATTTTTTGAATTTTTTTATTTTTTCAAATATTGGTCTAATATGTCAAAAAAATGAAAAAAATTTAAAATTAAAGAATGAAAATATAAAAATGTAATATCTTTAATGTGTATTCAAGAATAAAATGAATTATACTTTGCTATTTTGTTATATTTATCTATTTTTAAATAAATTTTTTTATAATTTAGGGTTTCCGATTAATCTCCGACTAATCCCCGATTAATCCGATTAATCTCTTAACCCCACTCGACCGCCAAGCTACCGTCAAACGATTTTTACAACCTTGATATATATATATATATATATATATATATATATATATATATATATATATATATATATATATATATATATATATATATATATATATATATATATATATATATATATATATATATATACCTTCTGCTCATTTTAGAGAGTTTACTAAACCACAACCAAAACAATTCCAATCTTTTTTAAATTTTCATCTATATGGCTCAAAACCCGAACAACCAAAACCCAAATTTCTTTGGGTTCGATCCGTCATCACCACCACCATACCGACCGCAATTTGAAACGCCAAATCCGTTTAGTTTATACAACCAATTCCCGATGCCCTCGCAACAACCATTTCCACAATTCAATCCGCAAATGATGCAACAAAATTTTACCCCATTTCCACAATTCAACACTCAATACCAAACGCCATCTCCACAAATTCCACAAACCCCAAGCACACCCATATCGATCCAGGAAGCGGAAAGCGAACCGGAGGAGATGCCGCTCCAACGGAAAAAAAAGGGAAAAGGGAAGGCAAAAGCACCGGTCGAGAAACCCAAAGGGAGGGCGAAGAACAAGTTATGGACTCTCGAGGAGGGGATGGAGTTGGCACGGTCGTGGCTCGACATATCGGAGGACGCATCCACCGGTAAAGACCAATGCCGCGACAAGTTTTGGTTTCGCGTCACGAACCGCTTTCGAGTCGGCATGGACCTAGGAGATGATTACCGAACTCAAGACCAATGCACCACCAAGTGGGCGAATATGAACAAGGAGATTCAACATTTCAACGGTATCGTAAAAAATTTGAAGTCACAATGGTCTAGCGGGGCTAGCGACGCGACGATTTTGGAACGTGCTAGCTACATGTTCCAAATTGATGTGTTGAAGCCGTTCAAATTTTTGCATGTTTGGAACCTTGTGAAAGACAAAGAAAAATGGAAGGGCGGAAAAACGAACAAGCGAAGCAAAACCGACGAAAGCGGCTCGTATCACAATACATCCGACGCGCATATAGGAGTGGATCTCAACGATGATAACGACGACATACTTGAGGTCGAACAACCAAGTCGTCCGATGGGTCGAGATGCCACGAAGCGGAAAGGCAAGGCAAAAGCGGCGTCCTCACACTCGTCGGTTACATGTGGATCCGACGAGATTCAACAAATTAGGACGGAGTTTTCGGGTTTGCGTACAACTTTACAAGAACACATCGAATACTCGTAGGTTGTGAATGCGGACAAAGACCGCCGGTCCAACATGAAATTGCTTTTTGCCGACGTTAGCCATTTGTCGGGTGGCATGTACGAAGCGGCGATGGAGGTGAAGCGGGGTATCAAGGAAAAATATAATTTGTAGGATGGAGGTGAAGCGGGTTTGCATTGGATGTGTCGTTTTTTAAATTTCGTAGGTTTAAAATTATCCGTATTGTGTGTCGTTTTTTTTAAATTCGTAGGTTTTAAATTATCCGTTGTATGTCGTTTTATTTTTATGTCATCGAATTTTAAGTTTTTATTTGAAATGAAATGTTTTATTTTTAGTTTTGTTTATTTTAGTTTTAGTTTTGTTTATTTTAAAATTAAATGTGACAATTAAAAAAATCAAAAAGAAAAAAAAAAGGTTTCATAGGCATCCATTCCATTTCATAGGCATAGAAAATCCATTTCGTAGGCATTCTACGTGGCACGCGATGACGATGGTCTCATAGGCAACTATTTCCTTTAGCCTTATCAACCATGTCATTATCAACCATGTCATATGTATGGGGACTTATGACCATATTAGGGGGGGGGGGGGGGGGGTAGGGGGGGTGTTTGTGATTGCTTATTTAAAATAGCGTATGCGTTTTTCTAAAAGATTTGTTAGTTTATCTGGTTTAAAAATGGAGTTTTAGAACAAAAAATGTTTGAATTAGTTTATCGGTACCAAAACGTAAAAAACCGATAAATTGTTATTTAGTGTTTTGTTCATCCTGTTTACATGTAAAATGACATCTTACATATTATTAAATTTTTGTTTTTTGAAATTAAGGGTAAAAGTATAATTTAGTTTCCACCATTAATAAGAAGTTTATGAAAAGCTAAAACAAAACAACTTATGAAAAATGGTTATTACCGGTACCACACCGGATAAACAATTTTTTTTTTGTTGCAATCGAAACACTTGAAGTGCTTATTGAGCCATATCGGAATAAGCTATTCCAAACACCCCGTATATAACCTATAACTTGGTTGTTTTAATTCCAAGTTTGAATGACTAAATGCGGAAGATTAAAAAACAACGATCAAGAATACAAACTTGTAATTAGGAGTAAACATCGAATGCTTTGATATATGTGAGATATTACATAGATATGATGATATGGACATATAGTGATCTAAAAAGTTACGAAATAACAAAGACACGACCTCTTATTTATAGGTTAATCAACTTGGTCACTGCTACAAACAACCTATCATAATCTGGCACGTATAATGATCTAAAAAGGTTCCTAATAACAAATATATTACCTCTATTTATAGACTAGTCAACAAGATTGGTCGCAAAAACAACCTATCTCTATCTCGATCTGACACGTATATATAATACATAACAAAATAAAACAAACATAACACACTTAATCTAAAAGGGCATAGAAAAATATCATAGATCGATTGATTTCGAAAGATTTTCAGAGGTCTGTGGAGGACTATGAGAATAATTCTCTTTGGAAGTAACTTATTATAAGTTCACAAAACCCACTTCATCGATATTCATCAAAGGCAATGCTTACCTAGATACTCATGTACATAATTGTCGGTAGTAATGATCATAAAATAATCGCCATTAGATGGAGGGTTATTAGTAGGTCCAAATACTTATCAGTTTCGGGTTTTCAAATGTCACATCAATTGTCTCTCCCGACAAGTATTATTGTCATTAAAAGTTTCCAAAAAGGGACGAATAATGATGACATGTGGTTATTTGTCCTTGTATTGATTATCATAGTCCATGACTATAAATTTAACCTAGTAATAGCAGTCTTCCAATTTGACAAGTTAGATGTTAATGTTTAGTTGTTGAAAAGTTTTCTAAATTTTAGTCGGTTGTGCTTTATTTTTTCAAACTGTTTTTTTCTAATTTTTTCGAAGTCGATTTGGTAAGGGGTGTTATTTTTTGGATTTATGTGCAAGAAACAAATAGGAGTACCAAGTGACCTTTTATCGAAATCAGATACTTTTGAGGAAGAAGTCGGACAATCAATCATGGGTGAAGGAGTCGCTGTACAGGTACAATGAACTTTTTATTGTTGAATATCAAGGGGCCAATAAAATGTGTAAAATGGAGCGAGTCAAAAGAATAAAAAAGGAGTACCATGTGACTTTTATGGCTTTTCAAGAATCACAATTCAGCGATGGATCAAAAATCCAATTTCAGAATTATTAGGGGCTTCTTCCTACGATCGTAATTTGTAGATGCTAAAGGTATATCCGACGGGATATTCTCCATTTGGGATTCCTCTATTTTTAAAAAGAAGAATGTCAAGCACAAACAATTCCTAGTGGTTATTGGGTGCACTTATGGGTCTAGATCATGACTTTGTAATAACAATTGTGTACGCCCCTCAAGGCTAAGCTGAAAAATCGAACCTCTGGGATCAGTTAAATAATTTAAAGAACTCTATTTCTGGAATTTGGATATTATTAGGAGACTTCAATGAGGCTAGATGTCCGGCATATAGACTAAATTCAACATTTTGCCTTGTAAGCGCTCAAACCTTCAATGCAATTATCCTTTTCGCGGGACTCTTTGAATATGCAACAGAGGGGAGAAGATTGATAGAGTTCTTGTCTATTCCAAGTTCATCGATATTTGGCCGAATGCAGCTTTGACTACTCTGCCGAGAGAATACTTGGACCATTGACCGCTTGTTCTCTCTACCTCCATAGTGAATTTCAGTCTGCCACTATTTAAATTCTATAGTTCATGGATTCCAAAAGATGACTTCGAAGATAAAGTCAAGGAGGCAGCTGCTATTTCGGTGCCTTTTGGGCGACCCGACAAAATGCTATTAGATTGTTTGACAAATATAAAAAAACATAATCAGAGATTGGACTGCAAAAGAATGAGAGAAAGAGAATATGAAGTGTACTAATTTAACGAAAGAATCGATAATATAGAATTGGTGGTTGAATCTAAAATGCTATCTCTTTCTATAAAACAAAGCAGACTTAGATTCGAAGAAAAAGTTATCTGAGATCGAAAAGAACAAAAATGAGGATCTAAAAGAAAAGTCAAAAGTAAAATGGGCTGTGGAGGGTGATGAAAATTACGCCTTTTTCATGGGGAAATAATATTGAACATCGCAAGAAATAGAATCAACAATATCACATTAAATGGTTGTCGGGTCTCGAATCCTTTGCAGTTAAAGATGACGATTTTCAAATTCTACAAATATAAAATTTCTGATCCTATCTTGAGGAGACTGATGTAAATTTTCTCACTGAACATTTTCTCCCATCCGGAATTAAAGAGGCGGTATGGAACCTTGGGGGCGAGAGAGCTCTGAGCCCGAATGTATTCTCTTTCAAATTATTAAAGGTGCGTTTGGTTGCGGAAAAGTGTTTTCTGTTTTCCATTTTCATTTTCAGAAAAAATGGAGTGGAGTTTTCATTTTCATTTTCAGTAGAAAACGCGTTTGGTTAATCTAATTGAGTTTTCGTTTTCCGTTTTAGAAAATTAGAAAACACGTTTGGATGTGCATTTTCTGTAAGTTTTCATTTTCTATTTTTTTACTTCAAAATAATACAAAATAACACATATTTATAAACCTACCCCACCCTACCCCATCCCACCCCAATCCCACCACCCACCCCACCCTACCACCACCCCCACCCCTACCTTCACCAACCACCCACCCTACCCTACCCTATCCCACCCCAACCCCTACCACACCCTACCCCTACCCACCCTACCCTACCCCCAGGGTAGGGGTGGGGTGGGGTAGGATGGGGGGTAGGGGGCGGGGTTGGGGTGGGGTACGGTGGGGTGGAGGTTGGTAGTATGGGTGGGTGAGGGTGGGTAGGGGTAGGGGTAGGGAGGGGGGTGGGGATGGATATGGGGTAGGTAGGGGTGGGTGGGGTAGGTAGGGGTGGGGGTGTGGTGGGAATAGGGTAGGGGTAGGGGGTGAGGGTGGGTGGGTGGGGCGGGTGGGGTAGGTGGGTGGGTGGAGGTTGGTAAGGGTGTGTGAGGTGGGTAGGGGTTGGGTGGGGTGGGTGGAGGTGGGTAGGGGTAGGGTAGGGTGCGGTGGGTGGGGTAGGGTAGGGGTGGAGGTGGGTAAGGGTGGGTGGAGGTGTGTGGGGTGGAGGTTGGTAGGGGTGGGTGGAGGTGGGTTGAAGTGGGTAGGGGTGGGTGGGGTACGGGTAGGGTAAATATGTAGGATGGGTGGGGTGGGGTAAGGTGGGGGTGGGTGGTGGGAGTGGGTAGGGGTGGGGTAGGTAGGGTTGGGTGGGTAGGTGGAGGGCGTGGGTGGGGTAGGGGTAGGGTGGGTGGGTATTTGAGGGTAAGGGGTGGGGTGGGTGGTGGGTGAGGGTAGGGTGGCGGTGGGGTGGGGTGGGTGAGATGGATAGAATATGTGTGGTGGGATTGTATTTTAGGAAAAATTTGGAAATAGAAAAATTTGGAAAACAATAATTTTGAGTTTTCTAAGTTCTATGTAATTTTGGAAAACGGAAAATTTTGGAAAATATGATTAACCAAACGCGTTTTCCAGCTTTTCATTTTTTCTTGGAAAATTTTCTTGGAAAATTTCAACCAAACGCACCCTAAAATCTTTTTGGCACATTCCAGAATCAGATATTTTGTAAGTTTTCGACGATTTTTATCGGACAGTTTCCATCAATGAAGGCTACAATTCTGCATTCCTTACAACAATTTTGAAGGTAGAAGACCCGCTGTCCATGTCAGAATATCGTCTGATAAGTTTACTTGAATGCATATATAAGGTTATCTCAAAAGTACTTGCCAACTGTTTAAAGCAAGTAATTAGGTCGGTGGCTTGCGATGTATAGTTAGCCTTTTTTGCAAACAGAAACATACTTGACGAGCCATTAATCATCAATGAAGCATTGAAGCATTAGCATGAATTAAAAAACCAAAAGAAGAAAGTATGCTCTTCAAGGTGGATTTAGAAAAGGCGTTTGATACGTTGAGTTGGGATTTTTTGGATTCAAAAAACATGGAGCAAATGAGATTCCCTTGTAGATGGCGACAATGGATACATTGCTGCTTGAGATCGGCGAGAACTTCGATTCTTTTTAATGGGACCCTGACAAAGGAATTCCCAATACATAAAGGAGTAAGACAAGATGACCCTTTGTTACCGTTTCTATTTATATTGGCAATGGAAGCTCTTCACATTGCTTTCCATAATGCATCAGAACTCAAGATTTTCTATGGCCTTAAAAAACCAAATAATGACCCAGTTTGTCCTATTTATTCTACGTAGATGACGTGATTTTCATGGGACAATGGTCTCCTCAATTTTTACAACCTCGCTCGAGTTCTTAGATGTTTTCACTTGGCATCTTGGATTAAGGTAAATTTCAACAAGAGAAAGGTATTTGGGCTGGGTGTTGATCCAATACAAATCGGATCAATGGCCTCTATGTTGCACTGTCAACATGCAAACTTCCCGTTTATGTATTTAGGTATACCGGTTGGTGCAAATATATCTCTCCATTGAAATTGGAAATCGGTGTTGGACTGAATTAAAACTTGTCTCTCCTCGTGGAAGATCAATGTATTATATTTTGGTGGGAAGATCACATTAATTAAATCCATATTAATAAGGCTCCCGGTATACTATTTCTCACTGTTCAAGGATCCACTTAATGTCATTGATTCCCTCAAACATATGCAAAGAAGTTTCTTATAGTGAGACAGTGAATCATGTAAGAAAATACATTGGTCGTCATGGGAGCAAATAATGGCATCAAAAGAGGCTGGCGAGATGGGAGTGAGGAGCCTTAGGGCTGCGAATCTATCCCTACTTGTAAAGTGGTGGCGAAGGTACAAAGTTCATCCGAAGTCACTATGGGTAAAGGTCATTAATGGAATTCACAAAAGTATAAGAATTTGGAAATTTTTGCCAATCAAAATTGAGATCTCAAATTGGAAAGGTTTTTGCAGAATTCAGAAGAACTTAAAGGCGTTAATATTGATCTAAGTAATGAATTTAAATGTATCACTAAAAATGGTCACAAGTTATCTTTTTTGGCATGATAATTGGACCGGCTCCACGTCGTTAACGACATTATACCCGGATTTATATGCTTTAGAAAATCACAAATCATTTTGTATTTCGTGTAGGTATGAATTCCCTGAAAATAATAACAGATGGTGTTGGTATTGGAAGCGGATTACAAGCTCTATGTTAGAATAAGCACAGTTTTCCCACTGTCTCATGTTGATAAACGAGGTCAATTTATCAAACGGGAAGGACTTGTCAAACCGAAAGGACTCGTCGACCTGGAATAAAGACCCATATGGTGTTTTCTCGACAAGACCATTCAGAACACTGTTGGAATCGAAGATTGGGTGGTCTGCGGATTATAAATTCATTTGGAATAGTTGGATCCGATCAAGTTATACTGTTTTGGTTATTCGTTCGTGTGTGATAAATTCCCGACCTTAACTGAGCTTGGAAAATGGGAGGGGGTGAATCTGGTTGACACAAGTTGTTTACTATATGGAAAAGAGGATGGCACAGGGGAACATTTTCTTATGAAGTGCAAATTCACAAAATCCATTTGGTTTCTCTATCTCCGAATCAACCGGTAAAGGTGTACTTGTACATAAAGATCTTGACATAAACGATAAGTATTGTCGTTTCCATGGCAACGATGCCAATTTGTTGGGGTGTCCTCCCCAATAAATGAATAAGGGTTATAATAAAAATAAAGCCCTACCTGATTGCACTAACTATGTAGCACAAGCTAAGCAGGATCGATCCATAGGGACAAGGGTATAAGGTTATGCCTTTTTACACAAGACACGATGTGACTAACAAAAATAGGGGTTTTCTTTGAAAAATAGAAAATGTAAACTAATTTCATGCAATTGAAAGTAATAAAATTCAATATTAACTAAGGTTTGATTCCATGTTTTGCATATAAGTGATAATGTGATTCAATCGAGAAGTGATGTTATGCCAAGTTCTATCTAAGTTGGTACTTGGAACTACTAACAAGCTCTAGTACTCCCTGTTGACCAAGTTAATTAACCAAGCTTTGGATTGGATCTAATGTTTCAAGATAAAATGTAAACAAGCTCTTAGATTAAATTTGAAAGATTGAATTGAGTTTTGTGTGAACGTTCCTAACAACGTCCAATACTTCTCATAAGCTCAGAAGCATGAAAATGTGTAATTTAGGTTTACACCAAAGTTAACCTCGACCACAAAATCAAGTATACATTTTTTACTTAGTACTAGTTCACAAAACACTTATGTATTTCATAAGTTGACTAACAAGAATGAAATAAACCTTAATTCATGTGCCATCATGAACAGAATCAAGAATCAAACATAAAAGCATTCACCAAACCAAAATCACGAGATAGAAACATGAACAAAACATCAAATCATATGATTAAACCACACAATACGATGGTTTATTGAAAGAAATATAGGAGTCCAAGTCTTCTATTCAAACCATCAGTAAATAATTGAATGATGCATTTACGACATCGAAAAAAGGAGCAAAAAAACACTGAAGAGGACCTATCTCTTGACAATACTTACTACCGAAAGTTCAATATTTTTACAGGTTATTGCCAAAATCCTTGCCAACACTACTGCCGTCCTGAATCTTCTGGTGAATAGTTTTAAAAAACTCACCGCAACAAGGAAGGAGATTATTAGCAAACTCGATGCTCATATTCTCACCTCTCAAAATATCCTCAGTGATCAAATAGAGGAATCATTTATTGAAGTTTTTGAGAAGCTAGATGAACTGAAAAAGGATATTTTTAGGGCGAAGGTCAGGTCTTCTTTCCCAAAAGGGGGGGGGGGGAAGAAGACAAAAAAGATGTCGAAGATAAAAATGATGAAACCCAGAGAGAAGAAGAAAGAAAATGTTTTCACCCAACAATATTAGAAGAATTATCTACAGAATAACCATTAATAAGAAGAATTAAAAAAATTGTTACATCTCACTCCCCACAAATTTCTATGGGACATCTTCTGTTTCCCCGAACAAGGGTAAAAATGTTTTAGAAGAAGAAGTACTAAATATGCCATCCTACTCATCAATCAACTCCTACGATTCCTCAAACCATATCAAGCTAAAACAAGAAAACCAAATGCTGAAGGGTGTACAGATTCTTCAAAAACAGTTTAATCAAGAAATTGGTGAAAAAGTTCAAAGCAGTCCGAAGATTGAACTTCCTGTCACTCGTATGGATCTCATTCGCAAGGCATCAGAAAATGATTATGTGCCCTTAAGACGTATCTAGCCCCTCCACTACACAAGTGTAACTAGGACATACCAAACTCTCTAAATGCCAGATTTTTCAAAGTGCTTATGGAGATGGATCATACAATTCTCCAGGAAGAAAAGCTGCCAAAGGAATTCAATTGATTGGAAGATTTTCATCTTCAACACTCGTTGGGCAATGAATGTGTCTGATCCCTCTTCTGAAAGTGCCAATGGATTCATGAATAGGAGTTTCCAAAACTCCAAAGTTTATTTGTATAATATGGAGAAAGATGACAAGTACATTGAGATTCTAGAAGCTGATTTCAAGGACATGAACCCATAAGATCTATTGATAATTGTAAAGTAGTTTGAATACCTACTTGATACACACCACAGCTACTTTGTCTCTCTTAAAAATATATTGGAAGGTCTATTATATGACTTTCCATCGTTTGATAGTGAATTGGGTCACAACTTCGATGGTGGTCCATTTGATCCAGTATATACTGAGCTTGAAGGAACCGATTATAAGGAACGCAGTGCAACAGACAAACCATAATTACTTTGATCTATCACGAAGGGAATAGTAGACCAAAGAAGTTATTTTGTTTAAGTGGGATCAAGAATTACACCAATATTACACTCGAATGTGTGATTGATGTAATTCTGAAATCCAAAATACCACACCGGAGGTGAAAGCCGAAATTATTGAAAGGCTTAACTGGCAATTTGGTGTAAGGAAGTTCTAGCGTTTAGTGGTGGAGTTATTGGGCAAGTCAATATAGTGATCTTCTCTACATAGGACCCTTAAGGAGGAGATTGTTGATATAAAAGGTGACCCCAAAACTTAATCTTGGATAGTGAAGACGAGCTTGATGTAGTAGTTCTGGTAGTGCCGAAGATGAGAAGCTTGTGTAACAAAGCTTGTGTATTTATGAATTAATGAAGGTGATGACACCGAAGAGAAAAAATGTAACCTTCGGTAGTATGTATGCCGAAGATGTACTTAACAATAGACATTTTATGAGAATATTTTTTGTAATCTTTTGTTGGTGCACTGTTTCAAGGTATGTAAGCTTAGATCATACCTTCTATTGTACATCAGTAATGTCTTGCTAGTACGTTTTGCCTCTACAAAAATGTTACTTAGCTTCAATGTAATGTGTGGATCATTCATGCTTAATTGATCAATATACAAATAATGTCCTCTATTTATCTTATTTCTTGTTGTTATTGTTGTTATATGTTCCGTTCTTTACATATTTTGCCTTTATATTGGTTAGTGTTTGAGCTAAAGATCCTACTCTAACACGTTCAGGAAGAATTTCATGAAGCAGTTAAAATATTTAGTAATTTTACTTACATATAGATGTTGCATTTGAAGTTGGGTACGTAGAAAACTCCGCTTATCTCCATATTATTTGGAAGAAGCGTATTTCATATTCCTTTGACGAGAATACTATCACAGTTAGTTATGTTAACGTGTATCTTGTCTTTTGAGTCTCTCATATTAGAAAGGACGGAATCATGACACACAATATGTACTGTGGCCCCTAAGTCATTGACCTACACATATTCCTTTGACGAGAATACTATCACAGTTAGTTATGTTAACGTGTATCTTGTCTTTTGAGTCTCTCATATTAGAAAGGACGAAATCATGACACACAATATGTACTGTGGCCCCTAAGTCATTGACCTACAGTTTGGCAAAACAAAGCTTACTGTAAGATGGCAAATATCAGAGAAAATGAATCACTCAAGTTTCTGATGACTAAAATGATGAACAAAAGCAGCTATAAATAGCTTACATGACATGATAACTGAAGAAGCTAAACAGACATAACTCATGACTCCTTAAATCCAGAACAAACCAAAAGACTCGAACACTAAAACCAACAAACAGACAAGTTGAGCAGAAGCCCAATTATTTAACAGACCAAACAAAAGACAAGTCTACTTCAAATCCTTCCCTTAAACTGGAAGAGGGTTTACCCTTTAGTTTAACCATTCAAATCTTCAACTCCAAGCATCTTCCTCATCCTTTCAAACACATCTAACTTCACCGGTTTGGTCATGACATCAGCCACCTGGTCAGTCGAACGACAGAATGACAGCAGCACCTTTCCTTCATTTACTAAGTTCCTCAAGTAATGAAACCGCACATCGATGTGCTTGGTCCTTCTGTGTAGAACAGGATTCTTCGACAGCTTGCTAGTAGAACTATTGTCACAATGAATCACAATGTTACCAATCTCTTCATTACTTATCTCTTCCAACAATCCTTTGAGCCAAACACAGTGACATGCACACGCTGTAGCAGCCACGTACTCGGCTTCGGTAGACGAAAGCGTAACAATATCTTGTTTCTTAGAACTCCAACATATTGAAGCGTTGCTCAGAATGCATACATACCCGGACGTGCTTTTCCTATCTTCCACATCTCGTGCATAGTCACTGTCCGTATAAACCTCCAACTTTGTTGTAGGATTTCGAACATAAAATAACCCAAACCCGTAGGTTCCCTTGACATACCTTAGAATTCTCTTAGCCAATGCCATGTGTTCTTCTCGAGGATCAGCCATGAATCTCGAAATAAAGCAAATTGCATACATAAGGTCTGGTCTCGTGACCGTGAGGTACATTAGACTTCCCACCAAGCTTTTATACTCTGTTTCGTTCACCTTGCTTCCCTTTCCCGCCTTCGTGACTGCAGTTCCTGGAACTATAGGGTTTTTAACAGCATTACATTCCCACATGTGAAACCGTTGTAGCAGTTCCTTGGCATACTTCTTTTGGCACATGCTTATCCCGGCAGTGCCTTGAATCACCTCCACACCTAAGAAATATTTCATAGCACCCAAGTCTGTCATTTCGAACTCCTGCATCATTGACTCTTTAAACTTTCCACACATCTCCTCGTTATCACCTGTATAAATTAGGTCGTCTATGTACAAACTCACAATCACCACTCCTTTTGTTGTTTTCTTAACAAAAAGAGTATGATCATAATGACTCTTCTCAAAACCTTCCCTCATGAAGTAGTTTTCAATGCGGTTGAACCAGGCACGAGGTGCTTGTTTTAAGCCATAAAGAGCCCTCCTTAATCTGCACACCTTGAGTTCTTCTCCCTTTTTAACAAAGCCTTGTGGTTGCTCTATAAATACTGTTTCTTTCAACTCCCCATTCAAGAAAGCACACTTTACATCAAGTTGGTTTATCTTCCATCCCTTTTGAGCAGCCACTGCAACAATGCTTCGAACAGTATCCCATCTCGCCACTGGTGCATAAACTTCATTGTAGTCTATGCCTCTTTTCTGTGAATATCCCTTTACAACCAACCGTGCTTTATATTTATCCACTTTCCCTTTTCCATTTAACTTCGTTTTAAATAACCATTTAATCCCAATCGGTTTTATTCCTTCTGGCCTATCTACCAATACCCAAGTTTTATTTTTCTTTATAGACTCCATTTCTTGTTCCATCGCCTGTATCCACTTGGGTTCCTTGATTGTTTCTTCATAACTTGTGGGGTCCTCAAGTGAACTATACATAGCAAAGTCAACCTCATCGTAACTGTACATAGCAAAGTCAGCCTCGTCGTCTGACAATCCTTCCCCACTCTCATAGTCTCTCATCCAGATAGGGGCATTAGTTGTCCTTTTTGATATGTTCCTTCTAGGCCTTGCAAAACTGTTGCCTTCATTTTGGTCTGCAGGCTCCACGACAGAAGGAGGTGTGACTGACTGAGGGGTATTATCCCCCCATACTTCATCTGTACTCTCTGCAGTCCTAGTGGGACTTTGATTCACATTAGTATTCAATGTAGGACCTGTCACGTCTGATTGTAACTCATCAGGATTTTCTTCCTGATTTTCTTCCCCATCACCATCAGGAATTAATAAATCTTCACTACCAAACACCTCTGCGTCCCAGACCCATGCTTCATTTTCTGAGAAAACTACATCCTTGCTTATGATAACCTTTTGTTGTACTGGGTCATACATCCTATATGCTTTTGATTCGGTACTAATACCCAAGAAGATACATTTGATGCTTTTATTGTCAAGCTTGGTTCTTAGCTGAGTGGGCACATGGACATAGCCAATACAACCGAATATCTTGAGGAAGTCAACATTCGGTGTATGACCAGACCAAGCTTCTTCAGGGACTTTATCTTCTACAGAAGTGGTAGCACATCTGTTCAGGATGAAACAGGCCCAATTGGCTGCTTCTGACCAAAACCATTTGGGCATCTTTTTCTCAAGCAAAAGACATCTAACCATATCCATTAAAGTTCTGTTACGTCGTTCAGCTACTCCATTTTGCTGCGGAGTGTACGCCGTCATCAATTGTCTTTTAATTCCAAACTCCCCACAGAAATCATTAAATTTCTTTGAAGTGAACTCCCCCCCTCGGTCACTTCTTAAACCTTTAATGGTCAGCCCCGTTTCATTTTCAACCCTAGACTTAAACCTTTTGAAAGTTTCAAAACTCTCACTTTTATTAGACAGAAAATACACCCATCCTTTTCTAGAAAAATCATCAATCAACACCATAACGTACCTTTTCCCACTTGGAGAACCAGGTTTAATTGGTCCACATAGATCAGTGTGGATGAGTTCCAGTCGGTTTGATGCTCTCCAATTACTCCTTTTGGGAATGCCGACTCTTTGCTGTTTTCCCAGATTGCATACTTCACAAACTTGGCTGGACTCGGCTAATTTGGGAAGTCCCTTCACCATTTGTTTGAATTGCATGGTTCTCAATGACTTGTTGTTCACGTGCCCAAGTCGCCTATGCCAAATCTGTTCGTTATCTCCTTCTAACTTCAAGCATCGACCTTCAATGGGTTTCATCCTTGCATTTACAAGGAACATCCTGTTTCTTGTCATTCTTGAAGTAGTTATCACACCCCGTTGAGGATGATGAATCTTGCACACACCTCTCCGAATAACAACTGTCAGATCTTTCTCTTGTAGCTGCCCAATGCTTAGTAAATTTGAAGTGAGTTCAGGAACATAGTACACACGACTGATAACTTGAGTTATGCCTTCAGCTTCAAACCTCACCTCACCGATTCCTTTAACCGTAAGTCGAAGATCATTTCCTAGTTTTACCGAATGTTTGAATCCTTCATCTAAGTTGACAAACCATTCTCGTGTTCCTGTCATATGGTTCGAACAAGCCGAATCAAGAAACCAGATTCCTTCTTTGCATTCTTTCTTTACTTCTGCATGAGTCATCAGAAGTAAATCTTCTCCTTCGTCAAATTCTGTGTAATTTACTGGCTTGTCTCCCCGAGTGCATTCGTAGGCAAAGTGCCCAAGTTGGTGACATTTATAGCACTCAATGGCTGACTTGTCGAAATCAGGCCTTGATCGTCCTCGACCGCGACCACGTCCTCTGTTGACTGGGCTTCTACCTCGCCCCCGGCCTCGTCTTCCGGTCGGATCAAGTTCTGCGCTTAATACTTGATCGTCACTGGGTTTCTTCAAACGTTTTTGCTCATGCACAAGCAAGGAACTTTGTAACTCATCCACTGACATCTCATCAGTATCCTTTGATTCTTCAATGGAACACACCACATAATTAAAATTTTCAGTTAGCGACCTGAGGATCTTCTCAACAATCATTACATCTGTTATCTCTTCTCCAAAATTTCTCATTTCATTGGCTGTGGTCATCACCCGACCAAGGTACTCTGTGATGTTTTCACCTTCTTTCATTTCTAGGATTTCGAACTCCCTTCGTAATCTTTGTAGTTGCGCCTTCTTCACTCTTATGTTGCCTTGATATTTGCTCTTCATAGCGTCCCATATCTGTTTGGCAGTCTCTTTGTGAGTCATAGTCTTTAAAATCTGTTTGTCGATCGACTGAAACAGATAGTTTTGAGCCTTCAGATCCTTAAGACGTGAAGCATCTAAAGCCGTCTGTTGAGCAGTCGTGAGTTCTGCTCCTTCTCGAGGTTCGGTGTACCCCGGCTCAATTACTACCCAATACTCTTTCGATTTCAGTAGCGTCTTCATCAGCATACTCCAATGCTCGTAATCCCCATCAAACTTTGGGACGCTAGGGACTTGGAAGTTTGCATTCTCTGCCGCCATTGATTTCTCTCAAAGCCTCTCCCAGGTTGCTCTGATACCACTTGTAAGATGGCAAATATCAGAGAAAATGAATCACTCAAGTTTCTGATGACTAAAATGATGAACAAAAGCAGCTATAAATAGCTTACATGACATGATAACTGAAGAAGCTAAACAGACATAACTCATGACTCCTTAAAGCCAGAACAAACCAAAAGACTCGAACACTAAAACCAACAAACAGACAAGTTGAGCAGAAGCCCAATTATTTAACAGACCAAACAAAAGACAAGTCCACTTCAAATCCTTCCCTTAAACTGGAAGAGGGTTTATCCTTTAGTTTAACCATTCAAATCTTCAACTCCAAGCATCTTCCTCATCCTTTCAAACACATCTAACTGAGCTTGGAAAATGGGAGGGGGTGAATCTGGTTGACACAAGTTGTTTACTATATGGAAAAGAGGATGGCACAAGGGAACATTTTCTTATGAAGTGCAAATTCACAAAATCCATTTGGTTTCTCTATCTCCGAATCAACCGGTAAAGGTGTACTTGTACATAAAGATCTTGACATAAACGATAAGTATTGTCGTTTCCATGGCAACGATGCCAATTTGTTGGGGTGTCCTCCCCAATAAATGAATAAGGGTTATAATAAAAATAAAGCCCTACCTGATTGCACTAACTATGTAGCACAAGCTAAGCAGGATCGATCCACAGGGACAAGGGTATAAGGTTATGCCTTTTTACACAAGACACGATGTGACTAACAAAAATAGGGGTTTTCTTTGAAAAATAGAAAATGTAAACTAATTTCATGCAATTGAAAGTAATAAAATTCAATATTAACTAAGGTTTGATTCCATGTTTTGCATATAAGTGATAATGTGATTCAATCGAGAAGTGATGTTATGCCAAGTTCTATCTAAGTTGGTACTTGGAACTACTAACAAGCTCTAGTACTCCCTGTTGACCAAGTTAATTAACCAAGCTTTGGATTGGATCTAATGTTTCAAGATAAAATGTAAACAAGCTCTTAGATTAAATTTGAAAGATTGCATTGAGTTTTGTGTGAACGTTCCTAACAACGTCCAATACTTCTCATAAGCTCAGAAGCATGAAAATGTGTAATTTAGGTTTACACCAAAGTTAACCTCGACCACAAAATCAAGTATACATTTTTTACTTAGTACTAGTTCACAAAACACTTATGTATTTCATAAGTTGACTAACAAGAATGAAATAAACCTTAATTCATGTGCCATCATGAACAGAATCAAGAATCAAACATAAAAGCATTCACCAAACCAAAATCACGAGATAGAAACATGAACAAAACATCAAATCATATGATTAAACCACACAATACGATGGTTTATTGAAAGAAATATAGGAGTCCAAGTCCTCTATTCAAACCATCAGTAAATAATTGAATGATGCATTTACGACATCAAAAAAAGGAGCAAAAAAACACTGAAGAGGACCTATCTCTTGACAATACTTACTACCGAAAGTTCAATATTTTTACAGGTTATTGCCAAAATCCTTGCCAACACTACTGCCGTCCTGAATCTTCTGGTGAATAGTTTTAAAAAACTCACCGCAACAAGGAAGGAGATTATTAGCAAACTCGATGCTCATATTCTCACCTCTCAAAATATCCTCAGTGATCAAATAGAGGAATCATTTATTGAAGTTTTTGAGAAGCTAGATGAACTGAAAAAGGATATTTTTAGGGCGAAGGTCAGGTCTTCTTTCCCAAAAGGGGGGGGGGGGAAGAAGACAAAAAAGATGTCGAAGATAAAAATGATGAAACCCAGAGAGAAGAAGAAAGAAAATGTTTTCACCCAACAATATTAGAAGAATTATCTACAGAATAACCATTAATAAGAAGAATTAAAAAAATTGTTACATCTCACTCCCCACAAATTTCTATGGGACATCTTCTGTTTCCCCGAACAAGGGTAAAAATGTTTTAGAAGAAGAAGTACTAAATATGCCATCCTACTCATCAATCAACTCCTACGATTCCTCAAACCATATCAAGCTAAAACAAGAAAACCAAATGCTGAAGGGTGTACAGATTCTTCAAAAACAGTTTAATCAAGAAATTGGTGAAAAAGTTCAAAGCAGTCCGAAGATTGAACTTCCTGTCACTCGTATGGATCTCATTCGCAAGGCATCAGAAAATGATTATGTGCCCTTAAGACGTATCTAGCCCCTCCACTACACAAGTCTAACTAGGACATACCAAACTCTCTAAATGCCAGATTTTCAAAGTGCTTATGGAGATGGATCATACAATTCTCGAGGAAGAAAAGCTGCCAAAGGAATTCAATTGATTGGAAGATTTTCATCTTCAACACTCGTTGGGCAATGAATTTGTCTGATCCCTCTTCTGAAAGTGCCAATGGATTCATGAATAGGAGTTTCCAAAACTCCAAAGTTTATTTGTATAATATGGAGAAAGATGACAAGTACATTGAGATTCTAGAAGCTGATTTCAAGGACATGAACCCATAAGATCTATTGATAATTGTAAAGTAGTTTGAATACCTACTTGATACACACCACAGCTACTTTGTCTCTCTTAAAAATATATTGGAAGGTCTATTATATGACTTTCCATCGTTTGATAGTGAATTGGGTCACAACTTCGATGGTGGTCCATTTGATCCAGTATATACCGAGCTTGAAGGAACCGATTATAAGGAACGCAGTGCAACAGACAAACCATAATTATTTTGATCTATCACGAAGGGAATAGTAGACCAAAGAAGTTATTTTGTTTAAGTGGGATCAAGAATTACACCAATATTACACTCGAATGTGTGATTGATGTAATTCTGAAATCCAAAATACCACACCGGAGGTGAAAGCCGAAATTATTGAAAGGCTTAACTGGCAATTTGGTGTAAGGAAGTTCTAGCGTTTAGTGGTGGAGTTATTGGGCAAGTCAATATAGTGATCTTCTCTACATAGGACCCTTAAGGAGGAGATTGTTGATATAAAAGGTGACCCCAAAACTTAATCTTGAATAGTGAAGACGAGCTTGATGTAGTAGTTCTGGTAGTGCCGAAGATGAGAAGCTTGTGTAACAAAGCTTGTGTATTTATGAATTAATGAAGGTGATGACACCGAAGAGAAAAAATGTAACCTTCGGTAGTATGTATGCCGAAGATGTACTTAACAATAGACATTTTATGAGAATATTTTTTGTAATCTTTTGTTGGTGCACTGTTTCGAGGTATGTAAGCTTAGATCATACCTTCTATTGTACATCAGTAATGTCTTGCTAGTACGTTTTGCCTCTACAAAAATGTTACTTAGCTTCAATGTAATGTGTGGATCATTCATGCTTAATTGATCAATATACAAATAATGTCCTCTATTTATCTTATTTCTTGTTGTTATTGTTGTTATATGTTCCGTTCTTTACATATTTTGCCTTTATATTGGTTAGTGTTTGAGCTAAAGATCCTACTCTAACACGTTCAGGAAGAATTTCATGAAGCAGTTAAAATATTTAGTAATTTTACTTACATATAGATGTTGCATTTGAAGTTGGGTACGTAGAAAACTCCGCTTATCTCCATATTATTTGGAAGAAGCGTATTTCATATTCCTTTGACGAGAATACTATCACAGTTAGTTATGTTAACGTGTATCTTGTCTTTTGAGTCTCTCATATTAGAAAGGACGGAATCATGACACACAATATGTACTGTGGCCCCTAAGTCATTGACCTACACATATTCCTTTGACGAGAATACTATCACAGTTAGTTATGTTAACGTGTATCTTGTCTTTTGAGTCTCTCATATTAGAAAGGACGGAATCATGACACACAATATGTACTGTGGCCCCTAAGTCATTGACCTATAGTTTGGCAAAACAAAGCTTACATGGAACATTAAGTTCCGGTTTTTGCATATCACCCGACTGACCTATTAGCTTCGCATATTGTTCTATACTGAGCCTTGATATTTGACTAGATTCTAGTTTGGCGTTGGCTGCCTTGGACATTGGGATCACTATTTTCTTTTGTTCTATCATTGTTTTCGGTTGACGAGTGTCCCACCAATCCGGATACCCTTCACAAAGCAACCCTTAATGGTGTGGTCAGTCTCGCCACAATGTTGGCACTTCATGCTTTCACAAAGCAACTGTCTGTCCATTTGTTGATAACTTTAATGTGCATCATTTTTGCTAGAAAGTTTAGAGAAGACATCCAGGTACAGCCAGGGTATAACTCCGTATTGAGCTCTTCAAACAATGCATCAAATTCCGGGTCCGCACCACTTCCCTCTTCGTTTCTATTTTCTTCAAATGTATCTTGCTCTGCCATAACATCATCTATTACGTCAAACATCTCATGCGTTGTTGTAGTATGTCTTCTTGCAGCCCAAAGTGTGTCTAAATCGGAAGCGGGATATTCCTCGCCGTGATAAGTCCATATCTTATACGTCTGTTGAAAGCCACGATCATGTACGTGGGCGTAAATCGTAGACATAACGTGCCGGTACGAATTCACACAATCTCTACATGGGCAAAACGCTTTCCCTTCATCGTCAACATGGCTCTTGGCAATCTCTATGAAGTTCCTTAGACCTTCCAAGAACTTTGGAGAACGCCGATTTCGCTCTTTAATCCAGCTCTTATCAATTGTCATTACTGTTTCATTATTAAGACTTAGATCGTATGCATGCTAATTAGTTTGTGTTTAGTTATAATAAGTTAGATTTTTTTAGGAGTTGTGTAAATTGAGGCTGATTGGATGAATGCACCGTACGAACCCACTACATGTTTGTCTAAAGGTGGCCACCTAACCCACTTTTTAAATACTTTGTCTCATATGTGAATGAATATTATCAGATTGAGTATTTAAGAAAAAATCGACAGCATTTCCCCTTAACTCCCCAAGTATGCGTTTGAAACGCAAACTCGTAGGAGTAAAGAGAAATGTGTGTCGATTTTTCCTTAAATACTCAATCTGTAATATTCATTCACATCCTAAATGAGACAAAATATTTAAAAAGCAGTCCCAAAACGGGGACTGCCCGAAATGAATTTCTAAATTCATTTCGGGCGGGAATAAAACTAAGGTTAATGCAATGCATGTATATATATATATATATATATATATATATATATATATATATATATATATATATATATATATATATATATATATATATATATATATATAAAATCAATTACGAAATGTTTATTAATGACATATTATTTTTATTTTTCCCAAATTACTAATAGACATCTTTTATTATTATTATCAAATATAATCAATTACGAAATGTTTATTAATGACATACTAAACTAGATAAGAACAATTTTATTACATCAAAGGTTAATGATTATGAAGTGTTCCTAACTTTCGTTATTACAATTTTTATATAAATTTTAAATTTTGTCACAAATTTGATTAAATATTTTCAAACAAATTTGCATCAAACTAAGTTTTTTTTAACAAATTTTATTTTTTATAATCTTTGATACGTTTTTAAACTTTATTACAATTAGTTTACGTCTTTTGTACAACTCTTTTTTGATTTCTTTATGATATTTTTTATAACTTTTTTCCATTCTATTTTATGTTTCTATTTATGTTGGTAGTTAAAAACTTAAAATATAATTAAAACATATGTTGGTAATTAAAATATAATTAAAATAATACAATTTCCAAAGACAATCTAATTCATATATGGGTAAAATACAGCAACTAAGCAAACTTCAAGGGCTAATTTGAAATTTTGATAGATATGAGTATTCTTTACAATCTAATCCTAATCAGCAAACTTCAGGGGCTAAATTGAAACTTATGCAGATTTGAAAAAAGGTTACATAAAGGTCCTAAAAATCGTTTAAAACCTAATTTCTACATGATTTTTTATGCAGATTTCACAAAATGTTATATAAAGTTGCATATAACCAATTAATCAATACATAAACACATGATTTGTAGCTAATTTTACATGCCGGTTTCAAAAAAATTTACATAAAAGGTCCTAAAATTCGTTTTAACACCTCTTACGGGAACATATTACTCCCAAATTGAGTCATAAGCAAGTAATCAACAAATAAACTATATACAAACAAATATGCAGCTTGATAAAATCAGAAAACGGGATTTACTAACCAAACTAGTTGATTTTCTGCAAACCAAAAAACCAAAGCCCACCCAAGCCTTCAACAGCCGGATTCCGGCCACCACTCGAACCAGAAGAGAATATGTGAACTGTTACTTCAAGGTCCCATGAAAAATCACAGTAAATATCATTTACACCGGTGGAATATTGATACCGAGAGAAGAAAAGCAAGAGAAAGAAATAGAGAAAATGAGATACCGAGAGAAGAGAAGAGAAGAGAACCACAGGACCTTCCAGCCGGAGACGACCACCGTAGCAACCCACAGCCGGAGACGACCACCGGAGCAACCCACAGCAAGGAACCTGCAAAAACAACCCGAAATCGTTATAGGTATTCTTGAAAATAGCCACGAAAAGCCACAGCAAGGACGATTACACACCGTTCTTGGCCGGAGAAACTGGAATGCGGGGTGAAATGGACCAGAAAATGGCGAGATTCGCCGGAATCGCCGGAACAGACCAGAGAAAACGCGAGGGAGAAAATGGAGCAGAAAAGATGTTCGCGTAACTTTTAGGGTTCTGGTAAGGCTATAGGGACGACATGTCGTCTCTATAGCCGAACCCACTACGACGTCGTACCCGTTAATGACTGAAATACATTTAAAAATAAAAAATTAAATTATTTTTAACCTATTGAAACTAAATGTCGTCGCTATACGTATTTAGAAAAGCGCCAACACTTTTTCGTTTCCCGCCTCACCCTACTGCGACGACAAGTCGTCGCTATAGCTAAATAAGTTTGACTTGGACTGTAGACCCTATAGAAACGACATGTCGTCGCTATAGGGTTATCTATTGCGACGACACATGTCGTCCCTATAGGGTTCGTCCCTACAGACCTAAATTCTTGTAGTGAGCTTCCAGATTCTTTCTTCTTACAACAAATATGTTCCAGTGTTGTTTGTCTTCAGCGACTAACTGGTAGGTAGTCCTAAGGGTAGGCATCGACTTTGTACTAAGTATCTATGTTTTACAGTCCCAAACACTAAAAATTCATAAATTCATTCTTTCTTCCACATGTCTCTTTCCAAGATTGCATCAACACTTACCGTACGTACACCTTGGTAAATTGCATATTTGTAGTGAAAGAAAATTGTATAAGTTTATTGCTAATAATCCTTTTTATAAGTAAAAACAACAATACCAAGTCTAATAGAGAATTTTTATAGGACAAATCTCAGAAAAACTCAACATATTTTTATCAAATTCTTAAAAGAACCATTATATTTTTTTAATAGATTAAAAACCTCTATATTTTTTGAACATCTATTAAGTTTTCTGAACTCAGAAAAATCCAACACATTTTTATTCAATTATTAAAAAAACTATTACATTATATTTTGTAGTACGTTAAAACTCCTATATTTTTTGAAATTGTCAAATCTAATAGTTTGTAACTATCAAACACTTAAAAGTCAGTTACTTAGCATTTGTGGTTGTCTAGATTTACCGATATGAAACTTTAAATAAAACATTTCAAAAAATATAAGAGTTTATTGCACTTAAAAAACACTATAGTGAGTTTTTCAATAATTAAATAAAAATATATCGAGTTATTATAGAATTTACTTATTTTTTAAGTAAATATCTTATGCAATATAAAACAAGACTAATTAATTAGTAGAACAAACATTTATTTTAATAACACTACTTCTACAATCATTCAAATCTTTTCGTTGTATAAAGCTAGAAAATATGCCATCTTTTATGTCCAAAAAAGGATATATAATTACTTATCATTCATCAACCTAATTTCATCACACTATACATTATGATAAGATAAGCATGGAAGCTGAACAATATCATTTAAGCGTCATAAGTTCAATATACCAAAAACACATACAATCCATTTACTTAGAGTGTGTTTGGCAAAACTAGCTGGAAGCTAGTAGCTAGTAGCTTGTAGCTTGTAGCTTGTAGCTGGTAGCTGGAAACTGTAGCTTTTAGTTAATATATGACTGTTCGACAAAAGTAGCTGGAAACTTTTAAAATATGTAAAATTACATAAAAGAACATATGTGTAAAAGATAAAATTGAAATATAATTATGAATAAGTGATTGTTTAAACTATCCATTTTAAAATTCTAAAATTTTCCAATAGTAAGTTCCATTAACATAAGTCAATAGTAGCTGGAACACTCCATATCATTGCAGCGATATCATCACAACAATATCATTACAAACACACTTCATATTATTAGATCATTCATATAAGTATTCGTTACTTGTGAGATAAAATCAGTCATGATCGCGATAAAAAAAAACATGTGTAGTTTAGTAAAATTTAAGGGCACTGAAGTAATTAATTATAATTTGTAAAAGTTTTTGTTAAATGCTACTTCAACTAGCTTTTAAATAAGTAATGTTTTGTTTAAAATAAAAGCTTTAAACTCATGTCCCGAACGAAACTTTTTTTTATTAGAGTATTTTTCTAAAAGCTAGAAACTAGAAACTCTCAAAAACTCCTAAATGCTCTGCACCAAACACACCATTACAAAACTTAAAAGATGCAATCGAACCACTTAGTACTTATAATACCATAATAAAACCCTAATAAGCTAAATACCAAACATGCAAACAAAATGGTTTGTTCCCATAGTTGAGATCATTCGGCTATCACTCAAATACCATCCATGACTTGTTGGATTATTTGTTTTGATTCCCGGAGCAAACTAATACTCCTCTGCAGCCTTTCCCTCTTTAAGGCCACCGAAACCGGTTCCTCGAGCATCTTCTCCATACCACCACCTTGCACCATCACCTCATTTACTATCTCCATCTCCAACTCCTTGTCCACCAATTTTTGTATCACAAATCGAAGGTCAAGAGCTATCCAATCCACCATTCTTCCCGAAACAATTTTCCAGTAAGCCGCCATCCTCATTTTCAAATCGAAAGCTTGATCTCTTTTGTTTGCTGGAACACCCAATAGATGTCTGATGTCAATCGGCCCATAACCTTCCATAGAAAATGCAGAACGATTGCTGATTGCCTTCAAAAACTCATCACGACTCTTGCCCATTAACTTGTTCCAAGAAGTCATGAAATCAGGGTCACAAGTGTAATCAGTCGCTTTCTCCATCTCTATCATTTGAATAACCCTTTCCACCAACTTCTCCTTCATTCTTAACATCGCATTCAGAGAAGCTTTCTTTATGGAAGGAAGAAATTGTGGATGATTCCCGCAGTGATCCACCAAGACTCTTACACATACAATCTCTAAATAGCCCCATACTTTGTTTAAGAAACTAATCGGCATATCAGAAACATTGTTCACTTTCTCCTTTAGCAAGTACAGAAACACAGAGTTGGAGAGAAAAAAAGGCAACCGGATTCCATTGGCCTCCTCTAAAACCAGCATCTCCTCAACTAGAAAATTTTCAGAAAATTTGCCACACTTGTGGAGTTCGTTAGAGAACGCGTCCAACATTTCAGCCAATCGAGCATTGCAATGCATTTCTTTATCATCATACTCGAGCTCACCACGAATCAAGATCTTTTGAAATGTTTCTTTTAAGGACCCAACAATTTGCATAAAAGCAGCCATTGCATCGGGAATACTAGTAAGAATCCGGGGTAGCTTGTTGAGTTCCAAAACCGCATCATTAAGCCTCTCATCAATCTTCTTCACAATCTCCGGCAAACATTTGGATATGATTATGGATTGAATCTGCACAAGTCTTCGGGCCAAAACAGGAATACCTATAATGGACTTGTCGATCTTGGACAACAATGGGTGAGTCTGAAAGAGAGTCGCTTCTTGCATTCTAGCTTCTTCATAGGTTTCATCTGTGCTCCGGTTTCTAACGCAGATATAGCCAAGGCCAATGTTAAAATCATTTGACGTGACTTTTTCAAGTAAGCCTTCCGGGGACAGATCGGATTTTGTTACCACCGCCAAAGTTCTTTGCCCGGTACTGTCAACACGTCGTGACATGCAAATCGATTCACATGTTGCAAAATCAACATTTGCAGCAAGAACATTCAAAATGACACTTTCTTCTGGCTTTATGTACTCCATTATCATATCTGAAACATTCAAAAACTAATTACAGAACACGTGCTCCTCAATCATCATCATAAACTTCGTTTCAAATTTGCTTTCGTACTATTTTAAGTCTTTATTTATGTTTTCTAAATCATCTGAAAGCCAAACAACATACAACTGATACTAGAAAATTTACTGTAGCTTCATGCATGATGTACTATAACAAAACCATAGTAAGAAAGCGTTGTAATTACTTCATAATAAAGGAAATACCTGAAATTTGTTCGTAAATGTTTTCCGGTTGATCACCGACAGCGACCCGAGCGATTCCGGGCAAATCGATCATGGTGAGATTAGGAACACCATTCTTCTTGACCACCAACGTTAAGGGCACATTTGATATCCCTTTATTGTCTCCGGCTATCTCCACGGTAGCATTATCAATGGCATCGGATATCTGGCTTTCGTCCATGATCGGAACCGATTTTTTCTGATACTCCAGTAGGAGTTCCGGGACAAGATCGGAGTGGTTTTGAAGCCTCATAATAAGAGGTACCCTCGTACAAATGTTCTGTCCACGAGGCAAACTTATGCCGGCAAGTGACTCCAGAACGCTTGACTTGCCGGATGACTGGTCTCCCACAACGACGATGGCCGGGAGAGGGATGCCTTCTTGGGTGACTTTGAGACGACGGAGCTTGTCAACGGCATCAAGAATGGGACGTATTTTATCGTTGTAGGATGAAACGATAGGCGGACACTGCGGTTTGTGATCGTCGATAAGAGGAAATATTACCTTACCGCCGTTGGTTGTTGTGGTACCGTTTTTATCTTGAACCACGGTGTTGTTCTTTTCCGCCATTGTCGCCGGAAATGCCAAATAGAGTGGAGGAAGAGTGTAGAAAGGATAATTCAGGGGGTGTTTGGGACGGAGATCCTGGCTAAACACAATTACCAAAACATCAAAAGTCAGATGGAGGACAAGTAAACCCTATGGAAGAAACACTGCGCAGCTTGATAAACTTTACATAAACTAAGACAATTTATGTTTATTTTAAAAATATTTATTAGCTTATAAAAAATGAGTTTTAAAAGAATTGTTAGATCATGTTATTTGATAGCAAAATGTGATAACTTGATAAACTATTGTATTAATGTTTAACATTTTTTACTTATAAATGTAAAATGATTAATAACGAATATATATATAGGGAAGGGTTCAAATGAGAACCATTAAAAAGTTAAGAACCAAAAGAACTAATCTTAGCTTATCATTAAAAAAATGGATAGATCAGATTAATTTGGTTTAAATCCCGTTTTTTTGCCTTTTGGGTAAAAAAAAGGACAAAATCGTCATTTTCACAGCTTAATACAATTCATTCATACATTCATTCACAGTTTAAACACTCATTCATATACACTCATTCATATATTGATTCACAGCTTAATATACTTATACAATATTTCATAATTTCTAGAGAAGATAGGAGGAAGCAACAGGGGAAGGGAGGAGCTGGTGGTGGAGCTACCGTCAGTGGTGGTGACGGCAAGTTCAATGCACACATTCACAGTTTAACATAACAAAACCTTCAAATTGTATGCACACATTCACAGTTTATACATATATTCACAGTTTAAAATACACATTCACAGTTTAATACAGATATTCAAAGTATAGAAATTCATAGAGGCATTTCATCAAACATCTGGTGTGCGGTTCTGGAACAGATCTCATATGCAGGTGCTTGAATAAATTTGATGTAGTTGTGGGTTCCACCATCCATGGGGGAGGGAGGAAACGGCGGTGGTGCACCGGACGACGACGGTGGTGTGAATCGACCTCCTAAACTTTTTTTCACTGAACTTTTTGCATCTCCGGTGGCAGATTTGGGGCAAAGTAGCGGTGATGTTGTGATTTTCTTGTCGGAACTCTTTTTATCTAACCGAAAACTACCTCTTTGATCGTATGTAAGAATGGTGGTCGTAGAAATCATAGATCTGGAAGCAGAGATTGCAGACCTGGTGGCAAAAATCCTAGATCTAAAGGAGGAAATCATAGATCTGGTGTCGAAAATTGCAGATCTGAATGTTGGAGTAGAGTGGGATGAAGATGATGATGTTGGATCAGGGAGGAGACGGTAGAGGAGTCGATTTTAACGATGGCAGCGGCGGCAGCAGGTGGCGGAGGTGGCGGTCGGTGGTGGTAGAGGTGGCGACAGGCGGCGGCCGATGGTGGCTGTGTTGCTTGAGTTTGAATGTGTGTTCTTGGAGGTTTGAGAGAGTTTTTGAGTGGAAGAAGATTCAATCTGATATTTTGATTTATTGTGTAAGTTTTTATGTTAAAATACTAAAATGACCATTGTGTCCCTCTTTGTTTTTGACCATTGATCAGAACTTAAAAATATCAAGGGCTAAGATTGGTTCTCATTGGTTCTCAATTTTTTAATGGTTCTTATTTAAACCTATTCCTATATATATATATATATATATATATATATATATATATATATATATATATATATATATATATATATATATAGTAAACCGCAAATTTGGTCCCTGTGGTTTACAGAAAAATGTGGACGTGGTCCAAAAAGTTTTCAACTTGCACCACTAGTCCAAAATCGTAAATGTTTTGTGGTTTTAGTCCCTCTGAAACATAAAAGGACTATTATACCCTTTTAATTTCATTTTTCATTTTTTTAATACGTCTTTTAATAATTTTTGATTAAAAATTAAAAAATTACAACCCCCACCCCCACCAGCTCTCTCTCTCTCTCTCTCTCTCTCTCTCTCTCTCTCTCTTTCTCCTGATGAAAAAACCCAGATGAAATTGTTCAAGCACTCCATTTTTTATTCAAGCTTTTCGAGATTTATGAAGTTGTTATGCTGCATTTTTCTTGTTTATCTTTAATGAGTTTCTTAGTATTGCAGGTCCACTCGACTTCATCGACCCACCAGATCCACTCGACTTTGAAACACACACACATACACACACACACACACTGAAACACATTCACACAAACCGAAACCTGCAACTCAAACACACATTTTCAGATCAATTCGATTTGAAACACACACACACACATTGATCACATCTAGAGAGAGTGAACTGTGCTGAGTTTTAGGATCTAGTGAGAGAAAGTGAAGCAGATGAAGGGGACAACAATGGTGGATCGCCAAAAAGAATGCAAGATTTATACAGAAACAGAGACCGATTCGTTGCAGAATGATAATGGAAGCTCTCAAGATGAACAAAGGAAAATTCTTCAAATGCTAATTACCTTTTGTTCGTCCCAGATTGGTTTAATGAATCACAGGGCACAATTGCAGAGGCTGAATAAATGTATCAGAACGTCACATGAGCTATAAGATAAGGTTTGATGGCAACAATGACAGAGACTATTCTTCCATACCTCATCGTTGTACTGGACAAATAGATGCTTGGAATCAATTTCTCTTAGCCTGTTTAGTTCTCAATCCCCTGTTCCTTTTTCTCTCCGGATCCAAATCCCCCCTCCCAAAATCAACACCCATGTGATTCTAGACATGCAGCCCAGTGAGAGTTAGGATATGACTTGGTCAAAAGAAAAAAGAACAAGAGCTTAGTCGAGGCGGAAATAGCCATTGAGAACTTCTACCACGGTTCATCGTCTTCATCTTCACTTCTTCTGATTGGTACTTCAGCGAGCTCTTACCCACAAAGTCGCCATTTGACCTCTGCATCTACCCAATCGAATACCGTTTCTGCTTTTAACCCCATCAGCTTCACCGTCATTTTCCTAAGGGTTGGGGAACAGAACCCAATCGAATACCGTTTCTGCTTTTAACCCAATCGAATACCGTTTCAAAAGTTCAAGAACCGGTAACATGTAGACAAATTCTAAGCAATTTCAAGGGAGTTGCCGACGCCGAGTTCTAAGTTTGAGTTTGGCATGGGAGGAGCCATGGGGGAGAGTATCGATGCTTGAATCACAAAATTAATCTCGAAAAGCTTCAATCCGAGTGTGGAGATACACAAATCCGAAGTTAGAAAGAATCGATTCGGTGTGTGAGAAAGGATCAATGATGGGGAGGGAATGGTTGCAGCAATGGTGTGAGTTTTCTTATGTGGGTTTTTTCATCAGAAAAGGAAAGAGAGAGAGAGAGAGAGAGAGAGAGAGAGAGAGAGAGAGAGAGAGAGAGAGAGAGAGAGAGAGAACGCTGGTTGGGGTAGGGGGTTGGTGTTTTTTTAATCACAAATTATTAAAAGAAGTATTAAAAAATGAAAAATGAAATTAAAAGGGTATAATAGTCCTTTTATGTTTCAGATGGACTAAAACCATAAAACTTTTACGATTTTAGACTAGTGGTGCAAGTTGAAAACTTTTTGGACCACGTCCATATTTTTCTGCAATCCACAGGGACCAAATTTGCAGTTTACTCATTATATATATATATATATATATATATATATATATATATATATATATATATATATATATATATATATATATATATATATATATATATATATAGAGAGAGAGAGAGAGAGAGAGAGACATGATCAACATAGAACGAAAATTAGACATGGAAACATAGAACAATCTTCTTGACCCTTAGATCAAATTAGGATGATAAAGTAGTTGTCTGTGATTTTGGCAGTGAGTGAAGGGCGGATTGCCTGTAGATCGGTGGTGGCTATTGGGTCAGCTGTTAGTGGGTTCGAACCCTAAGTGGGGGAGAATTGTTGGAGTCAAGGATGAAGAATTTTGTCAGTGCATTTCGTTGGGCTGTGAGCATTTTGTTGTGATCTCCTGTTATGTAGATTGTCATGGGTAGACTTTGTTGTCGGTGTTGGGTTAAGAGGGGTCGGCGAAGACAGTTTGCGGCATTAAGATAAGGATGTACTCTACGCGGTCGCAAGTTTCGGATAGTCAGTGCAGAGCAAGTGGGAGTTAGCTCAGGTTGAGCATGGTACGGAATTTTGACCGGGTGTCACGTTTCCGTACGCCACAGAAGTGAGAATGTGGATGTTTCGTCATCATTGTTCGAAGGTTATTAGGGATTCAACGTCTGTGGTTTGAGGGTTGAGTCGAGTTCCGCATGATCTCTTGTGGATGATCGTTGGGTACGTAGTTTGTAGATGAGACTGAGAGTCTGTGGCGAAGTTTAGGAGTTGCGGTATGGAGTAGAAAAAGTCGAAAGTGGTTGTGTTCTCGTTATCGAGTATGTTTTGTTTGGGTAACGACGTTCGTGGTCGGTTCGGTGATGTTCCAATTGCTGGGGTGGAGGTCGTTGGCTTTTGTTCAGTTTGTCAGGTTGTCAGTTGAGTGTGGTTATGCGTGTAGGTCGCTTGGGTATGCGGAAGGATTCTTGTCAACGCTGTGATGTCGCCGGGAGGTTGGCAACTTAGTGCTATTCTCAGGAAGTTAGAGTTTTCCTTTAGAAGTAGGGCTTCTAGTGGAGTTGGGATATTCGTTAGATTTCTGTTTAGCTTGATTGGGTAAAGAGCATGGGGAATCGTCGGCAAGTCCTTCTAAGCTTGTTGTGCTCAAAGTTGTGTTATCTGTTCGAGTTCGAATCGAGTAGTAGCGGTGGCGCGTAGAGTAGAGTAACCGGGGAGGTGTGAGCAAAGAGATGGTTATTAGTGTGCTTGTTCGTTTGGCAACAATAGCACCTCGGTTCTTCAGCATTGGGAATGCTAGGCTTAGATATTCGGTTTCCTTTAAGATGATGGATCGGTCGTGTGAGAAGCGCTAGGTAATAGTGGAGATTCTAGATAGTGCGTTTGGGAAGTGTTGGCTGCATGGAAGTCGAGCTGGTATCTGATAAGTAGCTGATATGTTGACTAGTTGGTGAAGGTTGAGTGGTGTGGGTTCAGTTCTTCAAATTTTTTCTCTCGAATTGGTGGAGGTTAGTGTTGGAGGAGTTGAATGTTAGGGTTTCTCGGCAGTGCATTAGGGATCAGTTAGATGGCCGATCTGGGAAGCGGCTGGAAGTTTTGGTGTATTAAGTTTTGGATTGGGTTTTAATCGTTGAGGTATGGTTGAACATCTCCCTTGAGAAGTTTCGTCTGCTTGGAAGTTGGATGGGTGATTGTGGTTTCGGTTTCGGTGTATCTCGGGTTCCTTCTCGATTCTGGGAAATTGTATGTTTTCTCGGTGCATTTGATCTGTAATGTTATCAATGTAAGATGGTTAGACCTGCATGGTATGTTGTGTGCGAAGGATTGGGTGTAGCGGTCCCATGTTAGAGAATCGAGTGCGTTTCAACACTTGAGTTAGCTGCAGTGGGTGGAGTAATTGACCCTAGGTCGAGAACCTAGAGCCAGATTGCAGGAGGTTGTGTAGCCCTACGGGCGGATTGATGAGTGTTAGGTGTTGTTCTTGATCGCCAGATCTATTCTTGCGAATGAGGAAGATCAGAATGAGTCAATGAAGGACCGTGAGTCCATTCGAGGGCTGGGCGGAGCGGAGAAATTGCATAGATAAACCTGGAAAAGCCTGCAAGTTTAGTTGCGAGCCGAAGAGAACAGGGAACCTGTGATTCCACGTGTGAGGATAAGTACGAGAATAGCCGAGGGGATGTGCATGGGTTATGTACACGTGTTTGAACCGTGATTTTATAAATACTCTTGGACAGAGTGCTTATGGGTTGTTAAGGCGGTGTGTGGTATGAGTAGTTTAGCTAGTGATATGCATTTGAGTATCTTTTGAGATATGGGAAGAATAGATTTGTTAGCTGTAAGACCCATTTTTAAATTTAGATGCTTTATAAGGTAAGTAGAGTTATTACCTTATATTCAGTGTAATTCTAGCTATGAGTTGCTTAGCTTAAAGGTGTGGCGATCCTTGTGATTTCCTTCGAGTTTTGAGATGGTTGATGAGTGAGAAGAGATTGGAATCCCTCGTACGTACTAATCTTAGTTTAATTAAGATTATATAAGTTGTTATATGTGTTAGTGTGATTAGAGGACCTTATGGAAGAAGTTTGAGTTTGAAAAATGCCAAAAAGAATCAACCCGGGTCGTGTTCCTTAATCCGGGTCGTGTTGTGCCTATTAAACGAACGAAATAAAAGTCGTAAAAGCAACCCGGGTCGGGTTCTGTAACCCATTTCGAAGAAACATTTCCCCTTTTCGATTTTGAGAGCTCTATATGGTGATTTTGGGTCAAATTAGGCCTGGAGATTCATTGGAATGCATAGGGGGACACGAATCTAACCCCGTAAATGTGTTCTTGCTTCCGAATTAGTCGAGGTGAGTATCTCTCGGTTTTGGGGGTTTTAAACCCTAGTCTTTAATTTTCGTGATTTAGCAATAATTTGTTAAATACGTTGTTAGTAGATTGTTAGTGGATGTCTTTTGAGCTATTGGTGTGATTATTGTCGAGTTCCTACGGTTGAATGAGTACAACCGTGGATTTGGGGGTTTCGGTAAATATAGAGTTGATATTTACCGTTTATATCCCTTTTTCCTCTTTCAATTACTACATCTTTTGAGTTAGATGTTGTTGAGATGATTGTGGATGTTGGAGAATTGATATAGACTGTGGTGTTACAACCAAGTTTAGCGGACAGGAGCCCGTTACACGAAGTATTTGAGAATTTCACGTACCAAGTCGATAAAAAGGTGAGTACTCCTTTGTATTTGAGTAGAGATATGTTTAATGATTGTTGAGATACACGTAATATATATGTGGTTGTGTTATGTTATGGTTATTGTGGTAATTTCTGATTGAGTGAACTGACATATACAAGTAACAATAGCCGAGTTAAATGTACATATTGATTGTATAATCAGAGTAGATGTTGAAATGGTTGTGTTATAGAGTTTTCCGTGGATTTTATAGCTATGAGGGCTATTGAGCTGGAATATAGTTTGTTGTTAAATGAGTGATTATAATAGAGTATATAAGTAGTACCGAGTGTGGTACTTACTAATGAGTGGATGTTATTAATATTTAGCTGGTGTTTGTGAAGCTAATGTGATTGCAGGTTTCATTTATAAAGAGGATATTCTTACTTGCTAATGAGAATAGCAAGAGAGGAGGATGAGAATGTTCATTGAGATACATATACGGTGTGTATTGGAGATTTACTCACTAAGCTTTATAAGCTTACACTTGAGTGTTATGTTGTTTTGCAGGTATCTGTAGCTGTGATAGGGGAAGACATGTGACAAAGAATGATGGACAACTTTAGAGCCTGTCCTTTAGTCGTATTTAATTTATTTGTAATGCTTGGTTAAATTTTTTAAGGACCTTTTGTATAATTACTTGTGATGATAACATCTTGATTCGTGATTTGAGTACAAGTATACCCATTTTGATGTATAATTGTTTGAAAATTTTTGGGTGTACTTTGTATGAGAAACCGGGTGTTACATTAGCCATGGGGCTTGGTAAGATACTCTGAAGGTGAGTACTCTGAATGTTGGGACATAATTTAGTGGTTTAAGCTTTACATTTTAAAGGGCCTAATTCGCATTTTAGAGTAAAATGATGTTTTCGGTTGTGGACCGAAAACCCATGGTTTTTGGTTATGATTGGACCGAAATCCCAGGGATTTTGGTGGGCTTGGGCAGAGTTTTCGATTGGGCTATGTGTCTCGATGGGCTTAGGTTTTAGGTTACGTATAAATAGTCTTTTGTTAGTCATTTGTAAGTGTTGGTCGATTGGAATCTTAGCGTGAATAGAGAGATAGAGAGCAATCGATCAAGATCTTATGTACTAGACTATTGATCAATAATAGTGTGCATTGAAGATTGAAACTCGTTCTTGAATTGTATCATTGATTGTTTCGTATTATTTACTTGATTAGATTCAGCACAATCAAGTGATTGGATTGATACCGTGTTAAAGATCGTTTTCGGGACTTACACTGAAGTTTGCAGGTCGGAATAGATTAGGTGCATGGCGATCAGTGTGGTTCTCGAGCGTCAGCGTGTGGGTTTGGTATGAAAAAGTCATCGTCAAGTATTTATGATTCTTCGAGGTTTTGTGGTTAGCGGCGCTAACTTCTGATTTTGAGCCAAAACCCTAAATTTTCATGCTTGGGCCGTATTTAAAGGTGTTATAACCTTAGGGCAGCCGCATTTTCGTGTTCTCACCCCCAAAACGCCATTTTTCACTCTCTAGACTTCTTGGTTGTGTTTTTGGTGTTTTTAGCCTCTTTGGATGATTTTTGAAGCCTTGTTGATGCTAGAAGGATGGTGGTATTGCTAGATGTTGTTTCTCTTAGGTGAAGCTTCAAAGATCTGCATTTTTATGGACCATTGTGACTTTTTGACCAGTTTGACTTTTGGTCAAACTTGAGTATTCGGGATACCGATCTTTGAGATTTATCTTGTTTGGGGTTTGAGACTTATTACGTGAAGGTAATTCTTATTAAGAAGTTCGTGCTGTTGGATTTGAGGATTTTGTGCTTGGAGTGCTGTCTAGCGTGCGGTTGCGGATCAGATGAGTTTTCTCACTATACTATGGGTGATATTACATGTGTAGGTAGTATGGTGTTGTAGGGAAAGTGATGAATGCTTAAGGTTAGGATTGTATGTGTTTATTATGTGTAGTCGTATGATATGTTCGTATGACTTTTACCGTTCGGGTGAGACGAGAGCCGGGGAGCGGCCAGTACCTGACAAGAGCCAGATGGGCCAGTGTCGGGTCAGTGCTAGAAGGGCCAGTACCAACAGTCCAAGTGATGGGTGAGGTCAGAGTCGGGGAGGGGCCAGTATTTGACAAGAGCCAGATCGGCTGGTGTCAGATCAGAGCCGGAAGGGCCCGTGTCGACAGTCCCAAAAACACGTCCAGAGCCGGGGTGCCAGTACTATATTAGAGCCAAAGGCCAGTGTTTGGTCAGAACCAGGAGGGCCCGTGCCGCGATACCCGATAGTGCTACGACATGTTAGGGTAAGGTTGTTCAGGGCAAACTCGGAGACGTATGTGGATGTATCTGCCTTACGTGTTTGAATGTGATGGATCGTGTGATATTTTGGGGAACTCACTAACCTTTGTGCTTACTCTTTCACCCTAACTGTTTTTCAGGTATCAGCTGGCTTGAGCTTGGAGCACGGCACGATTGTACCGCATCTGGAGTTTCGGAATCTAAGTCTTCCGCTGAATAATGTTTTTAAATACAATTTTATATGTCTAAAATATTAAGTTTTAAATGGGATGGATTTATTTAGCAACACTTTTTATGTATTTGGATCGTTATTAAAATGAAAAATTTACTACGAGATTTGGGACGTTACACATAACATGCAATTTTCAGGAATTGATCTAGCATATACCCTATAAATTTCGAAAATTAGCAGTCAAAACAATTCATAATTCAAGTTTTGATCTAATGTGCATGCAACCTAAGAACCGAGGCTCTGATACCACTGTCGGGATTTACATAGATTAACAAGAACATCCATGCAGCAGAAGACAAAACAAAATCAAATCCCATAAACAAGCAGATTATCCAAGCAAGAATCATCAAGTTCATAATCAGGATCATATATTTAAGCAGTTGCATAAAAAACAAGATGAATTATGAATTCCTACCTTTGTTTGGATGGAAGGATCCAAACCAGAACCATTCTAATGATTCACACCCAAGAACACCAGAAGAACAAACAGACATAACTCCTTTTCTGGCTTGAATGTCGATCCAAAAGACCTTGGAGAAAGGTATTGAAATCAACAAAGGAGAGGGGAGGAGGGAAGGGAGAGGTGGAGGCACCTCTTGGAGGGTTTGGGATGCCTTAGGGTTTGACCCCAAGGCCTTTATTTATACTGGAAGAGTCCTAGGGTTCCAAAATTAGGAGCTTTCTGGCGGCCACACCCCTGGACTTGTATATATTAATTAAACCTTTAACTAATTACAATACATTCCTTCTAATTAATTTCTATAAATTAATTCCAAATTAATTTATCAATTAATTATTGATTCAGTTTCTGATTAATTTATTTTTCAATAAATTAATAAACTTGTCATTCCTCTATATTTTCTGCTATTGTTTGTTTTTATTGGGTCGTGAGGGCAACCCAAAAGAACCATGCTATTATTAGAAATATCACCACAAGTTAATGACCTTGGATACTATTTCCAACACATGAATGTGATTCCAAACTTAAACTAAGGACCCAACATGACGATCTTGCTTAGTGATTAGATCAACTTGCCAATCCATTTGCAAATCTAATGCATATAGACCCAACATGACGATCTTGATTAGTCTGAGACATTGACTTAGTGATTAGATCAACTATATTGCCTTATCCGATATAACGCTATTAAATGAGATGTCTCTTTTGGTAAGAACTCGAATCCTGACTGTGTACAGGTACCTTCTATATTAGTTTGGAAGTTAGCATCAATGTGCTTCATTACACTGAGTTCTTGAATTCCATTCATTGACTTTTGCCAGGATTAGCCTAATGCCAACTCATCATGCTCAAGACATATGATACATTAGGTCTCGTATATTGTGTTATCGATCCCTCTAAAATTGAATATGGGACTCAAGTCATCTTATCCAGAACGTCTTGTAGAACTAGGAATCTAAGTTTCACTCAGTATTAAATCCTAATACAAAGATGTTTATCCCCTCTAGGACTCTTGTATCTCTAGATTCTGACTATTCATGTACTCTGGCTTATCCCTAGTCTCTCTTGTGTTTTTCGTAGAATATCAATGCTCATTTATTTCATATTTATCAAGGTAGGGAAATTTTCATGAGAACTTTGCTATCTGTGTACAACAATGGGCAAAATTTAGTACTCCCACTAGCTCTGACATTTATATGGCTGACTCATGTTTCTTAATCAAACTCTTTGCCTTTGTCATCGTATCTAAGATTCCATCTGCAAGATGCTTGTTTAAGTCCATCAATAGAGTTTTCAAGCTAACAAACTCTATTCAGATATTTGGACTGTGCAAAACCTTTTGGTTGTGTCATAAACACATTCTCTTAATGTTTTTCGTTAAGGAAAGCGGTTTTACATCCATTTGCCATATCTTATATTTACTGACTGCTGCTGTGGCATAAAATATATCTTATAATTACTGATTGCGGATGTGGCATCAATATCCAAATAGACTCGAGTATTGCTACTGATGACAAGATTTCCTCATAATCAAACTTTGAGTGTGCGTATAACTCTTCGTCACCATTCTGGCTCTCATATGTGCATTCTTTATCCATGTATGTCTTCTACTTGAAGACCCATTTATAATAGATTGTTTAAGATCATGAATGTACTCAACCAAGTTTCAAATTTGGTTATCCTTCATGGATTTCATCTCACTCTCCATAACCTTATTCTTTAAGGTAGCCCAAGGGTTTGCCACGACTTCTGATAGTTGGTAGGGTCACAATGATCCACCAAATATTCATTACATTCGTCAACGTGTAATCCAAAAAACTCAGGTATATGACGTCCTTTATCGGCTTCTCGGACAAGAGATGTAGTTATGTTAGATTCCTCGATAAACATTTACTAAGTCTCAATAGGTTTCTCTTCCTCTGGTTGAGCGCTGGTGCCAACAGCATGTTCTTTGATCCTTTGAGACTCATCAAGATCAAACTGACTCCCACTAATTTCTTTGAATAACAGTTTCTTTTCATAGAAGACTGCCATTTGAGCAACATAAGATTGTTGTCAAAATGTTAATTATAGCCAAGTAATCTAGTCGAATAACACTTATTTTAATCGGTGTTCTTTAAGCTTCACGGTAAACCGTAAGTCTCAAAACACCGTATTTCTAAATATGCTAGTGAAGAAGCATTTAAACTCCATATTTTCAGACACTGTTTAGAGAACCTCTTATGCAAGGTTTTGGACTTTTTTGTTATCTCTAAGGTCTAACCTCACACACTGATTGGAAGCATAATACGATTCATCATAAGTCAAACCTTTGTATGCGATTTCCATTAGATTCACCGCGTGTTACTGTAGTGTATCAAATGGAATTGACTTCTGAAACACTTTTCATTTGATGATCGTAAGATTCTTGACTAAGAAACTCATCATCCATTCTTGGATTTGAGAATCTATTCCTCTGCTCACTTGATTCTATACTTTGTCCTTAAAGTACTGAACACCATATAGGCTTCAAACATAACAATGTATTTTAGAAGGTTTAGTGAATAAACTGAATAGTCCAAATACATTAGATGTACAAGGTCCAACAGATCCTCTGCTCACCATAACTTGTAAGTATTGCACAATTATCTCTATTTATAAACAATACTATCCACCAAAAGTTCTGCTAGCTTCTTTCAAGTTTATAAAAAGCAGATAATCCCACTAACATATATTATCCAAACATTTGGATCCTTTCAAATTAATTTTAAACTATTGTTGTGTACAAGTCTCATAGATGTAATAACAATAACTTTTTTCCAAAATAACATTTAAAATAACTTTTATTTAAAACAAGTCAAAACCATATGATGAAATAAAGTTCTCCTCCACAATCTTCAATTGTAAAACCATAGACTAAACGCTAGAGAGAAGTTGGTTCCTAATCCTATGAATGAAAGCAATATGCTTCTATTCCACTATTCGATCCACTTCTCCATGCTTTAGTTCTATGCTTTCTTCTAGTCCATGAACATTAAAGTGTCAGTACTGGTCATAAGCAGAGTACTTTATGGAATTACAAATATACGTGAAGTGCCATACTATTTGGCTTGCAACTGCTTCTGCTGCATCATATATCTTGAGCATTTATGCCTTGCGTGTCCCACCTCATTGTAGTGGAAACAATATAGTTCCTCAAGATTTCGTGATTGAGGTTTCTTCAAGAAAATCATTCCCTTGGTAAGGTCTATCCTTTTCTTTAGATACCTCCTTTAGGAACTGTGGTGTCGGATTCCCTAGCCAATTACTAGAAGGGTCCTTTTAAGTTCTATATACTGAAGTCCAAAATGAACTGATCATAAGAACTTGTTAGCGAGTTAAGGACTATGTCCATGGCTAACTCCTGACTTACTGGAAATCCCAACCTCCACATTTGGTCAAAGCATCCTCTTATGTTAAACATATGGGTATCGACACTCTATCCATCCTACAGCCTGCATCCTAATAATGCTTAAACGACTTCAAATATTTCCTGTTTAACCTGCTCTTGCAACATGTCCTTAAGATGGTTAATTATTTTAAAAGAATCAATACCCCACAATCTTCTTTGAAGCTCAGGAATCATGGTGTCTTATATGAGACAAGCAACCTTATTTGAATCATTTAGGCGTCTAAGATGACTGTCTACTTTACCACAAGTGGATCTGGCTATATGATCCTTAGAAATTCGTTCCTCAATTATATAAAGTTTTCCCTTGAAATCGAGTACTCTTCTCAAGTTCCGGAACCAACACGTAGAATTTATGTCGTTGCGCTTGCTTTGATCGAGTAGACTACACAATGAAACACTTGTAAGATTCAACCTTTCTTTAGTTGTCATCTAAAATAGAGCTTAGTTATTTTGATTAACCCTTAAAAAACTTGCCCAAAAAATAATTTTATTAAGGCTAGGATCCATATTTCAATTCCGATAATAAAGAGGTATGTCGTAATCACACCAAAAGCTATTTAGGTAGACAATGCTCTTTGCCAATTTCAATCTCTATGAAACTCCTAAATCTTTTGGGATTCATTGAGTCTAACCAATTGCATGTTTAATCCATTTATGTTCATTCTCTCCCATGACGGGTATGTCGCGGATCACAGGTTTGAATGGTAAATCGACCACGAAAGACCATGTATCACCCGATCCATGATTCATGAGTTATTGCACTTCCCACGCTGAATGGCAAACAGCTAAATGTATGGTTTGACATGGGTAGCATAAGATTTATATATTTATAAAACGGGATTTTGTTTCGTTAAGTTAAAACATTTAAACTTCCTTTTGGGAAAATGGTTTTTTTAACTTTTAAAATCCGTCTTACGTATGCCAATAATTTTTTTTTGAAAAACATGTTAACAACTTTTAACAATCTAGTTTGCATGTACCATTCTTGTTAAAAGACTTTAACCTTTTAATTGGCAAAAAGGATCAATTTAGACTTTTAAAAGTGGTTTGAAATGCCAATTTTAGTTTAGGAAAAACTTGTTAAGTTTTAACAATTTCTACTAGTTTGTTTTTGTGTTCTCAAATTTATTTAAAAACAATTGCAACAAAATAAACAACCAAAAGACTTATAACGATGACTTTTGCCTTTGAATTCTATGTGTTTTCCCATGAGCCAACATGAGGAGAAACGCGGTCAAAACTAGGGACAAACAACCACAATGAGGCACCAACTACTCTTGCTTTTGCCACCATGCTCCATTGTCTCCTTTCAATTGGCATTCGGTCTTCATTGTTATAGAAACTATTCTAATACAGTTTTCTAATTAATATAATACAATTACAAATTAAAAGAATAATACATTACATACAAAGGAAAACCAAAACGACATGTTGGTCACAAACCAAAATAAAACCCAAATAAACAATCACAACCATGGGTCATATGAAGGTAAAAGTCACCGAATCCAAACAACTCATAAAGACACAATATTTTGATTAATATCCACAAACATACATACAAAAGATATTGGTATACAACCTCATTGCACATAAAAAACAAAATTTATGACTTTTCATGCTAACGTCATCCAAATATCCAACATGCAATGAATTAAAATATTGTGTTTAATTAATTAAACTGACCGATTTTGATCCATATCAACTTCTGTTAATATTTTATACCCTTTAAAATTCATTGTTTAAATCAAATTCAAAAATTGTCAATGCAAGGTACTTTCAATATTGACTTTAATTATTGATTAGCAAAACAATTATTAATTACTAAAGAATTATTATGTTTATTTATAAGAATGTTATCCACAACTACAACTTACACCGAGCCATATGTAGAATGGTGGATAGAAAGCTCTAAATCATTTGATGGTGTTTATGATGAGGAAGAGGAAAAGATGCTAAAGAAGAAAAGCTCAATTAGACGTCCCCACTAGTCTTGACTCTTGAGAAGCGCATGATAACGGTCGATACCAGAACAAATGGATAACCCAACACTATTTTGATGTAATTACGCGGCTTACCAAAGAAATGAACGAGGGCTTTATGCAAATTAGACAAGAACCGAGCATTGTAAGAGCTACGTGCAAAACCGAAGATGACGTTATTGCTAATACACCATTAGGGATTGAGTGTGGATATTTATGACCATATGTTTGTTGATGGTGATAAGTTTGTTGATCTACTTGACGGGGATGACAATAAACACGTATAAAGTATTGGGTTGAAATTAATCCATTGCAAAGTAAGTAAATAAAAGAAAAACTAATTTATTGTTTAATTATTTACCAAGATCAAACTATATAAGTAAATAAAAGAAAAACTAATTTATTGTTTAACTATTTATCAATATCAAACTATATAAAAAGTTGGTATCGGGTTGGAATTCATCCATTGCAAAGTTGGTAATTATAAAGCCACATATAGAATATTATAGTTGTAAAAACTAGTAACCAATCTTAGTGTATATAGACTATAGAGATGTATGTTCAACTCCGAAGTTTAGAGAAATTAATAAAAGCATATATATACAAGTAAAAATAACCGCAGTTATTAACTTTTCTTAAAAAGATCACGTATTGACACCAAGAAGTTTTAATCAACATATTTTAACTATTTGGTTTTTAACTATTTGGTTCACTTATATTTTTAACTATTTGGTTCACTTATAACTATCTGGTTCACTTAATATTCAAACTTAGATTCTTCAAGATTTTTACAGTACATATTATATATATATATACAATTGTTGCATTGAATGAACAGTACCACTTTAGTTTATTACAATTTTTACCTCTATAGTTTTAATTTGTATAATTATAGTTTTAGTCCCTATAGTTTTAATTTTTATTAATTACAATTTTGGTCTTTATAGTTTTCTTTGCCAGTTTAACATTATTACAGTTTTGATCCCTGTAGTTTTAATTTGTTGACTTCCTTAACCGCAGCAACGCGCGGCTCCCTTCCGCTCGTTTTCTATAAAAGCTGACAGCGATTTGATATTTGATTATATTGTCCTTCATACACTCTTCCTCCACTCTCTTTGGCAATTCCGGCAACAATGGCGGAAAAGAAGAACACCGTGGTTGAAGATAACAAGGGCACCACAACAACCGACGCCGGCGAGGTAATACTTACTCCTATCGACGATCACAAACCGCAGTTTCCGCCTATCGTTTCATCATACAATGTTAAAATACGTCCCATTCTTGATGCCGTCGACAAGCTCCGTCGTCTCAAAGTCACCCAAGAAGGCATCCCTCTCCCAGCCATCGTCGTTGTGGGAGACCAGTCGTCCGGCAAGTCAAGCGTTCTAGAGTCACTTGCCGGCATAAGTTTGCCACGTGGACAGAACATATGTACAAGGGTACCTCTCATTATGAGGCTTCAAAACCACTCCGATCCTGTCCCGGAACTCCTACTGGAGTATCAGAAAAAATCGGTTCCGATCATGGACGAAAGCCAGATATCGGATGCCATCGATAAAGCTACCGTGGAGATAGCCGGAGACAATAAAGGGCTATCAAATGTCCCCTTAACGTTGGTGGTCAAGAAGAATGGTGTTCCAAATCTCACCATGATCGATTTGCCCGGAATCGCTCGGGTCGCTGTCGGTGATCAACCGGAAAACATTTACGAACAAATTTCAGGTATTTCAGTTTTCTTACTAATTTTCTAGTATCACTTGTATGTACATGTTCTGTAATTAGTTTTGGAATGTTTCAGATATGATAATGGAGCACATAAAGCCAGAAGAAAGTATCATTTTGAATGTTCTTGCTGCCAATGTTGATTTTGCAACATGTGAATCGATTTGCATGTCCCGACGTGTTGACAGTACCGGGCAAAGAACTTTGGCGGTGGTAACAAAATCCGATCAGTCACCGGAAGGCTTACTTGAAACAGTCACGGCAAATGATGTCAACATTGGGCTTGGCTATATCTGCGTTAGAAACCGGATCAAAGATGAAACCTATGAAGAAGCTCGAATGCAAGAAGCGACTCTCTTTCAGACTCACCCATTGTTGTCCAAAATCGACAAGTCCATTATTGGTATTCCTGTTTTGGCTCGTAGACTTGTGCAGATTCAATCCATGATCATATCCAAATGTTTGCCGGATATTGTGAAGAAGATCGATGAGAGGCTTAATGATGCGGTTTTGGAACTCAACAAAGCTACCCCGGATTCTTACTAGTATTCCCGATGCAATGGCGGTTTTTATGCAAATTGTTGGGTCCTTGAAAGAAACATTTCAAAAGATTTTGATTCGAGGTGAGCTCGAGTATGATGATAATGAAATGCACTGCAATGCTCGATTGGCTGAAATGTTGGACGAGTTTTCAAAAGAACTTCACGAGAGTGACAAATTTTCTGAAAATTTTCTCGTTGAAGAAATGGAGATTTTAATGGAAGCCAACGGGATCCGGTTGCCTAATTTTCTTCCAAACCATGCGTTTCTGTGTTTGCTTAAGAGAAAAGTGAACGGTGTCTCCGATTTGCCTATTGGTTTTGTCAACAAAGTATGGGAATATCTTGAGGTTGTATCTCTTAGAGTCTTGATTGATCATTGTGGGAATTATCCACAGCTGCTTCCTTCGATAAAGAAAGCATCTCAGAATGTGATAGTAAGAATGAAGGAGAAGTACATGGAAAAGGTTATTGAAACGATGGAGATGGAGAAAGTTACCGATTACACGTGTGACCCGGATTACATTGCTTCGTGTAACAAGTTAATGGGTAACGGCCGTAATGAGTTTTTGAAGGTAATCAACAATCCTCATGTTAATGCGACACTTGGGTATGGAACATTTTATATGGAAGGCTATGGGAAAATTTCCATCAGCCATCTATTGAGTGTATCGGCAAACACAAGAGATCAAGCGTTTGATTTAAAAATGAGAATGACGGCTTACTGGAAGATTGTTTTGAGAAGAATGGTGGATTGGATAGCTCTTGAGCTTCGATTTGTGATACAAAAAATGGTGAACAATGAGTTGGAGATGGAGATAGTAAATGAAGTGATGGTGCGTGGTGGTGGTATGGAGAAGATGCTCGATGAACCAACTTCGGTGGCCTTAAAGAGGGAGAGGCTACAAAAGAGCATCGGTTTGCTACAGGAATCAAAACAAATAATCCAACAAGTCATGGATGGTATTCCATTGATCGCTGATTAGAGTTTAATTATGGGGGTTAATTAAGTATTTTGTTTGCATGTTTGGTATTAATTAGCTGATTAGGGGTTTATTATTGAATTAATTGTAGGTTCTAAGCGTTTTCAATTGCATCTTTAAGTCTTTTTAAGTAAATCCGTTGTTGGTTTTCGGATGTATATGTATGTGCTTATGGTATGTTGAATCTAGTACGATCAGAACCTGTATTCTTCTAATTGAGAATCATGATATTTTCCTTATTACATCCTTATTCTTGTTCAAATCAACGATCAAAACTTCTGTCCAGTAATCAATCAAATTCTCTGATGGCTCACAACTGCATAGGACCATTGACTACAGCCTTATACGATTCTGAAGTTGTTGGAGGTGTTCAATTGATTGTATGTTTGGTGATATAAAAATGTGGATGGATTTGGGAAAGAGGTACCTGGTAAGTGCAATAGTGAAATTAAGTTGAAGAAGGGTGTGGGGGAATAGGGGCGGAACACATGTATTATGTGTAGAAGGACCGAAACAAAAATTATATAAACAAGTTTAATTTGTTCAAAACTATCACATATCTAATATAAACAAGAAACTAATATAAAAGATTGTATTGTTCATTAAAACTAGACAAAACTGCAAAATTGGTCCCTGTGATTTGTCAAAAACTGTGGTTTGAGTCCAAATAGTTTCCAACTTGCATGAGAGGTTCAAAATCAGGAATTTTCCGTAGTGTTGGTCCCTGACTCACTTGAAAAGACTAAAATACCATTTTAATTTTAATTTTGTATTTTTTAATATCTATTTTTATTTTTTTATAATTTAAAAATTAAGAAAATACCTCCGTACCCCACCACTACCCCAACCTCTCTTTCGTTATTTCCCTCTCTCTTACTTTACATATCTCTCGACGTCTCTTTCTCCACATCATCTTCTCGGGTCGGCCAACCTTCATCCCACCATCGCCAACTATTTCCGATCGACTATAATGCCACCGGCTGCCGGAGCAAAGCAGACCCATCCACAAGACCCATCCTCTCTCTCTATTAAACACAAACATCCATCCATAAGATCGAAATTGAAATCGATCTTGAAGAAGCAGTGGCGGTGGCAAACCGATCTCGACTCTGTAGTTTAAATCTTGTATTTTTTTAATATCTATTTTTATTTTTTTATAATTTAAGAATTAAGAAAATACACCCTTACCCCACCACCACCACCCCAACCTCTCTTTCATTCTTTCCCTCTCTCACTTTACATATCTCTCGCGGTCTCTTTCTCCACACCATCTTCTCCGGTCGGCCAACCTTCATCCCACCATCGCCAACTATTTCCGATCAACTATAATGCCACCGGCTGCCGGAGCAAAGCAGACCCATCCACAAGACCCATCCTCTCTCTCGATTAAACACAAACACCCATCCACAAGATCGAAATTGAAATCTATCTTGAAGAACCAATGGCGGTGGCAAACCGATCTTGACTCTGTAGTTTGCGGCAGTGGTGGCAAACGGAATTCACGTTCGGCGGTGGTGGTAAACTGAAATCGATCTTAAAGAAGAAGCAGCGGCGATGGCAAACTCAAATCGATCTTGAAAAAGAAGCAGTAGCGAACGCCAAATCTCCGTCACCATGGGTCGTATGCACAGCGACGACAAGGGTATTTCAGCTGTGAGTGTAAACACATGTAAACACAAACTTGGCCTCACCAACCATTACAGCCACCAAACACAAACTTGGCCTCACCAACCATTGCAGCCACCAACCCACTTGCAACCATCATTGTTGAAGAAGGTGGAAAACTTTGTTTTCTCTTGTTTAAATTCATTGAATGTAGTAGTTGTCATTAGTATTTGCTTGGCTATAAATATAGGTTTTAGCTTTATTTGTTAAGCACCACAAAAACATAGAAGAGAGTGTTTAGATAGTTAGCGAGAGTTGTTCTTTTCTTGTATTTCAGTTTGAGTATTGAATAAAAGAACATTTGAGTTACAACAAGTGGTATCAGAGCTTGGTTAAGCTCCCGAGACAACTTTCTAAACACTCTCGGTTTTTTTGGTCAAAACGTTTCTGTCTCAAAATCGATTTTCGAGAGCACCATTGGAAAGGTCTCATTCTCAGGATTCCGAATATATATTTTTCGGAATTTTTCGACACCCGGATCATCCTCAAACGGCCGGTCAAAGTTCGCCGGAATCTCGCCGAAAAAACCAGTTCGCCGGAGATTTCGCCGGGAAGACGACCGGAGAAGACGACACTGTAGCAACAATGTAGCAGGTTTCAGAAAACTGTAATTTGGTCCCTGAAGTTTCGAAAAGTTACGTTTTGGTCCCTGTATTTCCGAAAAATTTCAGATTGGTCCCTATTTTTCAGAAAAAACTTCAGAATAGCCCCTATACTTCAAAAAGTTTCAAATAAGCCCCTGAACTTCTGAAAATTACATTTTAATCCTTGTAATTTTCATAAATTACACGTAATTTTTTATAAATTACACGTAATTTTTGTATACGCCAAGAATGTCCACACCAAGCTAGTCGTTTTCTCAACCCGAAATTGAAAGTGTTCAAAGGACCGGGAGGGATAGTAGTGTTACGTTACACTATCCGTTGCTTACGAAAACAAACTACGCGGTGTGAGCTATAAAAATGCGAGTGAATTTGCAAGCACAAGGAGTGTGGGATGCAATTCAAAATGCAAGAGTAGATGAACGAACAGATAGGATGGCGCTTGCGGCCATTTACCAAGCGATTCCAGAGGACGTACTTCTTATGTTGGCCGAGAAGGACACGGCTAAAGAAGCATGGGAAACGCTTAAGATGATGCATATGGGAGCTGATCGGTTAAAGGAGGCTTAAGTACAAACGTTGAGAAGTGAATTCGAGGTGATCCGAATGAACAATGGTGAGTAGATAGATGATTTCGCCATGAGATTGAACACTATTGTGACCGGTATTCGATCTCTCGGTGAAAAGATCGAGGAGAATACGGTGGTGAAGAAGTTTCTTCGAGCTCCTAATGCGATTTATTCAAATCGTAACATCTATTGAGCAATTTGGAGACATGAAAAACATGACGGTTGAAGAAGTTGTAGGTCGTCTCAAGACACACGAAGAGCCACTTCGAGGGTATGAAGAACGGGAAGAAGGACCTTCTCTATTGCTTACACATGCCAAGTGGGCATCTCAATCTAAGCAAACCGACGAGGGAGACTCGTCAAACACTTCAAGGGAAAGTGGAAACCAAGGCCAAGGACGCGGTCGAGGTCGTGGGCATGGCCGAGGAGATGGTCATGAGTATGATGCAAACCGGAATGACTACTATCGTCCTCGAATGGACAAAAGTAAAATAAAATGTGTTACTTGCGAGGAATATGGTCATTATGCATCAGAGTGTCCAAACAAGAAACGAGGTGAGGAGGTGAACCTCACCCAAACCAATGAAGATGAAGAGCCCATTTTAATGATGGCGATCTCGCAAGAAGATACACCAGGTATGGTGCCGCTAAAAGAGAAGAACGACGTTGATATCCCTGCATCCGAAGAAAGTCAAGTTGATTCCGAGGAATGGTACCTTGACAACGGTGCTAGCAATCATATGACCGGAGATCGTTCAAAGTTCCATAAGTTAGACGAGAACGTGACGGGTTATACACGATTCGGAGACGGGTCAAAGATCGACATCAAAGGAAAAGGTACGATCTTGTTTGATTACAGAAACGGAGATCAAAGACTACTTAATGAGGTATATTACATTCCTAGACTTAAAAAGAATATTATAAGTCTTGGACAACTAACCGAAGACGGGAATCAAGTCGACATGGATGGTGATATTTTACGGGTATTTGACAATAGCAATACTTTATTTTTTGAAGTAAAAAGAACCCGTAACCGACTCTATAAGACACTTTTAAGGACGAGACGAAAAATGTGTCTTTTATCATCCTAAGATGATTCCGGTTGGTTGTGGCATCAACGACGTCCGTATGCCAATTATTATACCATGAAAGTTAATGGTTATTTGGAGCATAATAAAATTCTAGGTTCACATCTAAAGAAATTAGATGATCCGAGAGAGGAAGAATTTTATGTTGAAGTTGAAAAATGTGAAAAAGGACACCAGTTTTTCGACGCACGGAAAAGGAAGCCACGGATAAGACGAGAAGTGTTCTTTGGTAAACGGAAAAGATGGACTTGGACCGAAAAAGCAGCTGCCAATTTTCTCCAACGTAGTCCCAAAAATCGAGGTATTGATTTTCGTAAGGTGATGCAGAAGATGGAAGACGTGTCTCTAAAGAAAACGGCTTATGCTAAAAGGTTTTTGGGGGAGTTTAGTGTGAGAGATTGCATTCCAACAACTTGTTCCAAGGATGCAAAATTGAAATTCGAGAAAGATAAAGACAAAGCACTTGTCGATTATTCTGTAGATCGGGGATGGCATGAAATGTGCAACATGATCGGCGTAACGAATCTCAAGCCAAGTTTGGTTTAAGGGGGAGGATGTGAGTGTAAACACATGTAAACACAAACTTGGCCTCTCCAACCATTGCAGCCACCAAACACAAAATTGGCCTCACCAACCATTACAGCCACCAACCCACTTGCAACCATCATTGTTGAAGAAGGTGGCAAACTTTGTTTTCTCTTGTTTAAATTCATTGAATGTAGTAGTTGTCATTAGTATTTGCTTGGCTATAAATATAGGTTTTAGCTTCATTTGTTAAGCACCACAAAAACATAAAAGAGAGTGTTTAGATAGTTAGCGAGAGTTGTTCTTTTCTTGTATTTCAGTTTGAGTATTGAATAAAAGAACATTTGAGTTCCAACATCAGCATCAGCCAAGCCATACAAGAGGAGTCCACCATGGGACATATGCACAGTGGCGGCAAGGGTAAGTTTGCAAATAAGGGTCTTACCCCATCACAAATTGGTGGTGTTATTCTTCATGATTCTCATGGAATTGCTCAGGTTAACAGGGTAATTGGGAGTAAGATTCTCAGGATTCTCAAGGCACACGGGCTTGCACCTAAAATCCCCAGAGGATTTATACCACTTGATCAAGAAGGCAGTTACAATCAGATAGCACTTGGAAAGGAAAGAAAAAAAGTTCTTAGTTAGTTCCACGAGTTTGTATCGTTCCTTTTTCTGGAATAGAAATAGATTATGAAGCTTTGTTCCTCAAGTTTGTATCGTTTCCCAGAGGATTTGTTGACTTTTTTTTTCTGACAATTTGAAGCTAATGAAACTAAATAGAAATAGATTATGAAGCTTTGTGCTAATGAAACTAAATAGATGCGTGGGTTTTTTTAGTTTTACAGATATATGATGGGATTGCAGGTGAGTTTTTTATAAATACATGTTGGGTTTGAGTGAACTGAATGAATTTTTGGGTTTTACAAATATATATATTCAGACTTGTATATTGTATTAATGTTCTTGAGGAACCGATGGTTCACGGATTTGCAGGTGGGTTTTTTAACAGAAATGGAAGGGTGGGGAATGGAACGAGGCTGGAGAGAGAGAGAAAAAGAGAAAGAGAGAGAGAGAGAGGGACCGGTGATGGGTGGGTGGGTTTTTATTTATTTTTAATTAAAAAATCAAAAATTCTTATAAAGGTATTTAAAAAATGAAAAAAGAAATTAAAATGGTACTTTAGTCGTTTCAAGTTGGTCAGAGAGCAAAACCACGAAAAATTCCTGATTTTGGACCTCCCATGCAAGTTGAAAACTATTTGGACCCAAACCATAGTTTTTGATAAACCACAGGATCAATTTTCTAGTTTTGTTATAAAATTAGGAGTAAACTACAAAATTGGTCCTTATGGTTTTCAAAAAACTGTGGATGGGGTTCAAAATCTTTTCAACTTGCACCAGTGGTCTAAAAACATAAATCTTTTGTGGTTTTGGTCCATCTGAAACATGAAAAAGACTATTATGTCATTTTAATTTTTTTCTATATTTTTTAATATTTGTTTTAAGATTAATTTAATTAACAAATAAGAAATAAATCCCACCCATCATCCTCTCTATCTCTCTCACATCACTTTCTTCTAGTTCTTCCCTTCCTCTTTTAAATTAGAGATATCAGAGGCCGTGCCTTCTATCCGACACTTTCCTCTATCATCCAGCAAAACACTCGGGCTCTATTGCAAAGCAAATATTTTAGCAAACTCTGTTGATAACACAAACAAAGCAAGATCAACAAAACCCTGGAGCTATTCTGATCACTGATAGAGAAGAGGGCCCATTGCACATACACACAAACATACACACAATAACCTAACTAGTAATGTTTGTTTAATAACGTAAATATTCGAGTTGCTGTGCTGTGTAAAGGAGAAAAGCAGTGTCATAATTGCAATGTAAAACATAGATCCATTTTGTTATCATTTTAACTACGTATGGAACCTCAAATTTGATATTGGAGCTTATTTTGTTTAGATTTTGAACCCATCTTCCTCTAATTCCCTTCCAATTGAACAAAATTTATTGGGTAAGCAACAAGCGACATCGAAAAACTTCAACATCTCAAGATCAAGACTCAACCAAAACGAACAGCTCGACAGTAAGAACTCGACCAACGAAATCGTTGCAGAAAGAAGAAATACAAGAAGAACAAACAAGCAAAAATCAACACAGAAAGATTTAAGTGGTTCACTCGATGACGAGATCAAGCTACGTCCACTGAGAACTAGAGAGAATTTTTATTATATAAATGTTATACAAATTTACAAGTATAAACTGCACTCAATTAATTTTTGCACAAACTAAACACTCATGGTTACGCAGTTTTTGATAAACCACAGGATCAATTTTCTAGTTTTGTTATAAAATTAGGAGTAAACTACAAAATTGGTCCTTATGGTTTTCAAAAAACTGTGGATGGTGTTCAAAATCTTTTCAACTTGCACCAGTGGTCCAAAAACATAAATCTTTTGTGGTTTTGGTCCATCTGAAACATGAAAAAGACTATTATGTCATTTTAATTTGTTTTTTCTATATTTTTTAATATTTGTTTTAAGATTAATTTAATTAACAAATAAGAAATAAATCCCACTCATTATCCTCTCTCTCTCTCTCTCACATCACTTTCTTCTAGTTCTTCCATTCCTCTGTTAAAATTAGAGATCTCAGAGGTCGTGCCTTCTATCCGACACCTTCCTCTATCATCCAGCAAAACACTCGACCTCTATTGCAAAGCAAATATTTTAGCAAACTCTGTTGATAACACAAACAAAGCAAGATCAACAAAACCCTGGAGCTCTTCTGATCACCGATAGAGAAGAGGGCCCATTGCACATACACACAAACATACACATAATAACCTAACTAGTAATGTTTGTTTAATAACGTAAATATTCGAGTTGCTGTGCTCTGTAAAGGAGAAAAGCAGTGTCATAATTGCAATGTAAAACATAGATCCATTTTGTTATCATTTTAACTACGTATGGAACCTCAAATTTGATATTGGAGTTTATTTTGTTTAGATTTTGAACCCATCTTCCTCTAATTCCCTTCCAATTGAACAAAATTTATTGGGTAAGCAACAAGCGACATCGAAAAACTTCAACATCTCAAGATCAAGACTCAACCAAAACGAACAGCTCGACAGTAAGAACTCGACCAACAAAATTGTTGCAGAAAGAAGAAATACAAGAAGAACAAACAAGCAAAGATCAACACAGAAAGATTTAAGTGGTTCACTCGATGACGAGATCAAGCTACGTCCACTGAGAACTAGAGAGAATTTTTATTATATAAATGTTGTACAAATTTACAAGTATAAACTGCACTCAATTAATTTTTGCACAAACTAAACACTCATGGTTACACAGTTTTTGATAAACCACGGGATCAATTTTCTAGTTTTGTTATAAAATTAGGAGTAAACTACAAAATTGGTCCTTATGGTTTTCAAAAAACTGTGGATGGGGTTCAAAATCTTTTCAAATTGCACCAGTGGTCCAAAAACATAAATCTTTTGTGGTTTTGGTCCATCTGAAACATGAAAAAGACTATTATGTCATTTTAATTTGTTTTTTCTATATTTTTTAATATTTGTTTTAAGATTAATTTAATTAACAAATAAGAAATAAATCCCACCCATTATCCTCTCTCTCTCTCTCTCACATCACTTTCTTCTAGTTCTTCCCTTCCTCTGTTAAAATTAGACATCTCAGAGGTCGTGCCTTCTATCCGACACCTTCCTCTATCATCCAGCAAAACACTCGACCTCTATTGCAAAGAAAATATTTTAGCAAACTCTGTTGATAACACAAACAAAGCAAGATCAACAAAACCCTGGAGCTCTTCTGATCACCGATAGAAAAGAGGGCCCATTGCACATACACACAATAACCTAACTAGTAATGTTTGTTTAATAACGTAAATATTCGAGTTGCTGTGCTCTGTAAAGGAGAAAAGCAGTGTCATAATTGCAATGTAAAACATAGATCCATTTTGTTATCATTTTAACTACGTATGGAACCTCAAATTTGATATTGGAGCTTATTTTGTTTAGATTTTGAACCCAACTTCCTCTAATTCCCTTCCAATTGAACAAAATTTATTGGGTAAGCAACAAGCGACATCGAAAAACTTCAACATCTCAAGATCAAGACTCAACCAAAACGAACAGCTCGACAGTAAGAACTCGACCAACGAAATCGTTGCGAAAGAAGAAATACAAGAAGAACAAACAAGCAAAGATCAACACAGAAAGATTTAAGTGGTTCACTCGATGACGAGATCAAGCTACGTCCACTGAGAACTAGAGAGAATTTTTATTATATAAATGTTATACAAATTTACAAGTATAAACTACACTCAATTAATTTTTGCACAAACTAAACACTCATGGTTACGCTAATATATATATATATATATATATATATATATATATATATATATATATATATATATATATATATATATATATATATATATATAGTTAGTATTAAATGAGATTAGTATATATTGTGCAAATGTAGGACTTCATATGGACCATCAGATTGAATAAATCAATGGCTGAGATGAAAATGGCATTTTTGTAAATAAAGAGAAAGAATGGACGCGGGTATTTTAAAAAAGACAAATAAAGGGCAAAACAGTTAAACTGAAGTACAAAATCAAAACGGAATATTGCTAGTATCACAGGACACGATCATCAATCATCTATACAGTTATATGTTCAGAGAATCAAACCCTAAAACCCAAAGCAACACGAAAACCACCATTTTCATACAAATTACCCTACATTCGCATACGAACAACACTTTAGGAAGACGATTATTTGCAACGAAGTTATGGCAAAAAGAAGAAGCAGCTCGCGCCTAAGAGAGAATCTCCAATTCAATTTCAAGAACACTGCCGATAATCTAATAAAAGATGACGATTTACATAATTTTGTGCAACCATTTACATGTAAATATTTACTTTGATTCATTCTGTAACGAAGAGCATTCTCCTAAGAATCAATTTTCAAGTACGCACATTCTTTGAGAATAACAACTAATAAACAATTTTTCAAGTCTAGGGTTTGGAAAAAAAGGGTTAATCTGTTACGTTTTTGTTAAATTAAGAACTTAATACTTAAATAAAGGTAAGAGGTGCATTCTCAGAGAATTGGGTATAAACAAATAATTTATAAGAATGAGCTAAAAGAAATAGTAACAACTCAATACTTAAAAAAGTTGAAGTCGTGCATTCTCAGAGAATTACAAACCATGTATACTCAACAGTTACCGGTTGAATACATTGTGGTTTGATAGTTTACTACATTCTCTTAGAAAGCACCTACCATTCTTAAAGAGTGGCATATTGTCACAGTAGTAATTCTCAAAGAATGACTATTACACATTATGTTTGACAGTAGTAATTCTCAAAGAATGGCATATTGTGACAGTAGTAATTCTCTAAGAAGTGGAACCACCCTGTATTCAACTGTTAAAAAATGACAGTACTTATTTTGATAGAATAGATGTGTAAGTGAATGTAGAATGCATTCTCTGAGAATTTGGGTATAAACAAATAATTTATAATATTTGTAACAAACTGTATATGTTGACCTAATTTCAGGAATACAATCAACAACAGCAATGAAGAAAAGTGAAACCATTTAAAGAAGGGTTAATAACATAAAAACCACCGTAAGTTGAGCAAAATTCTGGTTTAACCACTATATTTCTTTTTGTTCCATAAAAACCATTCATACTTTCAAAAAAATTCATATTGACCACTGTTCATTTTATTTTATAACTTTTAACGATTTTTTTCATCGAAAGGTTATGTGAAAAGTTTCATATCGACATTTTAAGCAAATATTAGAACTTCATTGCACTGAAAATGATACATAATGTTGTCTACATATAATTTTAGTTTTCGTAACTACAACTCTTCGGCAACGTTGTGAATGCATAGAGTGTCCAATTGAATCCACTAAATATTGAATGCGACGGGGGTAAGAAGTGTTCCGATTTGTCAACATACAATCATGACTTTAATTTGTTATAGTGGTCGCAATGTATCTTTTTGAAAATGTGAATGGTTTTTATGATTTTTTTGAAAGTATGAGTGGTTTTTTTAACAAAAAAAATATAGTGCTTAAACCGGATTTTGACCAAACTGTAGTGGTTTTTATGTTATTAGCCCTTTAAAGAACAAACAAACGTGATTGATATTTCAAGCTCGAAGCCAAAAAAGAAAAAGTCTACCAAGCATAAACCAGAAACAATAAGCAACATCAGTACAGACAAGAAGAAATCAAAGGAGAAGGGCAAAAGGGTTGTGACAGATAAAGCAAAAGTAAGCAAAAAAAGGCAAGCTGAAGAACATAAAGATGGTAAACAGAAAAGAAAGAAGAAAAAGACTATAGTTGAAGATGAAGAAGAATCAGACAAAGAGATAGATAACAACTACATAAAATTAAAAACAAGAATGACACCTTTGAAATTTACAACAGCTGTAAAGACATTATCAACAATGCAACAAGAAGTTGTGAGAAGAAAGGGTCTGGGTAGTTTATTAGATATACAAGTAGGAGAGTTACCACCTAATTTAAACTACTACCTACTAGACAACTATGACCCGTCATCAAATTTACTTGTGTTGGAGAATGGGGCAATTGAAATCACAAAAGAGAGAATAAATGAAACTCTAGGAGTTGCCAAAGAAGGGCTAGATTTGAACATCTTACCATTTTGTGACATACAAGATAAGCTCTTAACAGACTAGAAAGCACAATTTTCTGGGAAAAAATACTCAAACACGGCGTATCTCGACCTTATTACATCAACAAACGTGGATAACCAACTATTCCGTTTAAACTTTTTATGTTTGTTTATTAATACGTTTGTGGAGTCAATGAAGATGGGTACAAGCCTTATAAAACCAGTGGAAAAATTAGTCTTATTGGATGACTACTAAAAAATTGATTGGTGCCACTACATCATGCAAAGCTTGAAATCAAAAAAAGAACTATGGAGAAGGGATGATCCTAACTCTTACTACACGGGACCAATCACTGTTCTTTTGGTAATACATTTTAAATCATACATGTTATTTATCTTATAAATCTAACATTATTATTACTTTTTATGCAGTTGACATATGTGTTTGCAATAAACACATCAGGTGCAACTATTTGAGAAAAAGAACACCATTCATCGGTCAAGTTACAACATTCAAGCTAAAACAGTTGGAGAAATATGAGTTGAAACATAACACACTTGGAAAGGGGCAATTCATTGTAAGAGAAGAGGATGATACAAACACAAATAAAAAGAATGAGATGGATACAGATGAAGTTAATGAAAAATTTCATTATGAAGAGGTAAAGGTCTCATTCTCTTAGAATACGTGAACATTTTTTTAAATAGTTAATGCAATATAGATGTATTCTCAGAGAATGGGTTTAAAAAAAGAAACATAAAGTTTTTATCAGTGAATGCAATATGTGAATACTACTTGCATTCTAAGAGAATATGGTACACTTGACTGCTGATAAGTATATGAACATGTTAACAGGTAACCTTAAATTCTCATTCTCGTAGAATATGATAACAATTATATTGACTTCAAATATTTCCTGCTTAACTTGCTCTTGGAACATGTCCTTAAGCTGGTTAATTATGTCAAAAGAACCAATACCCCATAATCTTCTTTGAAGCTGTTGGAACATGTCCTTAAGCTGTCTACTTTACCACAAGTGGATCTGGCCAGATGATCCTTAGAAATTCGTTCCTCAATTATATAAAGTTTTCCCTTGCAATTGAGTACTTTTCTCAAGTTCCGGAACCAACGCGCAGAATTTATGTCGTTGAGCTTGCTTTGATCGAGTAGACTACACGGTGAAAAACTTGTAAGATTCAAACTTTCTTTAGTTGTCATCTAAAATAGATCTTAGTTAGTTTGATTAATCCTTAAAAAATTACCCAAAAAATAATTTTATTAAGGCTAGGATCCATATTTCACTTCCGATAATGAAGAGGTATGTCGTAATCACACCAAGAAGCTATTTGGGTAGGCAATGCTCTTTGCCAATTTCAATATCTATGAAACTCCTAAATCTTTTGGGATTCATTGATTCTAACCAATTACATGTTTAATCCCTTTATGCTCATTCTCTCCCATGACGGGTATGTCGCGGATCACAGGTTTGAATGGTAAATCGACCATATATCACCCGACCCATGATTCATGAGTTATTATACTTCCCATGCTCAAAGGGAAACAGCTAAATGTATGGTTTGACATGGATAGCATAAGATTTATATTTTTATAAAATGTGATTTTGTTTCGTTAAGTTAAAACATTTAAACTTCCTTTTGGGAAAATGGTCTTTTTAAACTTTTAAAATACGTCTTACGTATGGCAATAATTTTTTTTTTTGAAAAACATGTTAACAACTTTTAACAATCTAGTTTGCATGTAGCATTCTTGTTAAAAGACTTTAACATTTTAATTGGCAAAAATGGTCACTTTAGACCTTTAAAACTGGTTTGAAATGCCAATTTTACTTTAGGAAAAACTTGTTAAGTTTTAACAATTTCTACTAGTTTGTTTTTGTGTTCTCAAATTTATTTAAAAAACAATTGCAATAAAATAAACAACAATAAGACTTATAACGATGAATTTTGCCTTTGAATCCTATGCGTTTCCCCATGAGCTAACACTAGTCAAAACTAGGGACAAACAACCACAATGATGCACCAACTACTCTTGCTTTTGCCACCATGCTCCATTATCTATGCTCCATTATCTCCCTTCAATTGGCCTTCAGTCTTCATTGTTACAGAAACTATTCTAATACAGTTTTCTAACTAATCTAATACAATTACAAATTAAAAGAAAACTACATTACATACAAAGGAAAACCAAAATGACATGCAGGTCGCAAACCAAAATAAAACACAAATAAACAATCACAACCACGGGTCATATGAAGGTAAAAGTCACCGGATCCAAAAAACTCATAAAGGCACAACGTTTTGATTAAGATCCACAAACATACATACAAATGATCTTGGTATACAATCTCATTACACATAAGAAACAATTTTTATGATTTTCATGCTAACGTCATCCAAATATCCAATATGCAATGAATCAAAATATTGTGTTTAATTAAACTGACTGATTTGATCCATATCAAATTCTGTTAATATTTTATACCCTTTAAAATTCATTGTTTAAATCAAATTCAAAAATTGTCAACTCGAGGTACTTTCAATATTTACTTTAATTATTGATTAGCAAACAATTATTAATTACTAAAGAATTATTATGTTTATTTATAAGAATGTTACTAAACATCCACCACTTCAACTTACACTGAGCCATATGTTGAATGGTGGATAGAAATCTCTAAATCATTTGATGGTGTTTATGATGAGGAAGAGGAAGAGGAAGAGGAAGAGGAAAAGATGCTAAAGAAGAAAAGCTCGATTAGACGTCCCTTCGAGCCCATCTGCATACGAAAATATACCATTACCCCCACTAGTCTTGACTCTTGAGAAGGACATGATAACGGTCGATACCAGAATAAATGGATAACCCAACACTATTTTGGATGTAATTACGCGGTTTACCAAAGAAATGAACGAAGGCTTTATGCAAATTAGACAAGAACCGAACATTGTGAGAGCTACGGGCAAACCGAAGATGACATTATTGCTAATGCGCCATTAGGGATTGAGTGTGGATATTTATGGCCACATGTTTGTTGATGGTGATAAGTTTGTTGATCTACTTGACAGGGATGACAATAAACACGTATAAAGTAATGGGTTGGAATTAATTCTTTGCAAAGTAAGTAAATAAAAGAAAAACTAATTTATTGTTTAATTATTTACCAAGATCAAACTATATATATAATTAAATAAAAGAAAAACTAATTTATTGTTTAACTATTTAGCAAGATCAAACTATATAAAAAGTTGGTATTGGGTTGGAATTAATCCACTGCAAACTTGGTAATTATAAAGCCACATATAGAATATTATAGCTGTAAAAACTAGACCTGGCAAAAGCTGACACGACCCGCCAATCCGACACGAAATCGACACGAATTAAACGAGTTTGGGTAAAAGAGTTCGACACGTTTAATTAAAAGGGTCGACACGACATGACACGAAGCTTAAACGGGTTGGGTTAGAGTTAACGTTTTCAACTCGACGATGACTCGAAAATAACGCGTTTATATATATTGAAAGGTTTTCTACAAATCTATGAACTAAAACCCTAAGTTCACATGCAACCTAGATTGGATCTATGTTTTCTTACTTTGAACATGTAACTAAATTCCTAAAGGCCAAATAAAAATTAACTAAAAGAATAAATCAGAAAAAACTAACCTTTAGGTTTTTTTGGAAGCTGAGCAGCACAAGTGTCCTGCCTCAAATGAGATCACACCTAAGCAAAGAGGGAGGAGAACGAAATTTATAGAGAGAGTAGGGAAGAATGGCGCAGGTTTATGATCTCTGGGGCTTCCTATTTATAGCCTCCAAAAGATGATCAGATAAACCTTTAGAGATAAACCTTTTTGAATTCAAATTAAGATAAACCTTTATCTTAATAATTCAAACCTATTTATCTATAATATTAAATTTCGAAATTATATATATATCATATATAATTTTTGCCACTTTTAATATTACTAAAATTGTCACTTACTCAACTATTGAATAATTACAATTCTAGTCCCTACACCTTTAATTAACTAAATTAATCACCAAATTAATTCCAATTAATTCCAGATTAATTTCTAATTAATTAATATAGTTTCTAATTAATATATTATCACTTTAATATATTAATAAACTATTTATTTTATTTCTATTGATTTATTAATCACATAATAAATCAATCTTTCTCTCTACTGAACTTTCTACCAAACCTCCAGCTATGAGGGCAACCCAAATGGACTATGCTACTATTAATTAGGTAAATACAAATTATTAGTCATGGCTTAAACACCTAATCCAACAGTCTCCCACTTGGATAAGTCTATGACTATAATTACTAATTTAACCTCTAATTAATCAGCAAATTGTAGCTTCCTAGAAACTGCTGCCGAACTCTGACCCAGTCAATTCTGTCCATTAGATAAGTGATCATATGATCCTCCGTCCAACAAGATATTTCCGGACATGAGACATGGATTGAGATCAATCTATGTCCGGTACTCTGTTTCCCGATTTCTGATTTGCATATGACATAAGACTTCTAATTGAACACATCAATTCAGTCCTGGCTGGCAAGCACCTTAGTCAACTTTAAAATCACCGAGAGGCCTACAGATATCTGTTTCCCGTCAGGGTCAAGGGACGAATAAGCTTCGACTCATATGCTTATATCTTTTACCAGACAAATCATTCACAACAGTACGTTTTATAACACCAAGTTACCGATGCGTTTTCGTACTATCAATGAAAACCCGCCTCGTAAATTATAACTCATATCTCTCCACTTCAAGACCATAAGATATTATCGTCTCAACATTGCTTGTGATGTAATCCATGAAGCAATCAATTGAGCGTGGGTTTATCCAATACTCAAATCTCCATTTCCAAGTACTCATGAATGTTGCAACAATCTTATTGCTATGTCTAACTCCTTAGACAATCTACAAACCAATTCAAGACAGTCTTCCGTCATACTTACTCCCTAAATGTAGGAGCGACTGTGGATATTTGAATAATCCAATTATTCAGTGAAACGACCAAAAATTTTTAATATAAATATGTAAACTAAGGTGTGTGTAATTTAAGTTTTATATGTAAATTTTATGAGAAATTATGGTTGTAAGGGTAATTCAGTCATTTTACCATAAAAAGGGTAAATTGGTCATTTGACCATATGCATAAATTATTATAAAAAAAATTTATTATAGTTTAGGACTAAAAATGTGAAAGATTAGATTCTATGAAAAGATAACTGATTTTTGGTGGCCAAAGTTCAAGGAAGTGAACTAGAGGGACCAAAACTGCAAATATGGAATAATAAATATGAGGAAATATCTCATTTCCTTCACCAGAAATCAGAAGAAATCTCTGGAGAATTCTGGAGCTACGGGACTTGAAGGTTCACGAGTTTGGAGAGCAAGGAGATTTTTAGCAAGAATTCAAGATATTAAACCAAACCAAGGTTAGTAATCAAGTTTCTAGCTTCATTTCGTGAGTGTTCTTCACAGGAAGAACAAGCAACTGGAATTGCAGTTATGATCCAAGAGGTTTAATTGATCTCAAAGCCTCAAATATGTTTATGTTGTAAGAACACATATCAAAACATGAAAGTAGGTTGTTATTGTTGAAAATTTGGAGGTTTGTCTAAGAACCCTAAATCATAAGTTCATATGATCAACTTGATTATAATGGGTTTTAATGAGTTCCAAATGCTGTAATTGTTGAAAGAAATCAATAGAAGTGATTGGTTTTGGACAATTTCAGTTTTGGATCAAAAATGTGAAAAAACGGGAATTATTAGAAATGGGTTGGAATCACCAATTCCATTGTTTAAAATCTGAGATAAATGAATGGTTTTGGTCTTAGAACAATCCCTAATGATTAAGTCATGTATTAAGGGCTTAATATGGGAAAATGGGAAATTGTAGCATAAAAATCGGACAAAACAGACTGATCTGCAGCAGATCGCGTCGCGATCTCCTTGAGGATCGGGTCGCGATCCTGCGCCTGGAGAAAAATGACCAAAACTCTCCTGCCTTCTGTTAAGTGAATTCCAATTTTGGGATTTGGGGTTAGACTTATCCGTTTGACCTCAAATTTAAAACATATGTCTAATATGGTATGAAACTTCATAATAAATTGTCGGAATGAAAATACGACCTCCCGAGGGCACTGTAGTAAAATACGTATAAAAGACAATTTATATAAAGTTAGTTATTTAGAAGTTATACACATGTTTTGACCATTAATGGTATAATAAGGACTCTAATATGTTATAGAGTCAATTAGAATGTAAATTAATGTATCATATACTACATATAGGTGCAAGTCAAGTAATTGGACATCGAAAGGGTAAAGAACCAAGGGACGTCTAATCGACTTTTCAAGAGTTGTAAGGTGAGTACATGTAGTATTTTTACCCATTTTGGGATACATGGCAAGTAAGTAAATATTCTTCAGATTTCATATAATATTTTTATGTGTGAAAATATTTGCAAGAATGATATATTTTCTAGCTTATATGGAAAGTAAACTGCTATATTTGAAAGTATGATTTTGGCAATAGCCTAGATTATGGTAAAAGCATGTTTAAGTCTAAAGCTTGGCATTTAGCCATTATGTGTACAAGTAATGTTTCAGTTTCCAGAAAGTATTTTTATATATGACTGGTATTATGGCTAGCAATGTTAGTAAGGGAACTATGTTCCACCTACCCGGGTTAGGTAAGGAGTCTACTGGGGAAATCCCCTTCGCGAAGTAGGCTGCCTCAGCACTTCTACTGTGAGGATTGATCCGTTCTTTCTAGCTGTAGAGACTTGGGGTATCACTTATAGTGATTAAAGCCCTAAGTATAAAAATCTAGCAAGTTTGTAAAACCAGTTAAAGACAGTATGAAAGAAGTTATTTTTTGAAAGATATAAAATGAAATGGTTTTGAAAGATAAAAAGTTATAGTATATTAATACTATAAAGTTTTGGCAAATGTTATATTATAAAATTTTTATAAAAGGTTGAAAAGGGAGATTAAATGTTTGTGTCTAAAACTCATGTAACTCACGAGATATTTTGTCTTACGTATTTTATTTTTATGCCATGTATTCCAGGTACAGGTATGAAGTTGTGAGATAGTATGAAGTTGTAAAATAAGTCCTAGAGTGTAAAAGAGTGGAGCTAGATACAGCTATTATGTATTGGTATTGATTAAATCATTTCTCTTAAACTTATGGTTGTTTGGTATGTAATTGTAACACCCTTTGTTGTACTTAAACAAATTTTATGGTTTTTGTTGAACCGTATTTTGTAAAACATGCTTTTATCTAATATGATGGTTTGTAAAAAGTTGCGGTGTTACAAGTTGGTATCAGAGCCATAGTTTAAGCGAATTAGGATTGGATCATTCCACTCCTAGGCTTAGGCTTGTGAAATAGTCAATTAGAGTGAGTTACATAGTTTTTATGTCTTAAGGAATTAAGACATTATTTGTTAATGGAATGATATGAGTATATTTATGAATTAAAAGTAGCTAATTGATACTAGTGAACAGTGGAACCAAGCGGAAAACTTGGGAGCAACATGTGTAGGTGATTATGGTAATATGGGCCCGTATTATCATAATCACTGGACGCGTGTTGAGCCTAGTGTAGCCGCGAGGGAATACTTGGAAACTGGTGGAAAAATAGTAAACTAATATTATGATATATTATGAAATACTAAAGTATTTGAAATTTTATAGCAAGATGCGAACTAGAAGTGGTCAAGGATTGTATGCGGAAAATCCAGATCCTAATGCAAGACCTCCTATTCCTCCTCGACCGCCCCAAGCCGTTGATGATGGCGACTCCAGGGATGAGGTTAATCCACCTCCATTGACCTTGGAGGCAATCCAAAAGTTATTACATGACTCCCAAGTACAAACTCGACAAGAAATGACTCGCCTTCTAGATGAACGATTAGGCGAAAGATCTAAATCACAAAATGAAGAGAGTGAGAAAAGTGTGGCTCCTGAGGGTACTAACCCAACACAGAATTCTTCTCAGGGAGACTCTTCTTCCAAATCGCAGCCACAGTTCAAGGCTAAGGGAGTTTGTACTTTTAAGGACTTTATGTCCTGTCGGCCTAAGGAGTTCAACGGGGGGATGGACCCGCGAATTACTATACGGTGGGTGACTGAAATGGAACAGGTTCTTCGCATCTGCCGTTGCGAAGAGGATATGAAGGTAGGATTTGCTTCTCAAATGCTAAAGGCGGAAGCTCTTAATTGGTAGAATACTCTCCGCCGAACTGTAACACCCGGTTTTTAATAAAACATCTTCATTTAAATAAATATCAATTTATTCAATAATTAACATTTTGAAGATATTAGAAATCATTTTAAACATCAATTCACCGCATGAATCCCCAATTAAGCAGCATCAGTGTGTACTCGTCATGCATGGCCGTCATTTCCACCTGTACAACCTGAAATGGTAATTTAATAGGGAAGGATAAGCACACGGCTTAGTGAGCTCCAGCAACTACACAGCATATCAGTTCCACATACTTTACCCCTAACAGGAAAAATACAACCACACGTCACATAATCTGCTCTACCCAGTATATTGGATTATAACCTCCTATACGTATCTGCTCAGTAAATCTAATTCCCCTGCTCAGCACTTAAAGTCATGCATACCCTGTACGTCGAGTCATGCGTATCTGCTCAGTGTATTTTGCACGTATCTCTATATTACTCAGTACGTCGAGCCCACACACACCATAACCCAACACATACAATTATAACAGAAAGATATATATCAATAATATACACAACTTGGTACCATTTACCAGCATCTTATAAACATCTTATAAGCACACAAAATACAGTAAATGACATATAACGTCCACACAATGTAGTGAGAAACTCACCTGATTATAGTCGACTACAGCGTTTATCTCTGCTTCGTATTCCCTCTTTAACTGTTAACACCGTAAGACATTTATCACTCTTTACTCCTTAACTATACCATAGTTGCTTCACTAGACCCTTCCATAATTCCAACATGATACCTCGTGATTTATCAAGTAAAGGATAGCCAGGTAGAAGATTAGTTGGGATGGCAGGATCCTTTCAGCATTTTAGCCTTTCGGAAAATCCAACAACCAGATCCCAAGTAATCGGCCTAGACACCATCCTCGTAAGTAAATCACTCGGTATTATTTTTGGAATTACGAATAGTATAACCTCTACATATTATAGTTTAACACTTATAAACTACTAGAGAAATACGATAGTGATTACTCACTTAAGATTGGCGTTTTCGCAAAGCCTTGGCACGTTTCCTGTTCCGCTCTTCCAGCACTTCCCGAGCACCTCGTTACCAGCTACCGCTCGCTCCTAACTCCTCCTGACCTATTTTCCTCACCAGAACACTCATCGATATCGTAAGGTTGTTTGGTGTTTGTTGTGGGTTGAAATAAAGAAGTTGGGCCTCTATTTATAGGGCTTGAAAACACTATTTACGACGTCATCACGACATCATCGTCGACGTCATCACGACATCATCGTCGACGTCATCACGAGGTAAGCGCTTACTTCATTTCTCGGATACTATTCACGCCTGAGTTACTATTCATGCCGGAGTTACTATTCACGCTGGAGTTACTATTCACTTTTTTTTTTTTGAAAAACGGTCGTTACAAGTTCTCCCCCCTTTATAAGATTCTGTCCCCGGAATCTCCAACGTTGACATACACTTATTCTTCCACTCAATCATTCTCTATTTCAACACAATACGGTTGTATTAGTAAACCCAATGGGTATTACAATACTGGCACATTAACCACCTCTAATCAACTAGGCCAACCTATTGAGACTAATAAGTACTCGTTATGTAATCTCATATACTCACAATACTGACATCATGGATGCAAGCTACTTGTTATGCATCGTATAATCATAATCACATGTTCTCCACATCATATCACAACCCCTGCTATTCACAACCTCAACAGCTCAGCTATTCACCAGACACCCGACTGTATGTGTGTTAGAACTGCCAGCCAATAAAGCCATCACAACACTTGTATGTGGTCCCACCACAATTACTGCTCATAAGATCCACAACACATATGTGGTCTTACCAAATATGGCCCCACTAAATAAGTGGTCACAACCACAAGTACTATTAACCCCCAGAATAAATGGTCACAACTACAAGTTACCAGTAGCCCCACGGAATAAGTGGTCTCAACCACAAGTACAAGTAGCCCCATAGCATAAGTGGTCCCAACCACAATACTAGTAGCCCCACCTAATAAGTGGTCCCAACTACAAGTATAAGTGGCCCCACAGAATAAACAGCTTTTCGCTTTAAAGGCTTAACGGTTATCACACATATGGCTGCACAGCTCTGCAACCAACCACATGACACCAAGAATCCTCATATCAGCTCAGCCTCCACATACAACTACAAAATCTCCACCCACCATAGGATACCATATCCATGGTTATCACCACTTAATACTCACGTATTCGTTCGCACAGCTAATATCAACTAAATATTCAACCAGCTACCGACACAGTTTATCCACGATTACTTGCCTACGAGTTACCTACTTAAGAGGTATTCACTTAGTCTATTACCCAACACACATATGCTAACAAGATAGTTATCTTGGCCAGTTAGTAATATTTTCTCAACTCATTATTTTCATATACTAACAGATTTTAAGTACATGATACATTGATAGGCCACATCTAGCCTATTATGATACATTCGTTCATAGTATTCACTACCTACATGAATACCCTTACGCCACACCACTATGTCATCTGCACTCTCACGAGTTGTTATTATATGTCCATCCCGTATACATGTACTTCTCTTGTACGGGAATGGATAAAACTCTAATTCTACAAACATACGACACCACATATAAAACCTTATGTTTCTAGCATGTACACGTATATCTGTACGTATATTTTTCACATCTATATACTGCTTTAGTTCACGTATGTCTTCTTCCAAATTATGCCATCCAGTTACTGGATCCCAATTTCTGCTGATACGCTCACATACATCCTCAGCCTTCATCATTATCGTACTACAGTCATCTCACACACTTCGTATATAAAACTTGTTAACCAGCAACTGTAGATGACCTGGAAGCCTCACATATATCTCCATATCTGGAAATGAAATTTGCGACTTACGCTCTTCTCTAAATAACATTACGTTTATTTATAGTCAATCAAAATCGACTATTCTAGCAATCAACATCTTCTTTTTATCATCCCTTATCTGTGCTTTTCTTAGTAACGAAGAGACTTAACGTGTCACTTTTGCACAGCTCATCTACTATAGTCACATCAACTGTTCATTAGTTAATTATTAAGAAATGAAACGTCACTAGATTCTCAATCTCCAGCGTCCTAATTGATCCCAATAAACTCTATGATTGCCAACCAATAGAATGGACAAATACAGTTTATCAGCATATACACCAATTAGTTATACCCTTAGTGTATTGGATTCCTTACGACCAACTCCCGATTCGAACGCGGATCCTGTGCTTTCAATAGTAGGAGCTCTACTACTATCTTCCACACCTACCCTCGTTCGTTTCAGAACTTGTCCAGAAGTCCCCAATTTACTTCTCACGATAATTTTACCACCTATACCCCAGGTTGTTTTACGAACATAGTCGTAGAAAATTTTTCACATAAAAGGATTTACCTTATGGATATCACTTATCAAGGAACATGCAACTTGGCCAACTCAAAAATTCTAGGACTATTTAGTTCCTACTGCCTACACTTTAATGGCATTTAAGCACACATATATTACAGAAATAGCAACAAAGACTAAGCACTTAACCTTTTCCCCACTGACGACGGCTGACGGTACACACTGCGTCTTTGCAGCAACATTCATTTAACCCCTTACTCGAAAAACAACTTATAATTTCTTGTAAAAATATTTCCAAAGAAAACTTTTAAGTCTCAAGCTTGAGATCAAAACCCATCAAATGAGTCTGATTCACTCAAGCCTTGGCTCTGATACCAACTTGTAACACCCAAATAAAACATCTTCATTTAAATAAATATCAATTTATTCAATAATTAACATTTTGAAGATATTAGAAATCATTTTAAACATCAATTCACCGCATGAATCCCCAATTAAGCAGCATCAGTGTGTACTCGTCATGTCTGGCCGTCATTTCCACCTGTACAACCTGAAATGGTAATTTAATAGGGAAGGATAAGCACACGGCTTAGTGAGCTCCAACAACTACACAGCATATCAGTTCCACATACTTTACCCCTAACAGGAAAAATACAACCACACGTCACATAATCTACTCTACCCAGTATATTGGATTATAACCTCCTATACGTATCTGCTCAGTAAATCTAATTCCCCTGCTCAGCACTTAAAGTCATGCATACCCTGTACGTCGAGTCATGCGTATCTGCTCAGTGTATTTTGCACGTATCTCTATATTACTCAGTACGTCGAGCCCACACACACCATAACCCAACACATACAATTATAACAGAAAGATATATATCAATAATATGCACAACTTGGTACCATTTACCAACATCTTATAAACATCTTATAAGCACACAAAATACAGTAAAGGACATATAACGTCCACACAATGTAGTGAGAAACTCACCTGATTATAGTCGACTACAGCGTTTATCTCTGCTTCGTATTCCCTCTTTAACTGTTAACACCGTAAGACATTTATCACTCTTTACTCCTTAACTATACCATAGTTGCTTCACTAGACCCTTCCATAATTCCAACATGATACCTCGTGATTTATCAAGTAAAGGATAGCCAGGTAGAAGATTAGTTGGGATGGCAGGATCCTTTCAGCATTTTAGCCTTTCGGAAAATCCAACAACCAGATCCCAAGTAATCGGCCTAGACACCATCCTCGTAAGTAAATCACTCGGTATTATTTTTGGAATTACGAATAGTATAACCTCTACATATTATAGTTTAACACTTATAAACTACTAGAGAAATACGATAGTGATTACTCACTTAAGATTGGCGTTTTCGAAAAGCCTTGGCACGTTTCCTGTTCCGCTCTTCCAACACTTTCCGAGCACCTCGTTACCAGCTACCGCTCGCTCCTAACTCCTCCCGACCTATTTTCCTCACCAGAACACTCCTCGATATCGTAAGGTTGTTTGGTGTTTGTTGTGGGTTGAAATGAAGAAGTTAGGCCTCTATTTATAGGGCTTGAAAACACTATTCACGACGTCATCACGACATCATCGTAGACGTCATCACGAGGTAAGCGCTTACTTCATTTCTCGGATACTATTCATGCCGGAGTTACTATTCATGCCTGAGTTACTATTCACGTCGGAGTTACTATTCACTTTTTTTTTGAAAAACGGTCGTTACACGAACCAAGGGAAGTGAGTTTGTTGATGCGTTGTCTTGGGAGGAGTTTGTTCAGCGGTTGAAAGGCAAGTCTTGTTCAGCAAGGCATCGGGAGAACTTGGTCAATGAATTCTTTGCACTTGCAAAGGAAAAACAGACAGTTGACGAGTACACTAAGAAATTTTGTGAAATGTTGACGTTTTTGGAAGATACATTACCGACTGAGGCTGGAAGGATAAACCGGTATGTCAATGGGTTACCGGGGGACTACTCATTAGAGGTTGGCAAAGCTACTACTCTCGATGAAGCCATTGAATCTGCGGCTAGAGTTGAGAGCATGATAGAGAAAAAGGCCAAAGAACGACAAGCTTTTGGGGAGAAGCGGAAGTCTTCAGGAATCTCTGGAGCAAGCAAGAAGAGTCGTTTTTCATCGGGATTTTCTAAGCAAAGTGAGGTCAAAGAATGTAAGAAGTGTGGAAAGAGGCACAGTGGGGAATGCAAGAAGGGCACTGGTAGGTGCTACAAATGTGGTCTTCCGGGCTACCAAGCCAAAGATTGCAAGGTGAAGGATATTAGCGAAGTGGAATGTTACAATTGCCACGAAAAAGGCCATTACAGTACCAACTGTCCAAAGAAGAAAAATGAAACATTAGTTTCCACTGCAAGTAATAAAAAGACGGAGCCATCAAAGACAAAAGGGAGAGCGTTTCAGATGACCCTTAAAGAGGCCAAAGAGGATCAGGACGTGGTGGCAGGTACACTCATTGTAAACTCCCAACCTGCTTATGTTTTTTTGATTCTGGAGCACATTTCTCTTTTGTGTCCCATGAATTTCGTAAGCGTCTGAACATACCAATGAAACCCTTAGATGATGTTTGTGTAATAGAAGTCGCGAATGGAGAGCTGGTTACGGTACGTCATGTGTATGAGAAATGTCCAATTGAGATTAATGGGTGAATTTTAAAGGCGAATTTACTACCTATCGGGATTAAAGGATTCGATGTTGTTATTGGAATGGATTGGCTGGGGGCTTATAATGCTAAGATACTTTGCGTAAAACGAATAGTATCGATTAAATTGCCTGATGGTAGCAAAGTTTACATATATGGGGAACGTCGGAAGAACATGCAAAGTCTCATTACTGCTATTAAGGCCCGTAAATGCATCCATAAAGGGTGTGAATCGTTTATCGCTTATGTGATGAATGGGAAGAAAGAGAAGCAGAAGATGGAGGATATAAAAATGGTCAATGAATTCCCTGAAGTTTTCCCTGATGACTTACCTGGGTTACCACCCATTAGGCAAGTCGAATTTCGCATTGACCTGGTCCCTGGAGCAAGTCCCATTGCTCGTGCGCCGTACCGTCTTGCTCCTACAGAGATGAGAGAACTTATGTCTCAGTTGCAAGAACTTCTTGACAAAGGGTTTATTCGTCCCAGCTCTTCTCCTTGGGGAGCTCCAGTGTTGTTTGTCAAGAAGAAGGACGGTACTATGCGTATGTGTATAGATTATCGCGAGCTCAATAAGGTGACAATCAAGAATCGATATCCTTTGCCGCGAATTGATGATTTATTTGATCAGTTACAGGGAGCTAGTTATTTCTCTAAAATTGATCTTCGTTCTGGATATCATCAAGTAAGGGTGAAGGATGAAGATGTATGTAAGACTGCATTCCGAACTCGATATGGTCACTATGAATTTTTAGTGATGCCATTCGGCCTCACTAATGCCCCAGCCGTGTTTATGGACCTTATGAATAGGGTCTGTAAACCTTTTCTTGACAAATTTGTTATCGTTTTCATCGACGATATTCTAGTCTATTCGAAAAGTGAAGCGGAGCATGAAGTGCACTTACGTGAAGTGTTGTATACCTTGAAGAATGAACAGTTATACGCGAAGTTGTCATAGTGTGACTTTTGGTTGCAGGAAGTTCAATTTCTGGGCCATGTTGTTTCAGCTGAAGGTATTAAAGTGGATCCAGCAAAAATAGAAGCGGTAATGAAATGGGAGCCACGGAAGACACCCACAGAAGTTAGGAGTTTTCTTGGATTAGCCGGATATTACCGACGGTTTATTCAAGATTTCTCTAAGATAGCAGTGTCATTGACTCAGTTGACTCGAAAGGAGGTGAAGTTTACCTGGGGAGAAAAATAGCAAGAAGCCTTTGAAATATTAAAGAAGAAGCTATGTGAAGCTCCAGTATTATCTTTACCAGAAGGCACAGAAGAGTTTGTAGTATACAGCGATGCGTCTAATAGAGGTCTCGGTTGTGTACTTATGCAACGGGGCAAAGTCATTGCCTACGCCTCTAGACAGCTAAAAGATGCAGAGACACGTTATACTACTCATGATTTGGAATTGGCTGCAATTGTGTTTGCATTGAAGATCTGGAGACACTATCTGTATGGGACGAAATGCAAGATATATACAGATCACAAAAGTCTACAATATATTTTCACTCAAAAAGAATTGAATTTAAGACAGACAATATGGATCGAGCTCGTGAATGATTATGATTGTGAAATAATATATCACGAAGGAAAAGCTAACGTAGTAGCCGATGCTTTAAGCCGAAAGACTCGTGAAAAAGTTGTTAAAGGGAGGTCCATGAGAATTGAAGTGGTCTCAACCTTAATTCAAAAGATTAAAGAAGCTCAAAACAGTGCTTTAACCGAAGATAATATAAAGAAGGAAAAGCTTGGGAAAAAGGTGGTGTTTGAAGTAAATACACAAGGGTTGCGTACTTTTAAAGGACGTATTTGGGTTCCCAAATATGGAGCAACCAGAAAGATAGTCTTGGATTATTCTCACAAATCCAAGTATTCTATACATCCTGGAAGTACAAAAACATATCAAGATTTGAAGCAGCATTACTGGTGGCCAGGAATGAAAAAGAGAATAGCAAAGTACATATCACACTGTGAGACTTGTGCACAAGTAAAAGCAGAACATCAGGTGCCGTATGGTAATGCGCAGTTGTTGCAGATACCAGCAGGGAAGTGGGAAGAAGTGACCATGGATTTTGTCATGGGGCAGCCGAGAACACGAAAAGGACATGACAGTATATGGGTCATTGTCGATAGACTGACCAAAAGCGCCTTATTCCTCGCGATCAAAGAAACTACCCCACTTGGAGCATTAGCTCAGCTGTACATTGATGAAGTGATTAGACTTCATGGAGCACCTTTGTCTATAGTCTGAGATAGAGATCCTCGATTCACGTCCAACTTTTGGGATTTTCTACAAGAAAGGATGGGAACTCGAATCAAGATGAGTACAGCCTATCATCCTCAGACAGATGGACAAAGCGAACGTACTATCCAGACATTGGAAGACATGTTGAGATCATGTGCCATCGATTTTGGAGGTAATTGGGATGAGCACTTACCATTGGTAGAATTCTCGTATAACAACAGTTATCACTCAAGCATCAAGATGCCGCCTTTTGAAGCGTTATACGGTAGAAAGTGTAGAACACCAGTATGTTGGTTAGAAGCTGGTGAAAAAAAACTCACTGGGCCAGAAATTGTAAGAATGACGAATGAAAAGATTGGGGTGATACAGACCAACACGAAAGCCGCACAAGATCGCCAAAGAAGCTACTCAAATTTAAAGAAAAGACCCTATGATCTAAAAGAAGGTGATTTGGTGATGATAAAAGTATCACCTTGGAAGAGGATGATAAGATTTGGCAAGATAGGGAAGTTGAGTCCAAGATATATTGGACCTTTCAAAATTTTGAAAAGAATTGGATTACAAGCATTCAAACTAGAACTACCACCAGAACTCAAAGGAATACATGATACATTTCATGTATGTTATCTCAAGAAATACTTTGGGAAGAAGGAGTTAACCATTCCTTTAGAAGAAATAAGGGTGGAAACACCCATCAGACTAGTTGAAGAACCAGAAGCGATGTTAGAGGTGAAAACCAAGAAGCTAAGGAACAAAGAAATTGACCTAGTATTGGTCAAGTGGAAACATTCACTGGGCTCGGATTTGACTTGGGAAACTTTGGAAAGCATGAAGAAAAGATACCCTAATTTTACAGATTATGAAGCGATTCCGAGGACGGAATCCTAATTAGGGGGAGGTCGTTGAAACGACCAAAAATTTATAATATAAATATGTAAACTAAGGTGTGTGTAATTTAAGTTTTATATGTAAATTTTATGAGAAATTATGGTTGTAAGGGTAATTCAGTCATTTTACCATAAAAAGGGTAAATTGGTCATTTGACCATATGCAGAAATTATTATAAAAAAAAATTATTATAGTTTAGGACTAAAAATGTGAAAGATTAGATTCTATGAAAAGATAACTGATTTTTGGTGGCCAAAGTTCAAGGAAGTGAACTAGAGGGACCAAAACTGCAAATATGGAATAATAAATATGAGGAAATATCTCATTTCCTTCACCAGAAATCAGAAGAAATCTCTGGAGAATTCTGGAGCTACGGGACTTGAAGGTTCACGAGTTTGGAGAGCACGGAGATTTTTAGCAAGAATTCAAGATATTAAACCAAACCAAGGTTAGTAATCAAGTTTCTAGCTTCATTTCGTGAGTGTTCTTCACAGGAAGAACATGCAACTGGAATTGCAGTTATGATCCAAGAGGTTTAATTGATCTCAAAGCCTCAAATATGTTTATGTTGTAAGAACACATATCAAAACATGAAAGTAGGTTGTTATTCTTGAAAATTTGGAGGTTTGTCTAAGAACCCTAAATCATAAGTTCATATGATCAACTTGATTATAATGGGTTTTAATGAGTTCCAAATGCTGTAATTGTTGAAAGAAATCAATAGAAGTGATTGGTTTTGGACAATTTCAGTTTTGGATCAAAAATGTGAAAAAACGGGAATTATTAGAAATGGGTTGGAATCACCAATTCCATTGTTTAAAATCTGAGATAAATGAATGGTTTTGGTCTTAAAACAATCCCTAATGATTAAGTCATGTATTAAGGGCTTAATATGGGAAAATGGGAAATTGTAGCATAAAAATCGGACAAAACAGACTGATCTGCAGCAGATCGCGTCGCGATCTCCTTGAGGATCGGGTCGCGATCCTGCGCCTGGAGAAAAATGACCAAAACACTCCTGCCTTCTGTTAAGTGAATTCCAATTTTGGGATTTGGGGTTAGACTTATCCGTTTGACCTTAAATTTTAAACATATGTCTAATATGGTATGAAACTTCATAATAAATTGTCGGAATGAAAATACGACCTCCCGAGGGCACTGTAGTAAATACGTATAAAAGACAATTTATATAAAGTTAGTTATTTAGAAGTTATACACATGTTTTGACCATTAATGGTATAATAAGGACTCTAATATGTTATAGAGTCAATTAGAATGTAAATTAATGTATCATATACTACATATAGGTGCAAGTCAAGTAATTGGACATCGAAAGGGTAAAGAACCAAGGGACGTCTAATCGACTTTTCAAGAGTTGTAAGGTGAGTACATGTAGTATTTTTACCCATTTTGGGATACATGGCAAGTAAGTAAGTATTCTTCAGATTTCATATAATATTTTTATGTGTGGAAATATTTGCAAGAATGATATATTTTCTAGCTTATATGGAAAGTAAACTGCTATATTTGAAAGTATGATTTTGGCAATAGCCTAGATTATGGTAAAAGCATGTTTAAGTCTAAAGCTTGGCATTTAGCCATTATGTGTACAAGTAATGTTTCAGTTTCCAGAAAGTATTTTTATATATGACTGGTATTATGGCTAGCAATGTTAGTAAGGGAACTATGTTCCACCTACCCGGGTTAGGTAAGGAGTCTACTGGGAAAACCACTTCGCGAAGTAGGCTGCCTCAGCACTTCTACTGTGAGGATTGATCCGTTCTTTCTAGCTGTAGAGACTTGGGGTATCACTTATAGTGATTAAATCCCTAAGTATAAAAATCCAGCAAGTTTGTAAAACCAGTCAAAGAAAGTATGAAAGAAGTTATTTTTTGAAAGATATAAAATGAAATGGTTTTGAAAGATAAAAAGTTATAGTATATTAATACTATAAAGTTTTGGCAAATGTTATATTATAAAATTTTTATAAAAGGTTGAAAAGGGAGATTAAATGTTTGAGTCTAAAACTCATGTAACTCACGAGACATTTTGTCTTACGTATTTTATTTTTATGCCATGTATTCCAGGTTCAGGTATGAAGTTGTGAGATAGTATGAAGATGTAAAATAAGTCCTAGAGTGTAAAAGAGTGGAGCTTGATACAGCTATTATGTATTGGTATTGATTAAATCCTTTCTCTTAAACTTATGGTTGTTTGGTATGTAATTGTAACACCCTTTGTTGTACTTAAACAAATTTTATGGTTTTTGTTGAACCGTATTTTGTAAAACATGCTTTTATCTAATATGATGGTTTGTAAAAAGTTGGGGTGTTACATTCAGGAAGTAAAACATGCGAAAGCGAAACATAAAATCTGACTGGCAGCTACTCCTGCTTATTACCAAGTCTCCACGAGGTAATCACCAAGTCGGATTTATCATAACTATTATCGGTTTCTTATTCTCTTTTAAACTTTCAATTCAAGCCTTTTATATCTATGTCTATTTTAACTCAATGACCTTTTCACTCTTTCTATGTATCCTAGTGTCTAACACATATACACTTTATTGCAGATAATCCAATCGGATACTCTTCCAATAATATCTCAATTTGTCATTCTGTCTTTCTCTCTCACAACTCCATTCCGATGATGTGTACCGTGACTGCCCATGGTTCTCGGGGTCTTTAGTCTACATGACCACACCCTAAGACTATTTCGAGGCATCATGATGTGCCGGTGAACCACACGCGCTCCATCAAGTCATCAGGAATCTTGTGATAGGATATGTTCATAACACTTCTGATCGGTCCAGGAATCTTGTGGAACCTGATGTAATCTTATCCCAAACCCTTTTGGATTCCAAAGATTACTAATAATCCTTGTGTCATGACTTCCGGAAACCATTTCCTTTCGGATACTCTTTCTTATGCATCTTGAACCTCATCAAGACCATATTCTCAATGGGTAAGTCTATACTGTCAATTTCATCTATCCGATAGATGTCTGTGAACTATGTGAGTATGTTTTATTTCTTTCATGCCAAGTCATCACACTTTGTAATGATAGGAAACTCTTTTCCTGTCTTGAATCTTATCAAGATCATATTGGCAGAATTTCAATCTATCTAATAGATGTTCACGACCACCTAAGTATGGTGTATCTCTTAAAGTCATTCATAGCGAACTGTTTCTTAACACCAAGTCATTACACTTTGTAATGATAAGAGACGTTTCCTAGAACTAGTATGTAACCTACATACATGTGATAGCAGATAACAACGATACTCCCACTGGCTTTGATACGGTTATATGACTTTTTCAGACTATTCACAAAATCCAGAACTTTTGGCACACTTTGCGAAACCGAAATCCAAACCATTCCGACATATTAAATGAAATCTTCCAGGCTATTCATAAAATCCAAACCTTTTGGCCTATTTTGAGAATCTGAATATCCTTTCTTGCGAGATGCCTATGAGACGAATCCCGGGGCCATGTACTTTTTGTAATGGCATGCTCTATGTGAGTCCCTATTAGTGTGCCGGTAAACCACACACGCTCCACTAACGACTCACACTATGCCACGCAGAATCCTCTCGGATTTCATCTTCTTTTGAGAGTGCCTCTCTCGGAATTAATTTCTTAACCCCAAGTGATGACTCATTCAACCAGATGTTCTGTAAGTACATTTCTGTGATCCCTTCTTTTGATGATTCAATTACTCACATTGGTTCCTAGACCAGTTGTAAAATCAATCAAACGGTCACATAGACTGTGTCTCGTGCAAAGGTTCTCTTATTTGGCAGCAACTGGGCTCACCAATGCTTCCTAGTAGTCGGATTTCTTATCCGTACCATCTTTAGTGTTTTACCACTGATCGGTATGTCACCTAGATCATAACTCCTTATGACGGTGACCAACACTACAGGTCAAGCGAAGAGAGGGTATGTCAGGTTTAACAGGAATCCGATTCCTGGTCAAGGCCCAGTGGTGACTAAAGGTTCTTTCACTTGGCTAATCCTTGAACTCCTTCAGGATTATTCTTACTCCCACTGTTTCCTTAGAACATGAGCTCTTTCTAAAAGGGCTCTTCTTTCAAAGGATAATCGGGATGGCCAATGAAACGACATCGCTGATCAGTTTCAGGCTTGTCATGAGATTCAGACGAATGCTACATGACCCTGGACTTTCTATGTACTAGTGGGACGATCCCAGCTTTACATTTCAGACAGTGTCGGCATAACCTACTTAGTCTAAGATATGGTCAGAATATGGTTTCTACGGTCTAACTGGTTGAATAACCATTAATGTTCTTGGAAGAGGATAAACAATGAAACATTTTCTCAGTCTATGTTGTCACTCAGGTTCTGTTGATCTTATACGTCCTTTGAAATCCTTGAACACTTCAAGGTTCCAATCAATCGTTTATTTCGATAAGCGAAGCTATATTTATCAAACTATTTGGCAACTATCATGAAGTATAACTATTCGTGTTCTGTTCGAAGATTCGAGCAATACACAGTAACTTATGTGTCTGTTGCTCAAAATCTTAAGGTCTTTTACATCTCTATGTAAATTTATGACTTTGTTAATATTGTTCAAGACATGCAATCATCACCTGACTCCAAGTCAATTGATTCCAAAATCCTATCCATTGGATCTTTGGGTGATGCATTTCTTGCAACAACTGGTTTTTTTAAGAACTCAATTCATCACGTGACTCTAAGTCAAATAATTCCAAAGTCCTGTCCAACTGGACCTTTGGTTGAAGTGATTCTCATAAAATTCACTTTAACAATCATAAGGAACACAATTCATAAATCCAATCCCATTGGATGTATCAACATTCAAGTTATTACAATTTACGTCATCAACACATTCACACAACATTTCGAGGACAATTAAAACAATCATGTTTTAAAAGAAAAATATTTTATTAAACCAGAATTATCCTCAGAACATTGTACCATGCGAATTCATGTCATATGTATCTATAAACTAATAACAAGAACAAATATCTAGCTTAACTCCAAAAATGCACGAGCTCTAGATCCAATCTGAATATGCTCCTGTGCGACAACATCTTGCATCCTACAGAGTCCGTGCATACAGAGCAAATGTGAGAAACACATCCTGTATCAAGGAAATGAGGATCAGGTATTTTGAGTTTTAAGATATTACTGAGTTTGCCAAACGGTTTGGCTTTGGAGCATTTTTCTAATCTTTCTGTGACTGTGTCCCACCTTTTGGATTCCCAGTTTGAAACATCGAACAATCGGTCCAAACGATCTGGATCATTTCTTGATGCTCCTTAATACTGGACTCAATCCTGAAGCAGCTGAATCAATGGAAATATGCTTCTCCATGAACTACTCATACAGAGTCGACATTGTCTTATCCGGCTACCCTTTCTTTTCATCTGGATGAACAGATCAGCGAGTCGAGCTAACGCTTAACTCCCGATTACAAAGGGAAACCAATTTTGTACTGTTCGCCTATGTATCCCTCAATCTCGGGAACACGCAAACTGGTGCTACTTCCTTCTAGCTTGCAACTTCAAGCTCTTTGAAGATCCTAGTTCGTTCCCTTTATTCAACCAATTCTCGGAACCTTTCCTCAACCAGCTGCGCTAACTTATCTGACCCCAGGAATTCTAAATACCTGCGGAACTCGGGGTAAATGATCAATAGCATAAGGCAACGAACTTCCTTGAACTCAATAGTCAAGGAGTCATGCTCATCACAAGCTGCTATGTGATACCATGTTTGGGAGTGGACACTCAGTCGGATATGGTTCGCCAGCAAAACTAAGAACTATTCTCTAATTGCCAAACCATATCACACATCCAAGGCCAGTCAACCTTACCATATTTAATATTTAACAGGTGCTTTCTGAAGCTCTCAGAAATGGGTGAAGGAGGGGAAGGAGGAGAATGACACTTTCTTCAGACATATATAAAATTTGAATTTATTAGTTTAATTAATCCTTTTAAATAATTACCCAATTTATTATTTAACAAGGCTAGGATCCAAAATACCCCAACTATGTTGTGAAGAGGGATGCCGTAATCACAACACAATGGTCATTAAGGTAGATAACATTTATCAATTTCAGTCTTATGAAATTCTTAGATCTGTGAGATTCATTGAACTGTTTAATGGCATGTTTAATCTCGGATATGCCCCACCGTTTGTGACTGGGATGTCGACGATCACAAACCGGGTGTGAATAACCATGCAAATTAGCTTGGTACTCTCGGGGTCAATTACCATCTCAAATTGATGTGCCGGTTAACCACACACGCTCCATCAACAATGATAACACCCGAGAAACCCATTGCCACTCTTTATGAACCCCTGTTGGTGTGCCGGCAAACCACACACGCTCCACCAACGTTTCATAAAGTGCAATGTGCAATTTCATGGATTAGCATGAAATTCACATTTTTCCTAAAGTAACTAGATTGGGAATTTTGTAAAGTGTTCTAGTACTTTGATCATCATACTTTTAATGATTAAGCGGTCCTATCAAACCTGTTCGGCTAACGACCCTCCACTGATCAGGCGAGCGGTGGGTGAGAGTGGACACCCATTAGACCGCCATTTTATAGGCAGTCTCCTTATACCCACTTTATAGATCAGCTTCGTGAATGAGGCCTACTATTGATTTGACTGACCAATTATCTTATATATATAATATTAACATTTAATAATAAAATATATAAGATGTATTTTAAACCTTTTAAAATATTTCTTGGTTTATCTTTTAATTTTTCGAAATTTAACTATTAAACTTAAAATTAAATTAAACCTTTTTTTAATTGATTTAATTTATCTTTTAATTAAACAATTAATTAAATTAATTAAATCTAGATATTCTAAACTTCTAAAATAATCTTGGTTTATCCTTTAATTTTTTCGAAATTTAAACAATTAAATTTAAAATTAAATTAAACCTTTAAATGATTTAATTTATCCTTTAATTAAATAATTAATTAAATTCTGATAGGTATCACAAATTAATCATATTAATTTAAACCTATCTCAAACCCCCTAAAATTCGAAATTCAAATAAATGGGTTTAAGGTTATCCATTTAATTAATTAATTAAAGTTACCAAAAATAGAAAACCTTCTAAACCCTGTCCCTTATTCGAAAATCAAAGAGGGGAGGGGCTAGGGTTTTCAAAACCCTAACCTATTTCGAAATCTTGATGATTAGGGTTTATAAGCTTTAAACCCTAATTTTTAGGAAAAACTATTACAACAATTCAATAAGAAAACAACCAAATGCTCTGATACCACTGAAAGGTTTTCTGCAAATCTATGAACTAAAACCCTAAGTTCACATGCAACCTAGATTGGATCTATGTTTTCTTACTTTGAACATGTAACTAAATTCCTAAAGGCCAAAAAAAATTTAACTAAAAGAATAAATCAGAAAAAACTAACCTTTAGGTTTTCTTGGAAGCTGAGTAGCACAAGTGTCCTGCCTCAAATGAGATCACACCCAAGCAAGGAGGGAGGAGAACGAAATTTCTAGAGAGAGTACGGAAGAATGGCGCAGGTTTATGATCTCTGTGGCTCCCTATTTATAGCCTCCAAAAGATGATCAGATAAACCTTTAGAGATAAACCTTTTTGAATTCAAATTAAGATAAACCTTTATCTTAATAATTCAAACCTATTTATCTATGATATTAAATTTCGAAACTATATATATATCATATATAATTTTCGCCACTTTTAATATTACTAAAATTGTCACTTACTCAACTATTGAATAATTATAATTCTAGTCCCTGCACCTTTAATTAATTAAATTAATCACCAAATTAATTCCAATTAATTCCAGATTAATTTCTAATTAATTAATATATTTTCTAATTAATATATTATCACTTTAGTATATTAATAAACTATTTATTTTATTTCTATTGATTTATTAATCACATAATAAATCAATCTTTCTCTCTACTGAACTTTCTACCAAACCTCCAGCTATGAGGGCAACCCAAATGGTAAATACAAATTATTAGTCATGGCTTAGACACCTAATCCAACATATATATATATATATATATATATATATATATATATATATATATATATATATATATATATATATATATATATATATATATATATATATATATATATATATATATATATATATATATATATATATATATATATATATATAATTCTTGAAGCCCAATTTTTTTTTGAAATACATATGAAATTTGGGCTGGTCCATTTGTTACGTGTACACTAGATTGTAGTCGGATATTCAAAAAAAATAAAGACAACCCTAAACCTAATTCACTATTTTCGTCTGTATTAAAAAAAAGGGTAAATTGCATAAAAGTCACTAACTTTTCCAATTTTCTCGATTTTGACACCGTATTTTTAGTTTTTGCAATTAAGTCATTATGTTTTCAGAAAATTGCAATTAAGTCATTATGTTTTCCAAAAAGTTGCGAAAATGACCATATGACAGGATGGCAACAGGTTACCAGGTCATATGGTCAAATTTGCAACTTTCAGAAAACATAATGACTTAATAGCAAAAATATAACATAGTGTCAAAATCGAAAAATCTGGAAAAGTTAGCGAATTTTATGCAATTTACCCTATGCAATTTATATAACTTAATCACGTTACATGCCTAATACGTGTCCAAAAAATTAAATTTGTTGTATTAGGTAATTTACAATTGTATTCTGTTTTGGAACAATAACATGGCAATTCCACGAACAATATTGTTGCTGAAGATTCACATGAACACATTAAAAGAATTTTATTAAATAATAACCAAGTTTTGCTTTTGTATCATTGTAAAATTCTATTTTATTTTTGTACATTTATATAAATCAATGAACGAACATCAATATAGATTTTTATAACCCATCATATAAAGACATTGTTTACATAACCAATTACCCAATAGGATATTGACACTGAGGGATCGTAAGTTAGTTGTTATTCGTATGCATTTATCCTAAATATTTTTGAAATTCCATTTTAGGTCAATAAATTTGATTACTTTAAATGGAAAAACAAGGTAACAACAAATTTATTTTTTGGAAAGAAAGAACACAAGATATTTACGTGGAAAACCCAAATCAGGAAAAACCACGGGCGGAGGAAGCCGAGAACCAATTCACTATAATATTAAGTGTTTACATAGATAGAGGAAAGAAAACAAATATATCAAATATATATTTGTATGAATATGAGAGAAAGATGAAGATGTAATTTGAGGTGTGTTTTTCATGAATGAGTTTCTATCCTATATATAGGAAATTTGTTGCATGCCATTTTAGAAAATCTTGGCACACAAATGTTAAATATTCATGGCAGTATCTAGCCACAATTGAAAACAATTTTTTTTATCCATGCCAACTTTGAAAGTAGCCTTTGAATTGTGAAGTCATACTCCACAAACACAATGGAACATATTTGTTGCAAGAAGGAAGAATGTGGAAGAAGCTATGTATCATACTCGTAGCCAAGCCACCACAGGCAAGAACCAATCCGACAGAAGAAACAACATCAAGAAAGCATGAAGTGCCAACATGTAGCAAAACCTGTCACACCACTGAGGGTTGCTTCGTGAAGATAGGGTATCCAGATTAGCAGGACACTTGTTAACGGAAAACGATGATAGAACAAAATAAAATAACCAAGGCCCAAGGCAGCCAATGTCGAGTCGAACTAGAATCTAGCCGAATATCCAGGCTTAGTCTAGAATAATACACGAAGCTAATACGACAGTTGGGTGATATGCAAAACCGGAAGTCAATATTGCATGCACGCTTTGTTTTGACACACGTCACACACCTTGGGTCAACGACTTAGGGGCCACGACATATATTGTGTGTCGTGATTGTCCTCTCTAATATGATAAACTCCAACGAGGTGATACTCGTTAGCATACTAAACATGATAGCATTCCCACCAAAGAAATATGAAATACGCTTCTTCCAAATAATATGGAGATAAACGAAGTTTTATACATACCCAACTTCAAATGCAGCCTCTATTTGTAAGTAAAATTACTAAAGATTTTAACTGCTTCGTGAAATTCTTACCGGATGTCTTAGAGTGGGATCTTCAGCTCGAACAATAACCAAAGATAAATGCAGAGAGTATGATGTTGTTTGTTTTTTTTTGTGCAGATCTTCTTGATCACTTTTGTCTGCACCATGCAGACGGCGCGCAGACATAGAGCTTCATAAAGTGTTTGTTTTTTCAAAAACCGCATACATAAAAATGTTTGCGCGTCCTCTTCTTGGAGCAAATATGGACCAACATGTTGAAAGGTTTTCAAAACTCTTCTGGTAACAAAATAATACTTTTTTTAAACTAAAAAATATGCATATCTCTCGTTCATCTCCTACAATCGAGTAAATACGCATCCCTTCCAACCGGTTTTTCTAGTTCTTCTCTTCCTTGCGTTGACCAAAACCGCCGACGTCGGCTACACCATCACCGTTGTTACTGCCAACACCTTCCTCTACCGTTTGCTACGCCGACACCAACCTTCTCCCTTCTCCTTCCAACCGCTTTTGCTACACCGAACAACCTTCCTGCACCGACAATTTCTTTTTTCTCAACAGCAGTAACCGATTTTTCTTTGTAGGGTTGCGATTTTGTATGCTAGGGTTCCGATTTTGGTACTCTAGGGTTCCGATTTTGGTATTCTAGGTTCCGTTTTCTGCTGATGGTTGTGTTCTAGAGTTCAATGTTGTTGATTAAATAGTTTTCTAGGTTGCTGATTTTTTTTTTTGAATCTGAAGTTGTGAATCATGTTTTGATTTTTGAATCTGATTTCCTGATTTGTTGAGTTTGCTAAATTGATGAGTTTGCTGAATTTTTTGAATTTCTACATTTGTATGCTGATTTTTGAATCATCTTCTTTTTTGAATTAGATTTGCTGAATTTTCTGAATTTCTGAATTCGTATGCTGATTTTTGAATGATGCTCTTTTTTTTTTAAATCAGATTTGAAGTTGTTAAATTTAATCAAATCTGAAAACTGAAATTAGGGGTTATGTTATGCTCAAACTTGATTTGTATATGATTTTTTACTTATTAGAAATGGGAGAAATAGAACAATGGTCCACCGAGCATCTAAAGTGCTTGTTGGAAACATACATCGAAGAAGTAAATAATGTTGGCATGAAAGGTTTGAGCTTTCACAAAGACTCGTGGATTAGGTTAGGAAGAGTTCTTAAAGAAAGGTTTGGCATGGATTTATCCCAAAAACAAATGAAGAATGCTTATGATAATATCAAAGCAAAATACATAGGTTGGGTTTATTTGAAAAAACAAATCGGTAACATATACTCATGTAAGAACCCAAAAATGTTGGCAAAAGTATAAAATGAATATATGTGGAATTTTCGTTGAATTATGTCTTAATAATAGAATTTTGTATAAAAAGAACAAAAAGGGTATTTTGGTACTTTTCAGTTTCTATTGTGAAATGACAATAATCATATTTTCATTAAGGATGATATATATAAACCATATTAAAGTTATAAGGATGAAGTATGAAACCTGAAAATGTAAAAGTGAGCGAAAAGTACAAAATGACCAAAAAGGACATTCTCGTCATTTTAAAATATTTAACCTCATGACGAGATTTTTATGTGTTAAAATGTTCTTAATGTGCAAAAAAATTTATAAGTGGGGCAAAACTATAAAATTTAGAAGTTCCTACAATTTAAGCAAGTTAGGTGCTATTTTGAGAAAAATAGAACTTGAGGGGGGCCAAAGTGTAAAATGGCTAGGTATAAAAAGAAGAAAAATCTTCTCCCAGCTCATAGAACACGGGAGAGACTTCTAGAGGGGGATAGAGAGATCGTGGGTGAGTTCTTGAGGAAAAGAAGCACGAATTTGAAACATCTTGTTAGAAATTGAAGAATTCAAGTCAAGAAAGGTTAGTAATCTTGTTTTTAGGGTTGTTTAACCCATTTTCTGTAAAGGAGTTACTGTAGCTTTGGGATTTCAGTGGCTAGAGGAGGATTATCCTATGATTCCTAGCCCTAATCGGTGTCCTAATCACTATCTAAGTATAGTTCATCTATTGAAAATGGCAAAAATCAAGAAAAATGGGTTTTTGGCTCAAGAACCCTAAATCACGGGTTTATATGACCAAGTTGATTCAAAAGGGTTTTAATGAGTTTAACCTGTCTTAATAGAAGGAATAAGTCATTCCTAGTTGTTAAATTGATGTAATTTCAGTTTTTGAAGAAAAAGGTTAAAAATGAAGATTTTTAGAAAAACTTGGAATCAGTCATTCCATGGTTTAAAAACATGTTTTAATGATGGGTTTTAGTCATGAAATGAGTCTAAAATGATTAAGTATGTTATAAAGAACTTAATATGTGAAATTAGTGAATTACAGGACAAAAATCGGACAAAAACTCGCATCTGCAGGATGTGCACGAGTCGTGCCCTTTTGCTCTTGGGTTTACACGAGTCGTGCCACCCTGTAGAAGCCAGAAAAGGCAATCTACAAAGAGCACGAGTCGTGCTCTTTCATGCACAAAATGTGCACGAGTCGTGCTCCAAGTCAGTAGCAAAATGAAGTTGCAATTTGATGCTAGGCTTATCCATTTGAAGTCCAATTGATACTATAAGGTTAATATGATATGAAAACATGAAAAATAATGTTAAACTGGGTATATGACTTCCCAATGATATAATGGGCAATATTATACCATGTAAATGATAATTGAAAGTAACAAAGAAGTGGATAAAGTAATGAATGTCACAACCATATTATGATATGAGTCTAGTAAGATATGAAGTTAGTGACCTTTACATGCTGTTAAAGTATAATATATTATTTATAAAATGTGAATAAACTCCTTAGGTACTTAAGGAGTAAAAGATAAATGAATAGGAGGGACGAGAAAAGGGATAGTTCTAGTTAGACTTCTCTAACTAGTCAAGGTGAGTACATGTAGTATTTTTACCCATTTTGGGGTACATGGAAAGTAAGTATGACAAGATTTCTTATAAGATTTCTAAATGTGAAATTATATGCAAGCGTATTATTCATAACTTGTTTGTAAAAGTATAATGCTATATTTATAGTTATGTTTTTGGACTATAAGTCAAATTATGTGAAAGTAAGTTTTGGCCTATGAGCTAAATATGTGAAAGTATGTTTTGGATATAAACCATATATGTTTTCAAGTATAAAAGGGCATATAGCCATAAGATGTTTGAAAGTTATAAATTTGGCATTTTGCCATAAAGACAGGAAATGATGAAGTTTGGCACTTAGCCACAATGTATGTAAGAATGTTTCAAGTAAACAAAATGGTTATTAATGGAACCATGTCGTGTTCCACCTAAAGATGTAGTTTTTATGACTGGTATTTATAGCATGCAATGTTATTAATGGAACCTTGTCGTGTTCCAAAGGGGACCATGTCGTGTCCCACCTACCCGGGTTAGGTAAGGGGTCTACTGGGGACAAAACCCCATCGCGAAGTAGATGGCCTAAGCAACTTCTACTAGTGAAGATTGGTATGTTCTTTCTAGCTGTAGAGACTTGGGGTATCACTTATGGTGATTAAGGCCCTAAGTAAAAAAATCCAGCAAGTTTATAATACCAGTCAAAGAAAGTAAGAAAGATGCTATTTTTGCAAAGTATGTTATGAAATGATTTTGAAAAGTAAAGAGTTATGTAAATATGCTATTTTTTCAAAGTATGTTATGTCGCTACTATAAAGTTTTGACAGATGTTTTATGTTAAGAATCTTAAAAAGAAAAGTTGGAAAAAGTAAATAAATGTTTGAGTCTAAAACTCATGTAATTCACGAGACATTATTGTCTTACGTATTCTGTGTTTTGCCATGTATCCTAGGTTAAAATGCTAAGGTATAATTGATTGAAGTTTGGATGGAGTGGAGCTCGAGTTAGCTCCCGTCTTGGACTTAAGGTTTAATCCTTTCTTGCTTACTTTGGTTAGTTTTGGTATGGATTTGTAACACCCACAGTTTTTAAACATGTAAATTATCGGTTTTTGATAAATCGTATTTTTGTATTCATGAATGTTTACGAAAAAACATAGTATTTGCAAACAGTAAAAATGGGGTGTCACAAGTTGGTATCAGAGTCATAGTTTAAGCGAATTAGGATTATATCGTTCCACTCCTAGGCTTAAACTCATGCTATAGGAATGTTAGTTCATGAAAGTATGCTATATGATGTTTTAGTTGATTAAGACATTATGCATTACTTAAGATATGCAGAAATATGACCGCTAGGAAAATTGTATGTTATTTTCCGTAACTGTCTATATCTATTAAATACTATGTTTATGAAGTAGTAAGATTTCTAGTATTGATCACCATGTATTTATAATGGTGTTATGTTAAGGGGAACCAGTGACCCATGAAACCTGGTGGTGACAGCAGAATCAATATGTATATGTGGTTGTGGTAATATGGGCCCGTATTATCATAATCACAGGATATGTATTGAGATTGGTGGAATCGCAAAGGAATTATGGTAATCTGGTGGGTAAGGTTTTTGAAGAGGGTAGTAAGAATAACATAGGAATTATATGCCTATGTAATAAGAACAAGTAAGATTATAAGTATTAGATAAGGAATCAAAGACATAAATGAATAGTAAGAAATGGGAAGTCGTGACTTCCAAACCCGAAGAAAATACGACAAGTAAATATATTTAATGATTGGAGTAAATAGCTACGTCAAAGGGACAGCACTATAATGAGTAATAAAACCAAATAAGTTACCTGAATGGGAAAGAAATGAGAATTGGAAAACTATTAAAGACTATGATATTCTAAGTATTTTGTATTATTATAATGTGATTATAAGAAAATGAATTGAGAAATGGAGACTGAATGCCTAATCAAGTGTTAGGCGAGAAATTAAAGATAAGACAAGCGATGAGGATAATGAGAGGAATATAAAGAAAGTTATTAAAGAAAATGGTGATAAAAAAATGGTCATTGGAATCAGATCTAGTGATCATATAAAATAAGTGTAAGAAGAAATGTAAATGATAAAAAAGGTAACTGAAAGAATGTGAGAATGATGACTAAGAGTCACAATTAATATGAAGTAAAAAATAAAAGCAAATGTCTAGATAAGTACTAGACGAAGAATCAAAGATAAGAGAAGGATTATAGTAAACAGACAGAAAGCTACCACTTCCGAATGTTAATGAGTATAATGAGTAAAAGTATCCAAAGATTATGAGAAATTGTCAGTACATGGTTAGTAATGATGAAACATAAGGAAGTGTATATGGTTAGTAATGATGAAACATAAGGAAGTGTATATGTGTGCTTATATGTGCATATAGATATAGAAGAATGGGTAAGTTTTGGGGCTAATATAATGTATAAAATTATAAAGGTGGTTATGAAAAAGGTATTCTAATTAGAATATTATAAACTATGATGCAAATGTGTGAAGTAATGTGTTTGGTGTATAGCCTCAAAACACAAAAGAATGAAAGATAATGAGAAAATGAATGGCTGTTGTGTATCACCTAAAGATACATAAGAAGTAAGTCTTATATGAAATATAGAGTGTAAAGAAGTGGAGTTTAAATGAAAGAACAATGTAGTGTGTTAGGCATGTAGCCTTATAACACATAGAAAAGATGGTAAAAGATATAATGGAAGAAAATTTGGGCCTACAGCCTAAAAAGTTATAAGTAAAAGTAAGTGAGATAAAGTTTTTAATGTCTACAAAAAAAAAAGAGAGAACACAAGATGAAAGTAAGAAATTGAACATCAGATTGAAAATCTTTAAATGTATGTTAGTAAGAAGATCGAAAGGATGAAAATTTATCAACAAGTGATATTGGTAAATTAAGTATTGAGTTAAGTAATTGTCATGGGACAAAAATGGATGAAGTACTTAATTTGAGTTCTTAAACCAAAAGAGAATCAAGTATATGTATACGAGTATTATACAATTAAAACTTGTAAATATATGTTAAGAAGTGGTTTGAGACCATGGTTTGCATCTCATTGTTAAGTTGGAATCATAATATGACCAAAAGCATATAAAGTTGGTAAGTTAAATTCTTGACAGCTTTGACTTTTTATAAGAGTCAAACTTAGAATGTAATCATGAAACTACTTGAAGTATGTATAAGGTATATTTAAACTGAGTTTGGAATTATGAAATATTATATGTAATAAACTAGAAACATCAAAAAAAAATCAACATAGTAGAGTCGGGTTACCAAGTAGTAGTCAAGAGGTAAAAGAGAGACAAAATTTATTTGTAAAAGTCTAAAGTGGGACAAGAGTTTGAGAATTGATATTTGTGATCAAGAAGATAATAAATATGATTTGTGAAACCCAATTACACCACAAGATGATAATATCATAAAAAGTGTAATAAGATGAGAATGGTACATGGGGTACCTCAAGAGATAAGAAGTGTACTTATAGGAGTACTGTAAGAAAGCTGAGAAATGAAAAAAAATGATTATATTAGCAAGTCTAATGAGTAAATGAGACTGAAATCTCATAAATAATAAAGGAAGATGAAAGAAGTATCTAGATGATATGTCGAAATGTGAAAATAACACAAGCAAATGGTGATATAATACATGTATTAATGAAAGTAATGCATATAATGTATAGGAAATGAGTAAGAAGTATGTGAAAGTGAAATTTCATAAATTATTAAATAAGAAGAAAAGTGATAATTGAATCATAAATAAAAGTCAAGATGTGGAAGTAACTATGTACAGGATAAAATAAGACATGTATTTATAGAAAGTAATACATGTAGATTATAGAGTAGAAAAGATAATAATCTATGGTGAGCGTATGGAAACTAGTAAGGAGTAAAAAGAAGTATATAACTAGTAATACAAGTATCAAGAGTAGAAAATAAGGAAGTTGACAGAAATACTAGGTCAACTTCAATAACGAAACTGTACAAATTTATAGGACCAAAATTATGTATCATATATAGAAAGAAAGCTACTAATGTCTAGTTTCTAAAACAAAAAGTGGTATGTCATTTCGACCCTTCTAAAGTAAGATATGCAGATTTTCATGTAAGGTACACTGTTTTGACAGATTCTGTCCCAAACAGAAAATGAGGATGTAACGTGTAACGAAAGGAGGAAAATGCATTCCTTATGAAGGGTAATAAGCCGACAATTGTTAGTAGAGATAAAGAAGAATAAATTTGAAGTTTAAAAGACTTAACGAATGAAATATATAAAGGATAAGAAGTTGTAAAACTTCTAAAAAGAAGGAATAACAGTAAATTATTAATGTAGTAATGAACGAGTAGAGGAATGAGAAAAAGAGAGGAGTGAAAATAAATGAATAGTATTATAAGTGAAAAGTTAAAAGAATGAGGGTTAAAAAAAATTTGCTTAAGTAAAATGTCCACAAAGGGACAAAATTTTACAAAGAAAAGATTTGGTATATTTATGAACTTTGTATAAATACAAATTATGGAAAAAGTTATATAAGTACAGCATGTGATTAGTACAATCTCATGTGTTTTGGTAAAGATATGGGAAGAATTCCAAAGTACATTGCTATTTTTGATAAAAGTATGAAAATATGAAATTATTTTGTAGAATGAGTTTTACCAAGAGATTTTGTATATAAATGAAATAAGGTAAAAAGGAATGTAACCAGAATATAGAGTATGAAGTATGAATGAATGACTAAAAGGTTGAGAAAACGGATAAAATAACCGAAAGGGGCATTTTGGTCATTTAATAAAAGTAATGTATAAGTTGTTATAAGTATTCTGGATATTGTAAGAAAAGAGAGTAAAGTGACTAAGAAAATATTTTGGTCATTTGGATAAATGTGGAGTTTTCAAAGAAATATTTGAATACAAAAGTATATACATTATAAGGAGAAAGTATAGTGAGATAAATAAAAGATTTAAAAAGTTGATGAAGAAAAGATAATCATAATATGTAAATTTCGAGAAGATTCCGAGGACGGAATCCTCTTAAGGAGGGGTGATTGAAAGAACCCAAAAATGTTGGCAAAAGTATAAAATGAGTATATGTGGAATTTTGGTTGAATTATGTCTTAATAATAGAATTTTGTATAAAAAGAACAAAAAGGGTATTTTGTTACTTTTCAGTTTCTATTGTGAAATGACAATAATCATATTTTCATTAAGGATGATATATTTAAACCATATTAAAGTTATAAGGATGAAGTATGAAAACTGAAAATGTAAAAGTGAGCGAAAAGTACAAAATGACCAAAAAGGACATTCTCGTCATTTTGAAATATTTAACCTCATGACGAGATTTTTATGTGTTAAAATGTTCTTAATGTGCAAAACAAATTTATAAGTGGGGCAAAACTATAAAATTTAGAAGTTCCTACAATTTAAGCAAGTTAGGTGCTATTTTGAGAAAAATGGAACTTGAGGGGGCCAAAGTGTAAAATGGCTAGGTATAAAAAGAAGAAAAATCTTCTCCCAGCTCATAGAACACGGGAGAGACTTCTAGAGGGGGCTAGAGAGATCGTGGGGTGAGTTCTTGAGGAAAAGAAGCACGAATTTGAAACATCTTGTTAGAAATTGAAGAATTCAAGTCAAGAAAGGTTAGTAATCTTGTTTTTAGGGTTGTTTAACCCATTTTCTGTAAAGGAGTTACTGTAGCTTTGGGATTTCAGTGGCTAGAGGAGGATTATCCTATGATTCCTAGCCCTAATCGGTGTCCTAATCACTATCTAAGTATAGTTCATCTATTGAAAATGGCAAAAATCAAGAAAAATGGGTTTTTGGCTCAAGAACCCTAAATCGCGGGTTTATATGACCAAGTTGATTCAAAAGGGTTTTAATGAGTTTAACCTGTCTTAATAGAAGGAATAAGTCATTCCTAGTTGTTAAATTGATGTAATTTTAGTTTTTGAAGAAAAAGGTTAAAAATGAAGATTTTTGGAAAAACTTGGAATCAGTGATTCCATGGTTTAAAAACATGTTTTAATGATGGGTTTTAGTCATGAAATGAGTCTAAAATGATTAAGTATGTTATAAAGAACTTAATATGTGAAATTAGTGAATTACAGGACAAAAATCGGACAAAAACTCGCATCTGCAGGATGTGCACGAGTCGTGCCCTTTTGCTCTTAGGTTTACACGAGTCGTGCCACCCTGTAGAAGCCAGAAAAGGAAATCTACAAAGAGCACGAGTCGTGCTCGTTCATGCACAAAATGTGCACGAGTCGTGCTCCAAGTCAGTAGCAAAATGAAGTTGCAATTTGATGCTAGGCTTATCCATTTGATGTCCAATTGATACTATAAGGTTAATATGATATGAAAACATGAAAAATAATGTTAAATTGGGTATATGACTTCCCAATGAATGTCACAACCATATTATGATATGAGTCTAGTAAGATATGAAGTTAGTGACCTTTACATGTTGTTAAAGTATAACATGTTATTAATAAAATGTGAATAAACTCCTTAGGTACTTAAGGAGTAAAAGATCAATGAATAGGAGGGCCGAGAAAAGGGATAGTTCTAGTTAGACTTCTCTAACTAGTCAAGGTGAGTACATGTAGTATTTTAACCCATTTTGGGGTACATGGCAAGTAAGTATGACAAGATTTCTTATAAGATTTCTAAATGTGAAATTATATGCAAGCGTATTATTCCTAACTTGTTTGTGAAAGTATAATGCTATATTTAAAGTTATGTTTTTGGACTATAAGTCAAACTATGTGAAAGTAAGTTTTGGCCTATGAGCTAAATATGTGAAAGTATGTTTTGGTTATAAACCATATATGTTTTCAAGTATAAAAGGGCATATAGCCATAAGATGTTTGAAAGCTATAAATTTGGCATTTTGCCATAAAGACAGGAAATGATGAAGTTTGGCACTTAGCCACTATGTATGTAAGAATGTTTCAAGTAAACAAAAAGGTTATTAATGGAACCATGTCGTGTTCCACCTAAAGATGTAGTTTTTATGACTGGTATTTATAGCAAGCAATGTTATTAATGGAACCATGTCGTGTTCCAAAGGGGACCATGCCGTGTCCCACCTACCCGGGTTAGGTAAGGGGTCTACTGGGGACAAAACCCCATCGCGAAGTAGATGGCCTAAGTGACTTCTACTAGTGAAGATTGATATGTTGTTTCTAGCTGTAGAGACTTAGGGTATCACTTTTGGTGATTAAGGCCCTAAGTATAAAAATCCAGCAAGTTTATAATACCAGTCAAAGAAAGTAAGAAAGATGCTATTTTTGCAAAGTATGTTATGAAATGATTTTGAAAACTAAAGAGTTATGTAAATATGATATTTTTGCAAAGTATGTTATGTCACTACTATAAAGTTTTGACAGATGTTTTATGTTAAGAATCTTAAAAAGAAAAGTTGGAAAAAGTAAATAAATGTTTGAGTCTAAAACTCATGTAACTCACGAGACATTATTGTCACACCCAAAAATTTTCACAAAATATTTGAACTTTTTAAAACAACTTTTATAAAAGAAGCTATGAGTTTACAAAAGATAAGTATCACAAAACCAAATTATGACGAAATAAACATAATAATGTGCGGAAGCAAAATAATAATAATGTCCCAAAATGGAAACTCTTCTAGTAGTGGTATCCCGGTGCTCCAAGTCACGCCTCAGCCTCTTTAATCTTAATACCTGAAAATGTTAGGAGAACCGTAAGCATAAAGCTTAGTGAATTCAAACACAGACATCATATCAATATTCACATTTACTAATTCAAATCCAAATCCAATTATAATTACATTAATAAGCAAGGAACAAATCAATGCTTATATTAATAGGGAGGACTTGTAGGTTTGAGCCGCACCGGGTAAATCCCGTATCCTTTGGCCCCGATCCTCACACCTCATAAAGAGTATAACGTTGGTGATCTTACCTAACTACCCCTCATAGTATTAATCAATCACATACAGTGCACATGTACGAATTTATAACAATAATATATCATGCTTTAAATATTATATCTAAACAATCACACACGAGCTATCTACCAAACATAAACACTAATACAACGGTGTGAGAGAACTCACCTTGAGTGAGTGTGTAACGGATAGGAGTCAATATAAGGCTACCAAGCTTGTGCAAACTTCAAGGCTTCACCTAAATAGAACTAAAGGTTAGAAGAGTGAAGTTGTGAAACTAAGAAATGAGAAGGGAGTAATCACAGCAAGGACTCTAAAACAGTCCTGCTGATCGGGACTGAATTACTCCAAAATTCACAATAGAAACATAGGATTAAATAATTTTTGCAAGAACTACAATGGCTTAGGTTTCCATAACCATAAGGAACTCCTCATAACTCCAAAAGATGTAAGAGATATGAATTTTACAAAAAGACTTGTCACTGCAGTCTTTGGACGGACAGTCAGGTGGTGTTGGCCAGTTCTACCCAACTTGTGGGTGGAATTAGCCCCAACCAAAAATCAGAGGCACATTAGACAGAAAAAGACAAGTCTCAGAGTTGGAATCGATTAAAAAGGGTTTCCAAGGCTCTAGATATAAAAATCACAAGTTGGTCAATCACAGAATCAGCATGAGCTGGTGACTGTCCATTGACCTGGAGTGTGGGTCCATTCTAACCAAGTTATATTGAGAATTAACGACCCATTTACTCCAGATATTAAATTAACTATGTAATGTACATGTGGGTATTTGGAATCACTCAGGATCATTTCCCAAACCCTCGTAATGATAAAAACAAAATGACATATCACAGCAGACCCGGATCAGACCCAACAACAGAGAAGCTGTTGTTGACCATAGGTAAAGTCCTTTTTATCGAGGGTGCCTTTTAAGAACGTTGCCTAACTCGATTTGTGAACTTTGGGCACTGATATGGGGTCCATTTTAGTTCTATAACTCGAGATATGATGTTTACAAAATGGTTACCGAATCTGATTGAAGCAGAAACATAACCTTTAATGACATATCTTGGCCAATCCACCCTTTTCTCTTTGGGATACATTCTAGGATGTACCAACTCATCCTATTTAGTCCCCATAAATATTGTGGTACTAAAAAGGATTAGAGATCATTAGGGATTCATTTAGCCATATGAAAACTAGAAGAACTTAATTATAAATCCAAGTACAAAACCCTAAGATCATGATTTTCAATTTAGGGTTTTGTAGTGATCTTTCACATACACTCACACTCATATGTACATCAATGATGATGTAATGAGGTGGTGTATTCAGATCTAACACTAAGATACATACATCTAAAAGAAAGGGTAGAAGTAGAGAGATTACTACATCAAAATAACAACCTAAGATGCTACATAAAATGATAGAATTGAAGAACAATCAAAATTACAAACATACCAAGGATTGAAGTTAGGGATGAACACAAGAGAAAAGTTCTTGGTTGGAGGAGAGGGAGAGGGAGGCGTGAAAGAGAGTGTGGAGTGGAGGAATTAGGGTTTTTGAACCCTAATATATTAGATTAGTGGGCTAAACCCTAAAGCCTTTGGGCTAGAAGACCATTTAAGCTTTAATTGAGTTTGGCTATAAACCCATGGACTTAATTATATGATTAAAAGATGGGAATAATTATAAGCCCAAATATTTTAATTAATCATGCCTTAATTAATTAAATTAATATAATGTCTCATAATTAATTAATTAAAATAAATAACGTACCGAGAAAAACCGGGGCGTTACAAATCTCCCCCACTTGGAACGGACTTCGTCCTCGAAGTCATTGCCAACAAATAAATCCGGATAATGAGCCCTCATCTCCTCCTCCGGTTCCCACGTCCATTCCGAACCCCGTCTATGTCGCCACTGAACCTTAACCAAGTTTATAGTTTTGTTCCGAAGGGTCTTCGTTTCCCGATCTAGAATCGCGACTGGTTGCTCAACATAGTTGAGACGCTCATCAATCTGGATATCCTCCAATGGTACCACTGTGGTCTCATCAACGACACACTTCCGCAGTTGAGAAACGTGGAAGGTGTCATGGATCAGGCTGAGCTCTTCAGGTAACTCTAAACGATAGGCCACCTCCCCAACGCGAGCAATGACCTTGTATGGTCCAATGAATCGTGGTCCTAGCTTTCCCCGCTTCCGGAAACGGATTACGCCTTTCCAGGGAGAGACTTTTAACAACACAGAGTCTCCCACCTGAAATTCAAGGTCTGAGCGTCTTTTGTCGGCATAGCGTTTCTGACGACTCCTTGCCGTGGCCAAATGGTCTCGTATCACCTGAATCTTTTCCGTAGTTTGCAGCACGATCTCGGTACTCCCAAGTACCCTCTGCCCTACCTCGCCCCAACAAACAGGCGTTCTACACTTCCTTCCATACAAGGCTTCATACGGGGGCATCTTAATGCTCGAGTGATAACTGTTGTTATAGGAGAACTCGGCTAGATGCAAGTAATCATCCCAACTACCCCCAAAATCGATCGCACATGCCCGAAGCATGTCTTCCAGTGTCTGAATCGTCCTCTCACTCTGCCCGTCCGTCTGCGGGTGGAAGGCTGTGCTAAAGTGTAATCGTGTACCCATCTCTTCCTGAAATTTCCGCCAAAACCGAGAAGTAAAACGGGTGTCATGGTCGGAGACAATAGAAACGGGCACACCATGCAATGAGACAATCTCACGATCAAAGATCTCGGCCAACTTCTTTGCAGGTGAACTCTCCTTTATGGCCAAGAAGTGAGCGCTCTTAGTTAGACGGTCGACAATAACCCAAATAGTATCAGCTCCACGGGCAGTCCTAGGCAACTTAGTGATAAAATCCATGGTCAGATGCTCCCATTTCCATTCCGGAATCTCCAAAGGTTGCAATTTCCCATGCAGTTTCTGGTGCTCCGCCTTGACCTTCCGGCAAGTCATACATTCTTCCACAAACCGGGATACATCATTCTTCATTCCGTGCCACCAGTAACCCTCCCGAAGATCCAGATACATTTTGGTAGCACCTGGATGTATGGAGAATTTGGACTTGTGAGCTTCCTCCATTAAGGTTTTACGGTTGCCTCCTGTAAATGGAACCCAAACTCTACCATGGCGGGTCAACAAACCTCGACTATCGAGTTCCATTTTAGGCAGTTCATTCTCAATTTTCTCCCGCTTGATGCTCGTTGCCGTCTTCTGAGCGTCACAGATCAGGTCTAGCAAGGGTGACATTAGCTCGAATGGGCTCGGCAGACGGTTTACGACTGAGAGCATCAGCCACCACATTAGCTTTACCGGGGTGGTAGTGAATTTCGCAGTCATAGTCTTTCACCACATCTAGCCATCTAATCTGCCTCATGTTCAGATCTCGCTGATCGAACAAATACTTCAAGCTCTTATGGTCGGTATATACAATAAACTTTACCCCATAGAGATAATGTCTCCAAATCTTGAGGGCAAATACCACAGCTCCAAGCTCCAAGTCGTGAGTGGGGTAATTTTGCTCGTGGGGTTTTAGCTGTCGGGAGGCGTAGGCTATAACCCTTCCTCGCTGCATCAGTACTGCACCAAAACCCAGAAGTGATGCGTCACAATAAACCACTATATCCTCCACCCCATCCATTAGGGCCAAGATTGGTGCATCACATAATCGGGATCTCAATTCATCAAACGCCGCTTGCTGTTCCGGGCCCCACACAAATTTCTCTGATTTCTTGGTCAGTCGGGTAAGTGGTAACGCAGTCTTTGAGAAATTTTCTATGAATCTACGGTAGTAACCAGCCAAACCCAAAAAGCTACGAATTTCGAAAGGCGTTTTTGGAACCTCCCACTGCTTAATGGTTTTCACTTTGGCTTGGTCGACCTTGATACCTTCTTTGTTCACCACATTCCCCAAAAATTGAACCTCTTCTAACCAAAACTCACACTTCGAGAGCTTAGCATAAAGCTTTTCTCTCGCGAGGGTCTCCAAAACTTCCCGAAGATGTTGCTCGTGCTCCTCCTTCGTCTTAGAGTAGACTAATATGTCGTCAATAAACACAATAACAGAGTGGTCAAGCATCGGGCTGCACACCCGATTCATGAGATCCATAAAAGCGGCGGGTGCATTGGTGAGCCCAAAAGGCATCACCACGAACTCATAATGCCCATAGCGAGTACGGAATGCGGTCTTCTCAATGTTTTCTTCTCGGACTCGCATCTGGTGGTAACCGGACCGTAAATCAATATTGGAGAACCAAGATGCTCCCTGCAGCTGATCAAAAAGGTCGTCAATACGTGGTAGCAGGTATCTGTTCTTTATCGTGCGCTTGTTCAGCTCCCTATAATCGATACACATATGCTGGGTGCCATCCTTCTTCTTGACAAAAAGAATAGGAGCACCCCATGGCGAAGAGCTAGGCCGTATAAAACCCTTACTACTTAACTCTTGAAGTTGCTCCTGGAGTTCTTTCATTTCGGGTGGCGCCAACCGATATGGAGCTTTAGCTATCAGAGTCGCACCCGGCAATAGATCAATGCGGAACTCCACTTGCCGAATAGGGGGTAAGCCAGGGAGTTCCTCCGGAAAAACAACGCTGAAGTCGGAAACAACCGGAATTCCATTAAGTACCCTGGTAGCAGAACAAGAAGCGATGGCCAAACGAGAAGTATCTCCTTGAATGATAAGTTCTCCGCCCTTAGGGTTTCGAACGCGAACTTGTTTCTTACGACAGAGGATTTCTGCATCAAACGCGTCAAGCCAATCCATACCCACGATAACACAAAGATCTCGCATCGCAATGGGAATAAGATCAATAGGGAATTCAACCCCGGAAAATTCAAGAGTACAGCCCCGATACACGTCGGTGACATAAATCATACGGTTATCGGCAACTTCCATAACCATTGGGCGAGCCAGTTTTCCGATACTACGACCCAGACGATTAATGAATGTGCGAGATACAAAAGAATGAGTAGCACCGCTGTCGAACATGACAACAGCGGGCTCAGAGTCTAATAAATAAGTGCCTGATCCACAACATATAAACAATATTTAAACTACCGTCAAATTTAAACAATACAAGAGTGAAGGAGAATGAAGGAAAGGGGATTTTACCCGCCACAGTCGCGGTAATCGCCGGCTCCTCTGCAGTCAGTTGGTGAACACGTCCTCGTGTCACCATGGTAGTTCCCTTAGATGACGATGCACCCGCGGGTTTCATACCCCCGCCTCCACCACTATTCTTCAACAGTGGGCAATCAGGATTTTTGTGTCCCTTCTCGTTGCAGTTAAAACAGGTAGGAACCGAAGAGGGAACCTGTGGTGATGCCACCACCACTGAGGACTTGCAATTCTTCCAATGATGACCCGGCTTCTTACAGTTGTAACACACTAACCGACTCTTGTCGTCCTGTCCTGCAGACGGCCTATACTCGTATCTCGTCTTCCCACCGTTCTTCTGCTTCTTATGTGCATCACCGGACGTCTTGGTCAGGGTGTGGTCCGCTTTCCTCTTGTGCTGCTGGGTCTATAACTCAATCTCCCTCCTCCTAGCGGCATCCATAACAGCTGACAGTGTTGTGAACTCCTGCATGCTCACAAACTCCCGTATCTCCGTACGAAGGGCATCCTTATACCTGCTAACCAACCATGCCTCATCTCCGGCAAATGAGGGACAGAAAGACATCATCTCCAGGAACTTGGCATTCAGATCTGACACGCACTCTGAAGTCTGCTCAAAGGTCATAAACTGCTGCAGCATCCGCTGCTACTCCACCTTGGGAACATACTGCTTCTCAAACCTCTCCACAAACTGGGCCCAAGTCATGGCTCTCAGCTCATCCTCAGTCAACAATGTCGTAACAGTCTTCCACCAGGCATTTGCCTTCTTCCTCAGCTGGCTCATCGCAACAACAACCTTGAACTGGTCTGGGCACCCGCAAGTCATGAGGGCGCTTTCAATATCGGCAATCCAGTGCTTAGCCTCTACTGGATTCAAGTCACCATTCCACTGAGGGGGGTGGCACTTAGAGAACTTCTCATAGTAATAGGCTGAGTCGCGAACAAGAGGCGCGGGTAAAGCTCCTCCGTGAACAGCTGCGAAACGCTCATCCAAGAGGGCACGAACTTGGGTAATGATGTCGGTAGTGACATTCGGAATAAGGTCGTTGAAGGCATTGTTAAATTCTTTAGCGATGAGTTCCCTAACTTGCTCCATTTGGGTCTGATTTAGACGAGTAGCCGGAGCCATCTATATTCGCAGAGTAAAGAGATTATTAGGATTTATTCGTCCTAGATATTTCTATGAAGACGGAACACTCAGCTCACTGGATATTTTCAACCTTGCCCCGACACGAGATCGGCATCGGTGCTTCAAATAGTAGGGGCCCTTCTACTACCTTCCACACAAATTCCAATCTTGCATTCGCGTCTAGTTTCAAATGTTCCAGTTCGCTCTAGCCGGTTATTTAAACAACTCTCTCTCACATGGTATTACTAGCCTAGGTGAAAATTTAACAATTTTAGGGCTAGCTAATGATAAGTCTAAAGGCAAAGCTCCTAATAACAATTCAAGGCAAAGCTCCTAATAACAATTCAAGGTGCAATAATCTATCAAAATAAAAGTATAAGAAACAAGGCTTACTTGGCTGACCGGCACACCCTGGGATCTTCCACTACTAGTCTTCAAAATTTTAAAGAAAATTCTTTTAGAAATTATTTTAAGGGGAACAAAATTTTAAGAGCCTCAAATTTGAGTCTAGAACATTCCTAAGAATGCCTAGTTCTCTCAAACGTGTGCTCTGATACCAACTTGTCACACCCAAAAATTTTCACAAAATATTTGAACTTTTTAAAACAACTTTTATAAAAGAAGCTATGAGTTTACAAAAGATAAGTATCACAAAACCAAATTATGACGAAATAAACATAATAATGTGCGGAAGCAAAATAATAATAATGCCCCAAAATGGAAACTCTTCTAGTAGTGGTATCCCGGTGCTCCAAGTCACGCCTCAGCCTCTTTAATCTTAATACCTGAAAATGTTAGGGAGAACCGTAAGCATAAAGCTTAGTGAATTCAAACAAAGACATCATATCAATATTCACATTTACTAATTCAAATCCAAATCCAATTATAATTACATTAATAAGCAAGGAACAAATCAATGCTTATATTAATAGGGAGGACTTGTAGGTTTGAGCCGCACCGGGTAAATCCCGTATCCTTTGGCCCCGATCCCCGCACCTCATAAAGAGTATAACGTTGGTGATCTTACCTAACTACCCCTCATAGTATTAATCAATCACATACAGTGCACATGTACGATTTTATAACAATAATATAGCATGCTTTAAATATTATATCTAAACAATCACACACGAGCTATCTAGCAAACATAAACACTAATACAACGGTGTGAGAGAACTCACCTTGAGTGAGTGTGTAACGGATAGGAGTCAATATAAGGCTACCAAGCTTGTGCAAACTTCAAGGCTTCACCTAAATAGAACTAAAGGTTAGAAGAGTGAAGTTGTGAAACTAAGAAATGAGAAGGGAGTAATCACAGCAAGGACTCTAAAACAGTCCTGCTGATCGGGACTGAATTACTCCAAAATTCACAATAGAAACATAGGATTAAATAATTTTTGCAAGAACTACAATGGCTTAGGTTTCCAGAACTATAAGGAACTCCTCATAACTCCAAAAGATGTAAGAGATATCAATTTTACAAAAAGACTTGTCACTGCAGTCTTTGGACGGATAGTCAGGTGGTATTGGCCAATTCTACCCAACTTGTGGGTGGAATTAGCCCCAACCAAAAATCAGAGGCACATTAGACACAAAAAGACAAGTCTCAGAGTTGGAATCGGTTAAAAAGGGTTTCCAAGGCTCTAGATATAAAAATCACAAGTTGGTCAATCACAGAATCAGCATGAGCTGGTGACTGTCCATTGACCTGCAGTGTGGGTCCATTCTAACCAAGTTATATTGAGAATTAACGACCCATTTTCTCCAGATATTAAATTAACTATGTAATATACATGTGGGTATTTGGAATCACTCAGGATCATTTCCCAAACCCTCGTAATGATAAAAACAAAATGACATATCACAGCAGACCCGGATCAGACCCAACAACAGAGAAGCTGTTATTGGCCATAGGTAAAGTCCTTTTTATCGAGGGTGCCTTTTAAGAAAGTTGCCTAACTCGATTTTTGAACTTTGGGCACTGATATGGGGTCCATTTGAGTTCTATAACTCGAGATATGATTTTTACAAAATGGTTACCGAATCTGATTGAAGCAGAAACATAACCTTTAATGACATATCTTGGCCAATCCACCCTTTTCTCTTTGGGATACATTCTAGGATGTACCAACTCATCCTATTTAGTCCCCATAAATATTGTGGTACTAAAAAGGATTAGAGATCATTAGGGATTCATTTAGCCATATGAAAACTAGAAGAACTTAATTATAAATCCAAGTATAAAACCCTAAGATCATGATTTTCAATTTAGGGTTTTGTAGTGATCTTTCACATACACTCACACTCATATATACATCAATGATGATGTAATGAGGTGGTGTATTCAGATCTAACACTAAGATACATACATCTAAAAGAAAGGGTAGAAGTAGAGAGATTACTACATCAAAATAACAACCTAAGATGCTACATAAAATGATAGAATTGAAGAACAATCAAAATTACAAACATACCAAGGATTGAAGTTAGGGATGAACACAAGAGAAAAGTTCTTGGTTGGAGGAGAGGGAGAGGGAGGCGTGAAAGAGAGTGTGGAGTGGAGGAATTAGGGTTTTTGAACCCTAATATATTAGATTAGTGGGCTAAACCCTAAAGCCTTTGGGCTAGAAGACCATTTAAGCTTTAATTGGGTTTGGCTATAAACCCATGGACTTAATTATATGATTAAAAGATGGGAATAATTATAAGCCCAAATCTTTTAATTAATCATGCCTTAATTAATTAAATTAATATAATGTCTCATAATTAATTAATTAAAATAAATAACGTACCGAGAAAAACCGGGGCGTTACAATTATTGTCTTACGTATTATGTGTTTTGCCATGTATCCCAGGTTAAAATGCTAAGGTATAATTGATTGAAGTTTGGATGGAGTGGAGCTCGAGTTAGCTCCCGTCTTGGACTCAAGGTTTAATCCTTTCTTGCTTACTATGGTTAGTTTTGGTATGGATTTGTAACACCCACAGTTTTTAAACATGTAAATTATCGGTTTTTGATAAATCGTATTTTTGTATACATGAATGTTTACGAAAAACCATAGTATTTGCAAACAGTAAAAATGGGGTGTCACATATACAACGCTAACAAACATTTTTAGTATGACAACTGATAAATGGGAAGACTTTAGGAAGGTATGTTTACATATAATTTGTTAGCATTTATATATTAAGTTGGTAAATATTCTCATATTAGTTTCTATTAAATGGGTTTAGGGTCATCTGAAGACGATGGAGTTATTGCAAGGTAATGCCACACAAATGCATGGAGCTACTACGCATGTCCCGTGAATCTTTCATTCGAATTTGCAAGTATTTTAGAGTACATTAATCATTAAGAGATAGCTAAAATGTTTCGTTTGTCCCTGCTAACAAACACGATTTATATAGAGGAAGGGGAAAAGACGATTGTTATCAAAATGTATTGGCAATTTGTGACTGCAACATGATTTTTACATTTATTGTGGCCGGTTAGGAAGCGGTAGCACATGATGCTAGAATATTATCAGAAGCATTAGCAGATCTACATGCACCATTTCCGTTTCCACTACCGGGTATTTTTACAGGTTTTTAAAGTTTTTCTATCTTAGTATAATAATTAATTAATTATTTGATTATCATTACAGATAAATATTATCTTTGTGATGTCGCGTATGCACATATTTGAGGATTTATGGCTCCATATTGTAAATAAAGGTATTGGCTTGGAGATTTGCGTAACAGATGTGTGTGACAAATAAAGAAAAATTCAATCATACACATGCATTAAAGTTTTTCTATCTTAGTATAATAATTAATTAATTATTTGATTATCATTACAGATAAATATTATCTTTGTGATGTCGCGTATGCACATATTTGAGGATTTATGGCTCCATATTGTAAATAAAGGTATTGGCTTGGAGATTTGCGTCACAGATGTGTTGTGACAAATAAAGAAAAATTCAACCATACACATGCAAAACTTCAGAATGTCATTAAGCGTGCTTTTGGTGTATTGAAAGCATGATTCTCTATATTGAAAAGGATGACACATTTTCTATTGGTCATCCAAAGGAACATTATCATTGCAATTTTTCACTTCATAATTTTATAAGGAAAGAGAATTTGAGCTATGAGTTCTTTACTCAATACGATGAACCCAACATGCTGTTTCAAAATAATCATGTACATGTTTAGATGATAAAGACCTTGAAGAACATGGTAGTGCAGGGGACCGAGAATATATGACTCATTTGTTGGATTAGGTGTCTAAGTCATGACTAATAATTTGTATTTACCTAATTAATAGTAGCAAAGTCCATTTGGGTTGCCCTCATAGCTGGAGGTTATGTAGAAAGTTCAGTAGAGAGAAAGATTGATTTATTATATGATTAATAAATCAATAGAAATAAAAGAAATAGTTTGGTAATATATTATGGAGATAATGTATTAATTAGAAATAGTATTATTTGATTAATAATTAATCAGAAATTAATTGGATTAATTTTGTGGCATTAATTAGATTAATCAATAGGACAGAGGCTAAACTTGTTCCAACTCAATAGTTGAATTGGACACGCGCGACGCGTATGTGTATGAGTCGCGGCGTGCGTATCAATAATCCGGAAAATAGCTTAGAGATAGGGTTTATCTCAGTTTGAAAGTCAAATGAGGTTTATCTCTAAAGGTTATGTGGTAGCTTATAAATAGGGACCCCTAGACCTCATTTTTGAGTGCCAATTCTCTTCTTTCTCTCTGGAGTTTTCGAAATCCTCAAACTCCCTGGGTGTGATCTCATTTGAGACAGGACACGTGTGCTGCTTAGCTTCAGGATAAAAACTAAAGGTTATTTTTTCTTATTTATTTATTTAGTAATTTTTCTGTTGTCCCTTTAGGAATTATTTATATGTTCAAAGATGGAAAGCATAGATCCTTTATAGGTTGCATGTGAACTTAGGGTTCTAGTTTATAGATTTGCAGAAAACCTTTCAGTGGTATTAGAGATATTTGTTGTTTTCTAATTGAATTGTTATAACTGTTTTCCTAATTTTAGGGTTTAAAGCTTATAAACCCTAATTTTGGCCAATTTCGATTTTGGGGTTTAGGGTTTTCGAAACCCTAGCCCCTCCCCCTTTTTCAATTTTTTAAATTAGGGTTTTAGAAGGTTTTCTATTTTTGGTAACTTTATTTATTTAATAAATTGGATAACCTTAAACCCATTATTTGTTAATTTCGAAAATTAGGGGTTTAAGATAAGTTTAAATTAATTTGATTAATTTGTGATACCTATCTGGATTTAATTAATATAATTAATTGTTTAATCAAAAGATAAATTAAATCATTTAAAGGTTTAAATTTAATTTTAAATTTAATAGTTAAATTTTCGAAAATTAAATAGATACACCAGGAATATTTTAAAAGTTTAAAATACATCTTATATATATATATATATATATATATATATATATATATATATATATATATATATATATATATATATATATATATATTATAATTAATAGTTAATATTATATGTATAAGATAAACTGGTTAGTCAAATCAATAGTAGACCTCATTTACGAAGCTGATCTATAAAGAGTGTATAATGAGACTGCCTATAAAATGGCGGTCTAATGGGTGTCCACTCTCACCCACCGCTCTCCTGATCAGTGGAGGGTCGTTAGCCGAACGGGTTTGATTGGACCGCTTAATCTCATTAAAAGTATAATGTTATTAATCAAAGTACTAGAACAGTTTCATAAAACCTCAATCTAGTTACTTTAGGAAAAATGTGAATTGATGCTAATCCATGAAATTGCACATTGCACTTTATGAAACATTGGTGGAGCGTGTGTGGTTAACCGGCACACCAATAGGGGTTCATAAAGAGTTGCAATGGGTTTCTTAATCTTATCATTGTTGATGGAGCGTGTGTGGTTTACCGACACATCAATTAGAGATGGTAATTGATTTTGAGAGTACCAAACTAATTGGCATGGTTATTCACATCCAGTTTGTGATCCTCGGCATCCCAGTAACAAACAGTGGAGCATATCCGAGATTAAACATGCTATTGAACAGTTCAATAAATCTCAAAAGATCTAGGAATTCCATTATAATATGATTATCGTCCGCGGTGGAATTGGCTGAATCGTCATTCGCCTACCTTTATAAAATTTACAATTAGATTACGGCATCCCTCTTCTAAGTTGTGAATTGTTATAGTTGGGTCCTAGCCTTAATTATTATATTGGGTTAATATTAAGGATTATATGTATCTAATTAAAAACTACCTTCTTTTATAAATGTCTTCCGCTGATAACTCCGCTCCCCACTCCAACAACAGTAACGTCACTTCAATCCTCTCGTTGTGTTCTAAAGTGACATTGGATGGCACAAACTACAACGATTGGATGAGAAACATAAAGATGGCTCTGAGGTTTGAGAACAAAGAGTATGTTCTTGAAACTGAACTCATTGAAGTTGACCCTGACACAGCTACTCCCAAGGAATATGCCTCGTACAAGAAACATGTCGATGATGAAACCAAAGTGGACTGCATCATGATTGCTACTATGAACCCCGAATTGCAAAGATTCTACAAGGACTACTGGCCTTACGAGATGCACAAGGACCTTGCGGAAAAGTTCCGCAAGCGAGCGTGTGTCGAGAAGTACGAGGTGGTCCGAGCTCTTATGACCGACAAGCCAAGGAACGGAGAGTCCGCCTGCACTCACGTGCAAAGAATGCAAGGCTATGTCGAGAGGCTGCAGAAGCTTGGTATGCAGGTGGATGAGGAGTTGGCCATTGACATGGTGCTTAACTCCCTCCCTAGTTCATATGACCAGTTCACACTGGTGTATCATTTGAACAATGCTCAGACCTCTTTAGGTGAGCTGCATAACATGCTGCAGACAGCAGAGGACGAGCTGAAGGGTAAAAGTGTACCTTCAGCAAGCACACCCGTATTGGCAATTGGTAAAGGCAAAGGAAAGAAACAGAAAGGCCCTCCCAATCAGAATTGGAGGGAAAAGGTTCAGGTCGGGTCATCCAGTAATGGCCCGAGACCCAAGTATTCCGGCATTCCTCATGTCGCCAACCCCAAAGATGCCGACCGGTTCTATTGCAAAGAGAAGGGTCATTAGAAGAGGAGCTGCCCAAAATACTTGCAGGATGTCAAGGATGGCAAAGTGAAGCCATCGACAGCAGGTATATACACTATCTCTAAAAACTCACCATCTTTCAGTTCTTAGGTCATTGATACAGGATGTGGTTTTCACATATGTTCTGATTTGCAGGGCCTAAAGGAAAGCAAGGAGGTGGAGCACGGTAGATTGAACCTGATCATGGGCAATAGGAGATCATCACCTGTTACCAAGATCGGAGTCTATAGTTTAGTGCTCAGTAGTGATGTTAGTTTAGATTTAATAAATTGTTGCTATTTGCCAGAAATGGCAAGAAACATAATTTCATTTCATGCATTGTTCAAACAAGGTTTCCAATATTTTTTTGACAATTTGAATGGTTCAATTTTTATTTTTAAGAACGGTGTTTTTATTTTTGAAGCTTTACCTTGTTTTGGTGTGTATGAAACAATGACATGTGTAGAAAATTTAGGAAATAGTGTATTTAATATTGATTCTTCTAGTGGTGTAGAAAAGGCATGCTTATGGCATTGTCGTCTTGGGCACATTAACAAGAAACGCATCGCCCAACTCCAAAAGGATGGAGTGTTGGAATCATTCGACCTCAAGTCGGATAATGTATGTGAATCTTGTCTTTTGGGCAAGATGACGAAGTCACCATTCACAAGGTCTTGTGAAATAGGTGAAGGTCTGTTGGACATCATACACAAATATGTGTGTGGTCCCTTCAGATCAACCACAAAGGATGGCACGCGGTTCTACGTGACCTTTACCGACAATTATAGTAGATATGGGTATATCTACTTAATCAAGCACAAGTCAGACACTCTTGAAAAGTTCAAGGAGTTTAAAAAGGAAGTTAAGAATCAATTGGGCAGGAAGATAAAGATGCTTAGATCCGCCAGAGGCCGTGAGTATCTTAGTATCGAGTTCCTAGACTATCTAAAGGAATGTGGAATAGTTTCACAGTTGACACCTCCCAGAACACCACAGTTGAACGGTGCTGCCGAGAGGCGTAACCGAACGCTATTGGACATGATTCGTTCCATGATGAGTCGAGCTTCGCTTCCCATCCACTTCTGGGGGTATGCCTTAGAGACTGCCGCCCATATTATCAATCTTGTTCCTACTAAGAAGGTTTCCAAAACACCTCATGAGATGTGGACGGGGAAAGTTCCCTCGTTAGTACATATCAAGGTCTAGGGTTGTGAGGCTTTTGTAAGACGAAAGACTCAAGACAAACTCACAGATAGAAGCGAGAGGTGTATTTTCATTGGATACCCCAAACAGTCTTTTGGATACTTGTTCTACAGACCGAGCGAGGAAGTGGTCTTTGTAGCGAGACGAGGAGTCTTGAGGGAGAGAGAGAGCTCATATCCAAAGAGGACAGTGGGAGTACCATTGACCTTGAAGAAATTCAGCAGTCATCCAATGATGGAACCTTAGGAGAAACTAGCAACCAACAAGAGGAAGGAGTTCATGTTGGTCCGACAGATATATCATTAACTCTTAGGCACTCCGGTAGAGTTAGCATGCCACCCGAGTTTTATGGTTTCCATATAACTATGGATAGGGACACGTTTGTCAGTGATGGGACACTGATAAATTTGGAAGAGCCATCTAACTACTGGGAAGCAGTGGCGGCCCTGAGTCTACCAAGTGGAAAGAGGCAATGGACAGCGAGATCAAGTCCATGTATGACAATCAAGTTTGGAACTTGGTTGACAATGTACCGGGTCGAAAGATAGTCTGGTGCAAGTGGATCTTCAAGAAGAAGACCGACATGGATGGAAAGGTGCACACCTTTAAGGAAAGACCGGTTGCGAAGGGCTTTACTCAAACCCCTGGCATTGACTATGACGAGACCTTCTCACCAGTGGCCAAGATAAAGTCTATTAGGATTATGCTAGCCATAGCTGCGTTTCATGACTATGAAATTTGGCAAATGGATGTCAAAACCGCTTTCCTTAACGGGAGGTTGACTGAGGATGTTTACATGAATCAGCCAGAGGGTTTTGCCGATGCAAAGTATCCTGATAAGGTGTGTAAGCTTGAGAAATCGATCTACGGATTGAAAGAAGCTTCTCGCAGTTGGAATCTCTGCTTCCATGAGAAAGTCAAAGAGTATGGTTTCTCTAGGAGTGAGGATGAGTTTTGTGTATATGTCAAGGCTAGTGGGAGTATAGTCACTTTTCTGGTGCTGTATGTTGATGACATACTACTCATGGAAAACGACATTCCAACCTTGTAAGATGTCAAGTCTTGGCTTGGGAAGTGTTTCGCCATGAAAGACCTAGGAGAAGCTGCCTATATTCTCGGGATAAGAGTACTGAGAGATAGGAAGAAGAGACTAATAGGACTTAGTCAGAGTACATACTTGGAAAAGGTACTAAAGAGGTTTAGTATGGAAAATTCCAAGAAAGGAGAGCTACCTATCCAGAGTAATGCAAAGTTGAGTAAGATTCAAAGTCCGAGTACAGACAAGGAGATAGCTGACATGAGTCGGGTACCTTACGCTTCGGCTGTAGGGTCGATCATGTACGCTATGATGTGTACTCGCCATGATGTGGCTTTTGCTTTGAGCATAGTAAGTCGGTACCAGGGAAACCCTGGAAAGGCGCATTGGATAGCTGTCAAGAATATACTCAAGTATCTGTGAAGGACAAATAACATGATGTTAGTCCTTGGTGGCAGTGATACTTTGAGAGTTAACGAATATACAGATGTCAGCTTTCAGACAGATAGAGACAACGGTCGGTCTCAGTCGGGCTGGGTATTCCTTTTGAATGGAGGAGTAGTTACTTGGAAAAGTTCCAAGCAAGAGACGGTGGCTGATTCTACGTGCGAATCAGAGTACATAGCAGCGAGTGAAGCGTCAAAGGAAGCGGCTTGACTGAGGAACTTTATCGGTGACCTTGGAGTAGTCTCGAATATTCAGGAGCCCATGGAACTGTTTTGCGATAACGAAGGAGCGGTTGCTTTGACAAATGAACCGAGAGACCATGGAAAGTCCAGGCATATCGACAGAAAGTACCACTATATCAAACATAGAGTAGAAGAAGGTCACCTCCTTATAAAATAGGTATCATCAAAAGATAATCATGCAGATCCCTTGACTAAGGCTTTGAGTAGGATTAAGCACAATCAGCATGCTAGGAGCATAGGATTGAGAGATGATATTAGTTTTTTTAATTAGATAGGTCTCTGAAACTTGTAACAGTGTAAATGTAATTGACTTTGGTGATTTAATAATAGAGATTTATTAATGAGTATTGTTTACTGCTATTTGTCAATTGTTTATCATTGTGTTTCATTTTTGCATGTTTACTCCGTGAGTAATTTGATTATTCGAATGTCCACAGTCGCTCATACTTTTGGGTAGTAAGTATGAACGAAGACTGTCATGAATTGGTTTGTAGATTATCTAAGGAGTTAGACATAGCAATTGGATTGCTACAACGTTCATGAGTACTTAGAAATATAGATTTGAGTATTGGATAAACCCACGCTCAATAGATTGCTTCATGGATTATATCACGAGCAATGTTGAGACAATAATATCTTATGATCTAGAAGCAGAGACATCTGAGTTATAATTTGCAAGGTGGTTGTTCATTGATAATACGAAAACGCATCGGTAACTCGATGTTATAAAACGTGTTGTTGTGAGTGATTTGACTTGTAAAAGATATAAAGCATATGATTCGAAACTTATTCGTTCATTGACCCTAACGGGAAACAGATATCTGTAGGCCTTTCGATGATTTTGAAGTTGACTGAAAGTGATGGCCAACCAGGACTGAATTGATGTGTTCAATTAGTAGTCTTAAAGTCATATGCAAATCAGAAATCGAGTAACAGAGTATCGGACCGAGATTGATCTTAATCCATGTCTTGAGTCTGAAGAATATCTTGTTGGACGGAGGATCATATGATCACTTATCTATGGACAGAACCGACTGGGTCAGAGTTCGGCAGCAGTTTCTAGGAAGCTACAGTTTGCTGATTAATTAGAGGTTAAATAGGTAATTATAGTCATAGACTTATCTAAGTGAAAGACTGTTGGATTAGGTGTCTAAGCCATGATTAATAATTTGTATTTACCTAATTAATAGTAGCAAAGTCCATTGGTTTGCCCTCATAGCGGAGGTTTGGTAGAAAGTTCAGTAGAGAGAAAGATTGATTTATTATATGATTAATAAATCAATAGAAATAAAAGAAATAGTTTGTCTATATATTATGGAGATAATGTATTAATTAGAAATAGTATTATTTGATTAATAATAAACAGAAATTAATTGGATTAATTTTGTGGCATTAATTAGATTAATCAAGATGATAGGGGCTAAACTTGTTCCAACTCAATAGTTGAATTAGACACGCGCGACGCACATGTGTATGAGTCGCGGCGCGCGTATCAGTAATCTGGAAAATAGCTTAGAGATAGGGTTTATCTCAGTTTGAAAGTCAAATGAGGTTTATCTCTAAGGGTTATCCGGTAGCCTATAAATAGGGACCCCTGGACCTCATTTGTGAGTGACAATTCTCTTATTTCTCTCTGGAGTTTTCGAAATCCTCAAAGCTCCGTGGGTGTGATCTCATTTAAGGTAGGACACGTGTGCTGCTTAGCTTCAGGATAAAAACTAAAGGTTAGTTTTTCTTATTTATTTATTTAGTAATTTTTCTGTTTGCCCTTTAGGAATTATTTATATGTTCAAAGATAGAAAACATAGATCATTTATAGGTTGCATGTGAACTTAGGGTTCTAGTTTATAGATTTGTAGAAAACCTTTCATCATTTACGGGATGAAATTGCTGAGCAGTTAATGCAACACAGGGAATGAATACGTTCAAAAAAAAATTGTTATTATGGTTGTATGAATTATATTTGAGTGTTTTAAAACTAGAATTATCCAAATTTCAATGTTGAAAAAAATCTTTTAAGATAAAAAAATTCAGTTAATTTAATTTTAATTTAGTTCAGTTTATTATAGTTTATTTAGTTTATTTTAACAGTCTGCAGACTTTAAAAAACAAACAGTATTTTTCTTGCAAATTGTAGACGTTTGGTCCATATCTTCTTCTGCTGATGTGGTTCGCAGACAGTAGATCTTTTACCTCTTAAAAAACAAATGGATGATATTGTGGTTCATAAATGAATATGAAGGGTAGTAAAGCAGATATTTCTAGACTTCTTAAAGAAATGGATGATATTGTGGTTCATAAATGAATATGATGCCCCTTAATGTGTGTGGCATAGGGAAAGGCAAGAAAAGGCGTAAAATTGCGAGTTTGTGTATAAGAACGCTATTAATTTTGTGTGTATTAAGTGTATTGATATTTTTAAAGTTCGTAGTTTGTGGGGTAAATCTAACTTTGATTTTGTGTGTTCCACCTCTTGGGGTCATTCGGTCGATATTCTGTCCATTTGGGACCCTTTTATTTTTATTTTTGTTAAGAATCTATTGTTTGTACGGATAATTCACTGATAGTTGAAGGAAAATGGGTGTTTTTTTAGAGAAAAATGATTTATGATTAACGTTTATGCACCGCAATGGGGATAGCAATAGAAAACAATTTTGGTATTTCATTTTGGAATTTATGAATCGTCACCATAGATGTTTCATTGTATTTTGTGATTTTAATGCAGTTCGGTATGGGTTCTATGTTTTCTCAAAGTACAACTGATACTTTTGATACGTTTAGTAATGATTCTGGATTGTTGGATGTTCCTATAAGAGGTTTCTCTTTTACACGGGTCAACAAAATAGGGAATGAGTTACATAAATTGGATCGGTTTTTGGTTGGAACATCTGTTGGCATAGTTACCTAATGTTACGGTCATGACTATTGATGCTTTTATTTTCGATCATTGTCACATTGTTTTGAAGAATGTGGTTTCAGAATACGATCCATTACCAATCAATGTGTACTTGTCATGGATGGATTTGATGTTGTAGTACTTGATTCTTGGTGTGTGCCTTTGGAGGTTAATTCTTCGAATTACTTTATTAATTTCAAGAATAAACTTAAATCTTAAAAACTAAGTTGAAGTTGTGGCATGTTGGGGTGATTGGTCACAAAGAAGAAACTAAACGAGAGCTTTATTTTAGGCTAGGTGAACTTGACAAGTTAATAGATGAAGGGAATGTGGTAAATGTTGATTTTGGGCAACGGATGAATTTGATAAATCAGATTGCCATCAATGAAGATATGGAAATGTGTGATATTTTGCTAAAATTAAAAATTAAAAAAAAATAAATGGGGTTGAACGGAGACGAAATTGTAAGTTTTACCATGCATGCTCAATCGAAAGTGTCGACAACTTTCAGTTCGCGTCATAAAATTGACGGGGTGTGGGTTACATAGTACGATTAAACTTGAGTTTTTTTCGGTTTTTTAAAAGATAATTTTGAAGCATTTTTTGGGTTGTCCATACAAAACCGAAGCTCTCAGTTTAAAGTTCACAATTTGGTCCATGCTGAAGGGCTTCTCCTCTGTTCTTGGTGGAACAGATTAAAGCTACGGTGTGGGATTCTGATTCAGAGAAATCGCTAGGTCCGAATGGGTTCATGTTTAGTTTTGTGGATCGTGATTGGGAGGTTCTTCAAGATGATATTGTGGATTTTGTTGATAAGTTTCATTCATCAGTTGTCATCCCTGCTAGCTACAATTCGTCTTTCTTTACGTTGATTCCTAAAGTGAAGAACATGATTCTAATAAAAGATTATCACACTATCAGTTTGATCGTAGTCTATTATAAAATAATTGCTAAGATCTTAGCGAATAGAATTACTAAAGTGGTTGGTCCAAATGTTAGTTGTTAGTTCTAAACAATCTGCTTTTGTTAATGGTAGACAGATTCGTCTTTCTTTACGTTGATTCCTAAAGTGAAGAACATGATTCTAATAAAAGATTATCACACTATCAGTTTGATCATAATCTATTATAAAATAATTGCTAAGATCTTAGCGAATAGAATTACTAAAGTGGTTGGTCCAAATGTTAGTTGTTAGTTCTAAACAATCTGCTTTTGTTAATGGTAGACAGATTTTGTACGGTCCGCTCTTGGTGAATGAAGCAGTGAAGTGGTATAAAAAACGGGAGAAAAATAATCTTCAAGATAGATTTTGAGAAGGCATACGATACACTTTCTTGGAATTTTTTTATAAGGTTATGAAGTTCGTTGGCTTTGGTAGGTAATGGATTAAGTAGATTCGGGGTTGTCTTGTTTCTTCTCGCTCTTCGGTCTTATTGAACGGCAATCCAACGGATGAATTTTTTCTTCAGAAATGATTGCGGCAAGGCAATCCCCTGTTGTCGTTATTTTTCATTTTGGCTATGGAATGCTTACATGTTGTTATCCAAGACATCGTTGTAGCGTTTTTCAAAGGACGAAGGTTGGAGTTAATTTTAACTTGTCACATTGGTTTTATGCCGACGATGCTTTGATGTTTTGAGAGTGACCGTAGGGCAATACTTTAAATATTGTTAGGGTGATGCGGTGTTTTTAGTTGGTTTCGGGTCTCCTGATAAATTTAGAGAAATCTGATTTATTTGGTATTGGTGAGTCAGAGGGGGAGATTGAGGAAAGCAGTTCTATTACGGGTTGTTGTGTAACACCACGACACTTTTGTTAAGTATTAAAATGTTAATCATAGTGTATTTATGATTTAACATGGTGTTCTAAGTATTAGAAAGTAATACTAGAAGAAAAGGGTAAATTGGTCATTTTACCATAAAAGGGTAATTTGGTCATTTGACCATGTGAAGGACCAATTATGTAAAAATATTGTTTGCTTGTGGCAAAAATATAAGAAATGAAAGTTTTATGTCATAAAACTTGATTTAGTGTGGTCAAAGTTCAAGAAAATGAACTTAGGGACCAAATTTGTAAACTTTGGAAGTATAAATAGAGAGGTTGACTCTCTTCTTTGACTGGCCATTTGTGCAGCAACGGGAGGAGCCTTGAAGGTGCGATTTCTGCAGAAATCATTGAATTGAAGCAAGAACTTGGAACAATTGTTGGAAGGTGGTGATTTCCAAGCAATTAAGGTAAGTAGATTGCCCTTTTAGTCAAGTTCTTGAAGAAGTTCTTAATGGGTTTTATAGAAACTGAAATTTGTAAATTTCAGTTATGATTATGTGGTTTAAATGGCTTAATACTTCCATTAAGTCATGCTAAAAGGACTCAATCCAAGATTTTGAAAGTAGATTGCTATTTGTGATGAATTTGAAGTTTTGGGGTTTTGGAACTAAGAACCCTAATTCTTCCTTTTGATTGATTGAGTTGTTTGTAATGGTTGAAAACCTTGTTTTAATGTAAGGTTTTAGCCTAGAAATGAATCCCAAACGATTAAGAACTGGATTAAGGACTTAATAGACCAAAACTGCGTGCTACAGTGCACAAATCGCGACTGATCAGGAACCTGCCCAGGCGCCAGGCGCAGTACGCACTAGCTCTAGGCGGGGTGCGCCCAGGCGCAGTGCGCCCAGGTTCTAGGCGCAGTGCGTCCCCAGGCAGGGGGTTCAGAATCGCTAACTTTTGTTTGGCTTGTCCGATTTACCTCAAAGTTGGACCATAAGTCCATGATGGTCTGAAAAGTCCTGGAAAAATATTAAATCGAGTTTTCGACTCCTCGGGGGCACTGTAGATCGATACGAATGCCTCGGTGAATAGTAAAAACTCATGAAAAGATGATAAATGGAAAGTTTATCATCTAGGGATGGTTTATAGTTGCATAACATTGGACTCTTATGTATTAGAGTCAATTGGAATGATTATTAACCTATTATCATTTGGTATATAAATGAATATATAGGTATGGGACAAAATGGTTGTGGTGCACGCAAAGGCAAGAAACAACCGGGATTTAAATGCAGCTAGCATCCAGGTGAGTAATCTCACTGATATCATATATGATATATGATGATTGAACTGTTACAGGTTGAAACAGCTTCGAGGGACGAAAATGACGAGTGTAAAGACATATGAAAATGATAATATCAGATAAGCCGTGAGTCTTAGAAAGACAAGAACGGAGCTGTGAGTCAATAAACAGATAAACCGTGATACGACAATACCAGATAAGCCGTGAGTCTATGATAGACAAGAACGGAGCTGTGAGTCAGTAATGCGACAATACCAGATAAGCCGTGAGTCTTTTATAGACAAGAACGGAGCTGTGAGTCCACTTTAATAAGGCAATACCGGATAAGCCGTGAGTCATTGCGATGACAAGAACAGAGCCGTGAGTCTAGGAAATAGCGGGTAAACCCGTGAGCCATAGTTGATTGTGAAGTAGACTGTTGATAGATGGTGCGGCCACTTGTGGCTATGATATTGGATGTTATATCCAACTGGTGCGGCCTACATGGCTATGATGTTATTATATGGAAATGGTGCGGTCTTATGGCTATGATTCCGGGTTGTTGAACCCAAACTGGTGCGGCCTTCGGGCTATGATTCATATACTGGAAATGTTTTGGTGCGGCTTGTATAGCCATGACAAATGATGTGACTTATATAGTCATGAAATATGGTACAGTCAGATATGACTAGGAAATAGGGGACAGAAATGATAATTGAGAATTTGTATGAATATTCTCTTTTATATACATATGGCCTGGATGGCAAATAGAATTGATTTGATCGGTATGCAAATAACAGATTAGACGTGATAAAGTGATTTGATAATCACATGATATTATGTTCCAGCCTGTAAGACTATGAAGTAGGATGCGAAATCCTAGGAGATATATGATCAGCCGGTAAGGCTAGTAGTCTGGGTCCGATATCCAGACAGATATACATGTTTAGCCGGAAAAGGCTATAAAATGGTATTTGATATTGAAAGATGAAAAAAAATAAATATATGTATCATATATGAAAAATTATATATGGATGTATTTATTGTACATGTTATTTGCAGATATGATTACTCACTGAGCTTTATAGCTCACAATATTTGTTAAATGTCCCTGCAGGTTAGCATGATCCTGATAGGAAAAAAATAGAGTCCGTGACTAAGAAGTGGGGCTCATAGATGCTGTCAGTAGCAGCCCGGCTTTAAAGGAGATTATGGTATTTTATACTCTCCTTGATACACTTGTACCCGTTTTTATTAAAATATACCCCTTTTGTTATGGTTTTATGAAATGAAACCTTTGTTTTTAATGAAAAATTTTCAGGGGTGTTTTTGTTTTAAAAGTCGGGTGTTACAAGTTGGTATCAGAACCGTGGTTTAAGTGAACTAGGTGTCTATAGAGTAGATTCCTGGACTTAAACCCTGATATAGTAGACATGACGCATAGTTAGGTATATATAGTTGTTATTATACATATATAACCTAGCTGTTGCTAACTTCTAATGTATAAGAAGTATGAACAGTGAATCTTCTTGGGAGACATTTAGGGCGCGAACCTCTAAGAAATCGACCAACCCTTTCTCAAAGCTCCATCGAATGAGGGCCAAAAAGGGACGAATAGCAGAAAATCCACGTGATGAGCAATATTAGCTGATGTGGTCAGAAAAAGAAATCGGTTGCTCACCCTGATTGATATTCAAGGTGAAAGAACAGTAGTTGATACTACAAGAAAAGCAGAAATAATATTAGTGGACTTCTTAAAAGAAGTTAAAACGAATTAGGTCTAACCTTAAAGGGAAGGGACCAGAACGAAAAGATGATGTGGTATAAGAAGTGCAGGAAAAGCACTCAGAACATTTTAGAGTTGAGACTCTACCGTTGACATGCTGAAATTGCAGAAAATGGGAGCATATTGCTCGAGTTTGTTGTATGGAACGGAAGTGTTTCCAGCGTGGAACAATATATCATTTTCTTATGAAATACTCACATGCTAAATGTGGAGTAACGGGTGATGAACCCAGGAAAGAACGGGGAGAAAAGAAAGAAGAAACGAATGGTCGAAAAGGACCAGTGGTATTATGAGCATTCCAGCAGATTGTGGAAGAAGCTCGTGAGGAGACTGATATGATCTCCGATATAATAGTTTTGAATATAACCCTGTGTATGTTATATTTGATCCATGAAGCTATGCTTTGGATCGGTGACTCTGATGTCTTGTTTGAATATTTCAACAACGATTATGGATGAAATGTTGAAAGTAGATATAGCAGTTAGCAAATATGTTCAAGATATTGAACACCTGGAAGGTAGTTTGCCCAGGATTTACGGGACCATTTTCCCTATGAATCTGAAGCCGATGACTACCAATGAATTGGAAGTAATTGTGCATATGAATTGGTTAGCAATGAATTATGCTAACATGAATTGTAGAAACAAGAACATTATGGTTCTTAAAACAGAAATGAAACGGATGAAAATCCATGGTAAATGACCGTTGTTAAGAATACCGGTTATTTTCTTTGCTTAAACTCGGAAAAGAGTTAGTAAAAGAATGATGTTGTAGTTGGCATACGTGGTATTGGCCAAGTTAAATAAAACAGTGATAGTAGTGTACTACTTTAAATAAATTCTCGGATGCTTCTTTTGAAAAGAACTTCCAAGATTTCTGCCAGATTGGCAAGAAGAGTTTATGATTAAACTGATGTTGTGAGCCGTTTCTGTTATTTAGGCTCTAATCTGATTTGCATCTGTAGAGATGGCAGAGTTGGAAGAAGAAAATTTTTGCATTGGGGTCTCATATGGCTGAATGTGTCATCGTATGGAGCCCTATCTTGTTTGAAAAGAAGAAAGACAAGTTGATGCATATGTGCATTGACTACTGAGAATCTGATATTCTCGAGACCAGATCGAAAATGAGGTACATTTGTACCAGATATTGGAGTTAATTCACTGAGATAAGTGATATGTAAAATTCTCCAAGTATGAAAATTTGGCAAAAAGAAGTTTTATATTCTTTGGGCATGTTAATAATGCCAGAGATGATAAAGCAGATTCAGTGGAAATGATGTTGTGATTAAATAGAAACCGCCTTGGAATTTGACTGAAATTAGTAATTTCCTTGGATTGGCGGATGATTATAGGAGAGTTATAGTAAACTACTCCTTGATTGCTGTTCAGTTGACTAAGCTTGACTAAGAAAAGTGAAAAGTCTGAGTGGTAGAAAGACCACAAGTATCTTTTAAAGGTTTGAAATAAACCTTGTGTGAAGCTCCGGTGTTAGCATTATGCTAAGCGGAGAAGATAAATTGGATCATAGAAATGTATCCAAATTTGACTGTAGATTCATGATGTTGCAGTAGCAACTATGATTTTGGTATTGAAGCTTTGAAAACACAATTTATATGGTGTAAAGCTTACTGTTTATTCAGATCATAAGAGTTTGAAATACTTTATTGATCAAAAATAAGCTAAATATGAAATGATTAAAATAGATGGGTTACTTAGAGATTTCGGGTATGAAATCTTGTACCATCTCGGAAGGGTAGATGTAGCTATAGATGCCTTGAATTGAAAAGAGTAACCTTTGAAGGTTACATCCACATGTATGAGTGTGGCGAATTGATTACCTGAGTTGATTCGGGTAGCACAGAAAGAAGTGTGCAAGTCTAAAAATGTGAAAAATGAATGAATGATTGGATATTAGATGAAGCTAGTTGGAAAATCACAATGATTCAAAACCCATGGTGGTTGTGAATGTGAATTCGAAAGCAAAGTGAAACAAAAAAATCATCTTGAAAAGATGCATTTTGTACTAGATATGCAGTATACCCGGAGCAATACCAGATTGAATAGGGCGATAAAACCTATGTATTGGTGGTCGGGATTGAAGAAAGATATTGAAAGACATATGAGAAGTATTTGACTTGTACGCAAAGTAAAGTCAAACTGTTAGAATCATGCGAAGAAATTTACCCGTTGTTAGTCCCAGAAAAGAAATGGGACAACATTGTTATAGACTTTGCAATAAAGTCTCTGCAAGTACTGTGTATTGGTGAAAAAAGTGACCTAATGATGCAGATTTAGAAGATGTGCTTGAAAATTGCACAGCAGACCCTAGTGGAAGATGAGAAGATTGTCTATCTTGGATAGAAATTACAAGAAATAACAGCTTACATGCTAGTAGTTTGACGATTCACATGAAGTATGGTATGGAATACCGTGATATCCTCCGATTTATTTGAACGAAGATGTGGTAAAGCCGTTGGCTAGATCCTAGATTCTTGCAAATTGAAGAAAAGACTTGATGGGTACGAACGAATTTGAAGAATGGTTAAGAAATTGTAAAAGTGATATGTGAATCACTGAGTATAAACCTTTGAAATTCCAGGTAAAGGAAATTGGTGGTACTCAATATATCTTTTTAGAAAGATTAAGATTTGTTTTGGAAGAAAAGAAAGTTAGGTCTTTGTTTATTGGATCTCTACGTATATCCTAAATGTTGCAGAAAAACATGAATTGATGAATTCCAACGAATCCCTCATGTTGAAATGAGGTAGATAAGTGATTAAGGTGCCCGGGACAACCGGAGGAATGATATGCGAGTGGTGATATAACCACGAAAGAAGAAGACTAGTATGGTTAAGTGCTTAGGCAATACCATTGAGATTCCGACATGATGCGGAAGACCGAAAGCTAATCGAGGGAGACATATCGTCAACTCCTTGTATGATTTCGGGGACGAAATCTTTTGAAGGAGGGGAGAATTTGTAACACCACGACACTTTTGTTAAGTATTAAAATGTTAATCATAGTGTATTTATGATTTAACATGGTGTTCTAAGTATTAGAAAGTAATACTAGAAGAAAAAGGTAAATTGGTCATTTTACCATAAAAGGGTAATTTGGTCATTTGACCATGTGAAGGACCAGTTATGTAAAAATATTGTTTGCTTGTGGCAAAAATATAAGAAATGAAAGTTTTATGTCATAAAACTTGATTTATTGTGGTCAAAGTTCAAGAAAATGAACTTAGGGACCAAATTTGTAAACTTTGGAAGTATAAATAGAGAGGTTGACTCTCTTCTTTGACTGGCCATTTGTGCAGCAACGGGAGGAGCCTTGAAGGTGCGATTTCTGCAGAAATCATTGAATTGAAGCAAGAACTTGGAACAATTGTTGGAAGGTGGTGATTTCCAAGCAATTAAGGTAAGTAGATTGCCCTTTTAGTCAAGTTCTTGAAGAAGTTCTTAATGGGTTTTATAGAAACTGAAATTTGTAAATTTCAGTTATGATTATGTGGTTTAAATGGCTTAATACTCCCATTAAGTCATGCTAAAAGGACTCAGAATCACTAACTTTTGTTTGGCTTGTCCGATTTACCTCAAACTTGGACCATAAGTCCATGATGGTCTGAAAAGTCCTGGAAAAATATTAAATCGAGTTTTCGACTCCTCGTGGGTACTGTAGATCGATACGAATGCCTCGGTGAATAGTAAAAACTCATGAAAAGATGATAAATGGAAAGTTTATCATCTAGGGATGGTTTATAGTTGCATAACATTGGACTCTTATGTATTAGAGTCAATTGGAATGATTATTAACCTATTATCATTTGGTATATAAATGAATATATAGGTATGGGACAAAATGGTTGTGGTGCACGCAAAGGCAAGAAACAACCGGGATTTAAATGCAGCTAGCATCCAGGTGAGTAATCTCACTGATATCATATATGATATATGATGATTGAACTGTTACAGGTTGAAACAGCTTCGAGGGACGAAAATGACGAGTGTAAAGACATATGAAAATGACAATACCAGATAAGCCGTGAGTCTGAGAAAGACAAGAACGGAGCTGTGAGTCAATAAACAGATAAACCGTGATACGACAATACCAGATAAGCCGTGAGTCTATGATAGACAAGAACGGAGCTGTGAGTCAGTAATGCGACAATACCTGATAAGCTGTGAGTCTACGACAGACAAGAACGGAGCTGTGAGTCCACTTTAATAAGGCAATACCGGATAAGCCGTGAGTCATTGCGATGACAAGAACGGAGCCGTGAGTCTAGGCAATAGCGGGTAAACCCGTGAGCCATAGTTGATTGTGAAGTAGACTGTTGATAGATGGTGTGGCCACTTGTGGCTATGATATTGGATGTTATATCCAACTGGTGCGGCCTACATGGCTATGATGTTATTATATGGAAATGGTGCGGTCTTATGGCTATGATTCCGGGTTGTTGAACCCAAACTGGTGCGGCCTTCGGGCTATGATTCATATACTGGAAATGTTTTGGTGCGGCTTGTATAGCAATGACAAAAGATGTGACTTATATAGTCATGAAATATGGTACAGTCTGATATGACTAGGAAATAGGGGACAGAAATGATAATTGAGAATTTGTATGAATATTCTCTTTTATATACATATGGCCTGGATGGCAAATAGAATTGATTTGATCGGTATGCAAATAACAGATTAGACGTGATAAAGTGATTTGATAATCACATGATATTATGTTCCAGCCTGTAAGACTATGAAGTAGGATGCGAAATCCTAGGAGATATATGATCAGCCGGTAAGGCTAGTAGTCTGGGTCCGATATCCAGACAGATATACATGTTTAGCCGGAAAAGGCTATAAAATGGTATTTGATATTGAAAGATGAAAAAAAATAAATATATGTATCATATATAAAGAATTATATATGGATGTATTTATTGTACATGCTATTTGCAGATATGATTACTCACTGAGCTTTATAGCTCACGATATTTGTTAAATGTCCCTGCAGGTTAGCATGATCCTGATAGGAAAAAAATAGAGTCCGTGACTAAGAAGTGGGACTCATAGATGCTGTCAGTAGCAGCCCGGCTTTAAAGGAGATTATGGTATTTTATACTCTCCTTGATACACTTGTACCCGTTTTTATTAAAATATACCCCTTTTGTTATGGTTTTATGAAATGAAACCTTTGTTTTTAATGAAAAATTTTCAGGGGTGTTTTTGTTTTAAAAGCCGGGTGTTACATGTTGGGACGACAAGTTACCCTTTTCATATTTGGGGTTGCCGGTCAGTGGTAATATGACGAGAGTTCAACGTTGGAAGCCCATTTTGGACAAGTTTAAGAAGACGTTATCGGGTTGGAAGCTAAAGCTTATATCCATGGTCCTTGTTAAGTCTGTGCTGGACGCTCTGGGCAGTTACTTTATGTCTCTGTTTTGTTTCCTATGCCAAAGAAAGTACAATCTGTAATGGAGAGATTGAGAGGTTGTTTTTTCTGGGGCCATGACTATGAACATCAGTACATTTCTTGGGTTAAGTGAAACTTGGTCCTTGCTTCAAAGGAAAAAGGTGGTATAGACATTGGTAGTTTGGAAGCGTATAGTTATGGCATGTTACTTAAATGGCGATGAACATTTTTTATGCAAGAGAATGCACTTTGGGTGAATCTTATTAAAGCTAGGGTGAATCTGGGTGTGAGATTCGTTGAGTGTGGTGACCAGTTTCGTGGGACTAGAGATTGCAACCAGATATTGGCTCTGCCAATTTTTGTATGAAAAGTAGTTATTAGATCCTCTATGAGAAAACAACCGGTTACAAGAAATGCAATATACTTTAGGAAAAATGTGTGGATCGGAAGCATGCATTTCTAGAGACGGTTTCCTAGGCTTTTTCGGTTGGAGCTCAAGATTGCATGGTTAGCAATATTGCAGAATTGGGAATGAATGGGTTTGGAGTTGGAGACGTTACATTAGAGGAGGTATTAAGGAAGAACAATTATCTCGGTTACGAGATTTATTGCATGGCTACACTTTTACTGACCATCAGGACAGATGGGTGTGGGAGGTGGGAGTTGTTGGCTTTTTCACGTTAAAGGACACTATACGGTTCATTGATGATATTATGTTACCAGATGGGAATTGTCCTACGAGGTGGATTATTATGATTCTTAAAAAGGTAAATATCTTCGTTTGGCAAGCTCGGTTGGGGAGACTTTCGTTGAGGCGAATGTCGGCAGACACGAGGGTTGATGTGTCGTCTTTGTTATGCATAGTTTGTGACGATGTAGAGGAAATGACTCGTGTGTTTAGAGATTGTCAAGTGACGATGGATACATGGAAAGCGATAAGTACGTGGTGTGACTTGGCGTGGCCTTATAAGTTTGGGTTCGAGGAGTTGTTATTTGATCGATGGCCTATCTACCTTGACGGTATGACGAGAAGCTCTTCTTTCGATAGTTTACATGACAATGTAGGAGTTTTGGAATTTCGATACTCGATGATGCATGGTTCCAAGAAATATAGAAAATATTTGATTTTTGATACGATTATTCACTACTCTTATAACTAGTATAACTTTTATGGTGTTAGGAAATACTATTAGAATCAATTGGGTTGTGTGGTTAAAAACCCCTATAAATTTGTCATTCTCCTATGAATTTGTCATTCTCCTAATGTGGGTGCAGACAGACTCTCCATCTTTTTTAGTTTACAAGCCATTAGGGCTCGAACTACCTTATATTTCTCCTTGTTCATCTCATATGGCCAGTAGTCCTCGTAAAACCTTTGCAATTCCGGGACCATGGTAGCAACCATGATGCAGGCCACTTTGGTCGCATCATTATAGTGTTTCTTGTACGAGGCATATTCCTTGGGAGTAGCTATATCATGATCAACTTCAATGAGCTCTTTTTTAAGGACATACTCTCTGTCCTCAAACCTCAGAGCCATCTTGATGTTACGCATCCAATCATTGTAGTTGGTGACATTCAATAGCACCTTGGAGCGCAATGAGAGGATCGAAGAGAAGTTGTTGGAGTGGGTTGCAGGTTGGGGAGCAGAAGTATCAGCATGTGAAGACATATATAAAAGAAGGTAGTTTTTAGTTAGATATATAAATATTCCGTAATATTAACCCAAAATAATTATTAAGGCTAGGACCCAACTATATAATTCACAACTTAGAAGAGGGATGCCGTAATCTAATTGTAAATTTTATAAATGTAGGTGAATGACGATTCACCAATTCCACCGCGGAAGATAATCATATTAAGTGAAATTCCTAGATCTTTGAGATTTACTGAACTGTTCAATAGCATGTTTAATCTCGGACTATGCTCGTCCATTTGTGACTGGGATGCCGAGGATCACAAACAAGATGTGAATAACCATGCAAATTAGCTTGGTAACCTCAATGTCGTTTATCATCTCGATTGATGTGCCACTAAACCGCACGCGCTCCATCAATAATGATAAATTTTGAGATACCCATTACAACCTTTTACTAGTCCCTATTAGTGTGCCGGTAAACCACACACGCTCCACTAACGACTAATAAAGTGTAATTTGCAATTTCATGGGTTATCATATCTTTCACATTTTTCCTAAAGTAACTAGATTTGGGAGTTTATAAAAATCGTTCTAGTACTTTGATTAATAGCATTTTACTTTTAATGAGATTAAGCGGTCCTATCAAACCCGTTCTGCTAACGACCAAATAGCAATTCAAACAGAAAATAACCAAATAGCTCTGATACCACTGATAAGTTTTATGCAAAACAACAAAACTTAAACCCTAAGTTCACATGCAACCTAATTGGATCTATGTTTTCACTATTTGAACATATAACTAAATACCTAAGCCCAATCGAAAATTGCTAAAAGAATATAAAAGAAAATACTAACCTTTAGTACAATTCTTGGAAACTTAGCACCACAAATGTCGTGCCTCAAATGGAATCACACCCAAAGCAAGCAAGTCGAACAACAGAGTTTATCTAGAGAGTTTAGGGAATTGGCGCAGAATGAGGGTGGCCAGGGGTCCCTATTTATCCCTTATATTAATCTTGAAATTAAGGATAAATATATCCTTAAAATCGCCACCTTACAGGCTTCCATAATTGTCACTACTCAACTATTGAATAATTACAATTCAGCTCATACAACTTTAATTAATCCAATTAATCATCAAATTAATTCCAATTAATTCCTGATTAATTACTGATTAATTAATATTATTTCTAATTAATATATTATCAACATAATATATTAATAAACTATTTATTTTATTTATATTGATTTATTAATCACATAATAAATCAATCTCTCTCTCTTCTGGTTATTCTGTCAAACTGTCAGCTATGAGGGCAACCAAAATGGACTTTGCTACCATCAATTAAATATATACTAATTATAGTCATGACTTAGACACCTAATCCAACAACAACATCACAGATCAGATCTCATTCATCAATCCTCTAACATTCCAATAAAAGTTTGACCAAAAGGGCTAAGCCAAATGAAAGATACAAACAATATATCAATAGGGAATAACGACGCTATCTAAGGATAGCGTCGTTATCCACTTAGTGCCGCGAACCCACAGATAGCAATGCTAACATTGTAGAACAGCTAGGGTTCGAGTCTGCATGTATTCAGCTAAGGTTCAGGTCTGCCACCATTGGACATCCCGTTGTTTATACTGCGAAAAGGACAGCTAGGGTTCGAGTCTGCATGTATTCAGCTACTGGAAAATGCTTATTCTTCTTCCCCTTCACTTCCCCCTTTCCTTACTACAAGACCTGTGGTATCACATTCTAGAAAGAGACGAAACCCTAACCTCCTCCCTGTGTCGGTAGTGGTGGTCCAATGCCTCATCACTTTCAGTCGTCTCATCATTACCGTCGTCATTTTTCAAACTTGTGTCCAAATCGAAATCTAAGTTCCTCTTGGAACGAGAGTACCTTTTTCTGCTCTTAGGGATTTGAGACCCAACAAAATTACTATGGACAAGTTTGCCACATTGTATCGGAATCACATTGACTTCTTCCTTGGTACAACTAGAGGTTCTCGTCCTTGATCCTCCAGAATTTCGAGGCTGGCCATCTCCGGAGGTAGAACTACGGTTTAATGCACCAGGGTCTTCTTCTTGTGTGTTGATTTCATGACTGATATAGTATTTGATGACGAAAATCCCCTTCTTGAAAACATGTTGATCATTCACCGTGTTTGTGGTTGTTGAGGTCGAAATATTGGGAAGCAGGATTAAGAGTGATAGTATACGTCTTCTTGCTGAAATAAGCACCTAGAGAGATAGACATAGAGAGGTGGTGGTGTAGGCGTCGGGTTAAGGAGATTTTTTTGTAATTATTAAAATAAGTAGTAGATTTAAAGAAAAAAGAAAAAAATTAGAAATGATAATCTAATCTTTTTAGATGGACTAGAACCACCACAACGGCCATAAAATGCCAATAATAATGACTGGTTTCGTAAAAATTCTAAACTTAGACCAAAACTGAAAAATCATATAAACACAAAGACCAAATCTGGAATTCACTCTAATTTTATTATACTCCAGACAAAGAGTTCAATAATGTCATGGTCTCTTCTACGATAAATTCAATTTAGTTTTATATTATTTTGTTTTAACCATCGCTAAACCCATTAATATGTAGAAATAAATATTCTGTCAAACAAATATGAAAATTGATCGTACAGCGGTAGAGGGAAGATGATACTTAATCAATAAGCTTGACCAAAAAGTTGACAGCGATTTAATATTCTATACTTAATCAATAAGCTTGACCAAAAAGCTGACAGCGATTTAAAATTCTATTCAACACGATTTCTCCCACTGATTGTCCTTTCTAACTCATACAGTCATACACTCATACTCCACTCCACTCCACTCATACAGTCAGACAGTTCCGGCAACAATGGCGAAAAGGAGTAACACAGTGGTTCAAGTTAACAATGGCACCACAACAACCGACGGCGGTGAGGTAGTACATATCGATTATCACCATCTGCAGTTTCCGCCTATCGTTTTGTCTTACAACGACAAAATACGTCCCATTCTTGATGCCGTCGACAAGCTCCGTCGTCTCAATGTCACCCAAGAAGGCATCCCTCTCCCCGCCATCGTCGTTGTTGGAGACCAGTCCTCTGGCAAGTCAAGTGTTCTAGAGTCACTAGCCGGCATAAGCTTGCCACGTGGACAGAACATCTGCACAAGGGTACCTCTTATTATGAAGCTTCAAAACCATACAGATCCTGTGTCGGAGCTCCTTTTGGAATATCAGCAAAAATCGGTTAAGATCGAGGAAGAAAGCAATATATCAGATGCCATTGATAAAGCTACCGTGGAGATTGCCGGAGACAATAAAGGGATATCAAATGTGCCCTTAACTTTAGTGGTTAAGAAGATTGATGTTCCTAATCTTACCATGATCGATTTGCCCGGAATCGCTCGGGTTGCCGTCGGTGATCAACCAGAAAACATTTACCAACAAATCACAGGTATTTCTTTTATAGAGATGCCACTACTCTTATTTTGTTAAAGCATATCTTAAATGTAGCCATTATTTCCGGTTGATTTAGAGAAAATGGATGTTGACTTAAAATACAAAAATAACTGTATTAGAAAGCATTTGAATTAAGGGGATAACAGCAACATGTCCTTTTAGTGAAATCGGCAAGTTAACCCTACAACATTTAAGAAATTGGTTTAAATGGTATCGTAACTTGTTTTTGGCCTTCTAAGTGAGTAGGGTGTAAGTGAGTCGAGCTACTGGTGAGCTTCTCGGGACTGACTCGTTAAAAGCTCGAGTTAAACGAGCCCGAGCCGAACTCGAACCTAATTTTCAGAGCCCGAGCTCGAGCCTAGTTTTCAGGCTCGTTTATTAAACGAGCTCAAACTCGAGCCTTGCTATTGAACTCGATTTAGGCTAAACGAGCCTATATGTTTTTATATAATAAGATTTTTATTTTTAATTTTATATATTAACTTATTAATAAATATTAATTTATTTATTAATAAAATATTAAATGAGCCTAAACGAGCCGAACTCGAGCCCTGTAGATCTTAAATGAGTTGGGCTCGAACACGAGCTCCGTAAATTTAAACGAGCTGAGCTCGAGCCTAACCGGGCTTGGCTCGGCTCGTTTACACCCCTACTTTCAAAGGAATAAAGTCTCTAATAACGGTCTAGTTAGAGACTTCATTCCCTTAAAAGGCCAAAAAGTAAAATTAGGGACCATTTAAACCAATTTTTGAAACATTATAGGGCTACGTGTCACTTTGTAGTGTTTTTATAATTAGTTCTTGAATGTTTCAGATATGATAATGGAGTATATAAAGCCCGAAGAAAGTATCATTTTGAATGTACTTGCTGCCAATGTTGATTTTGCAACCTGTGAATCCATTTGCATGTCACGACGGGTTGACACCTCCGGGCAAAGGACTTTGGCAGTGGTGACCAAGTCCGATCTGTCCCCAGATGGCTTACTTGAAAAAGTCACGTCCAATGATGTAAACATTGGCCTTGGCTATATCTGCGTTAGAAACCGGATCAAAGATGAATCCTATGAAGAAGCTCGAACGCAAGAAGCCACACTCTTTGAAACTCACCCATTGTTGTCCAAGATCGATAAGTCCACTGTAGGTACTCCTGTATTGGCACATAGACTTGTTGAAATACAATCAACGATCATATCAAAATGTTTGCCGGACATTGTGAAAAAGATCAATGATAGGCTTAATGCTTCGGTTTTAGAGTTCAACAAGCTACCCCGGATTCTTACTAGTGTTCCCGATGCAATGGCGGTTTTTATGCAAATTGTTGGGTCCTTGAAAGAAACATTTCAAAAGATATTGATTCGAGGCGAGCTCGAGTATGATGATAACGAAATGCATTGCAATGCTCGATTGGCTGAAATGTTGGACGAGTTTTCAAAAGAACTTGACAAGAGTAACAAATTTTCTGAAAATTTTCTCGTTGAAGAAATGGAGATTTTAAAGGAAGCCAACGGGATCCGGTTGCCTAATTTTCTTCCAAACCATGCGTTTCTGTGTTTGCTTAAGAGAAAAGTGAAGAGTGTCTCCAATTTGCCTATTGGTTTTGTCAACAAAGTATGGGGTTACCTTGAGGTTGTATCTGGTAGAGTCTTGATTGATCATTGTGGGAATTATCCACAGATGCTTCCTTCGATAAAAAAAGCATCTCAGAATGTGATATTAAGAATGAAGGAGAAGTTCATGGAAAAGGTTATTGAAATGATGGAGATGGAGAAAGTTACCGATTACACGTGTGACCCCGATTACATTGCTTCTTGTAATAAGTTAATGGGTAACAGTCGTGATGAGTTTTTGAAGGTAATCGACAATCCTCATGTTAATGTGAAACCGAAATTTTTGAATAGTCTTAACGGGTATGGAACATTTTGTATTGAAGGCTATGGGACAATTGACATCAACCATTTATTGAGTGTCTCGGCAAACACAAGAGATCAAGCATTTGATTTAAAAATGAGGATGACTGCTTACTGGAAGATTGTTTTAAGAAGAATGGTGGATTGGATAGCTCTTGAGCTTCGGTTTGTGATACAAAAAATGGTGAACGATGAGTTGGAGATGGAGATAGTAAATGAAGTGATGGTGCATGGTGGTGGTATGGAGAAGATGCTCCATGAACCAACTTCGGTGGCCTTAAAGAGGGAAAGGCTACAAAAGAGTATCGGTTTGCTACAGGAATCGAAACAAATAATCCAACAAGTCATGGATGGTATTTGAGTGATAACCGAATGATCTCAAGTATGGAAACAAAGTATTTTGTTTGCATGATTGGCATTTAGCTTATTAGGGTTTTATTATGGTATTATAGAACTTGACAAGAGTAACAAATTTTCTGAAAATTTTCTCGTTGAAGAAATGGAGATTTTAAAGGAAGCCAACGGGATCCGGTTGCCTAATTTTCTTCCAAACCATGCGTTTCTGTGTTTGCTTAAGAGAAAAGTGAAGAGTGTCTCCAATTTGCCTATTGGTTTTGTCAACAAAGTATGGGGTTACCTTGAGGTTGTATCTGGTAGAGTCTTGATTGATCATTGTGGGAATTATCCACAGATGCTTCCTTCGATAAAAAAAGCATCTCAGAATGTGATATTAAGAATGAAGGAGAAGTTCATGGAAAAGGTTATTGAAATGATGGAGATGGAGAAAGTTACCGATTACACGTGTGACCCCGATTACATTGCTTCTTGTAATAAGTTAATGGGTAACAGTCGTGATGAGTTTTTGAAGGTAATCGACAATCCTCATGTTAATGTGAAACCGAAATTTTTGAATAGTCTTAACGGGTATGGAACATTTTGTATTGAAGGCTATGGGACAATTGACATCAACCATTTATTGAGTGTCTCGGCAAACACAAGAGATCAAGCATTTGATTTAAAAATGAGGATGACTGCTTACTGGAAGATTGTTTTAAGAAGAATGGTGGATTGGATAGCTCTTGAGCTTCGGTTTGTGATACAAAAAATGGTGAACGATGAGTTGGAGATGGAGATAGTAAATGAAGTGATGGTGCATGGTGGTGGTATGGAGAAGATGCTCCATGAACCAACTTCGGTGGCCTTAAAGAGGGAAAGGCTACAAAAGAGTATCGGTTTGCTACAGGAATCGAAACAAATAATCCAACAAGTCATGGATGGTATTTGAGTGATAACCGAATGATCTCAAGTATGGAAACAAAGTATTTTGTTTGCATGATTGGCATTTAGCTTATTAGGGTTTTATTATGGTATTATAGATACCAAGCGCTTGGAATATTGCATGTTTTAAGTTTTTTGGGTAAATGGATTATGAATCGTATGCTTATGTATTTGTTTTTGGTATATTGAACTTACTATCATGTTTGACGCTTTTACGATCTTGTTCTACTATACAGTGTTCCAAACTCATCGGATCATCATGGATATACCATATTAGATTGATGAGTAATTATATATCATTTTTTAAGGACATAAAAGATACATGTTCTAACTTTTATACAACCAAAAGCTTGAATGATCGTAGGAAGTAATGTTAATTAGTCTTTCTTCTACTAATTAGTACTGTTTTATATGGCATAAGATATTTACTTACACATCTTCTCTATTAGACTTGGTATTGTTGTTTTACTTAAAAATGGATTATTAGTAATAAATGTATACAATTTTCTTTTACTACAAAATATGCAATTTTTGAGGTGCACGTGTACGGCAAGTGCTCATGCAATCGTTGCCCATCAAGACATGCCCTTGGTTAACATTTCCATATGTATGAAAAATACTCCGGTTGGAGCTCATATGAAAAGTACATGCTAAATCAAGAACCCACTCGCTCATGGTAATTAAACCGAAGTCCGAAACGGATAGAAGCTCGCCATCGGAACCGGTTTCGGCTACATCAGCTTCTACGGTAATACCTGCTGGTTTACCATTCATGGTTGCCTTCTCCTTCTCCTTGTTTTTCAACTTGTAACATTCATCGATCAGATGTCCCTTTTTATGACAATAATTATAATACTTGCGCTTGCCTTTGGACTTAGATCTAGATCGGTTTTGTGAAGAATTACCTCTCTCGTTGGGTCTCCCTCTAATGTTGAGACCTTCGGCTTTTGAATCGTTGCTGCTGGCACTAATAATCTGCTTCATCTTTTCTTTTGAATCAAGAGCGGTCAATATCTCATCCAAGACAAGAGTGTCTCGACTATAGATAATGGTATCACGAAAGTGATCATAGGAATCTGGGAGTGATGATAATAAAAATAACGTCAAATCTTCATCTTCATATTTGACGTCCATATTTTCCAGATTTCCTACAAGCTCTTTAAAAGTAGAGAGGTGATCAGATAAAGAACTTCCCTAGCCCATCTTGAGGTTGAAGAGTCGTTGCTTCAGGTGTAGCTTGTTTGGCAAGCTTTTCGTCATTAGTAATTGTTCAAGCTTTAGCCAGAGAGCCGCTGCAGATGTCTCTTTCAGTACATCTTGGAGAACGTTGTTGGATAGGTGCAGACGGATCTGCGACGATGCCTTCAAATCTTTCATTTCCTTTTCCTCAGTCGACCAAGTTGCTGGCATTTTCTCCATTCCTAACAGTGCTTTGTGGAGATCCATCTGGATCAACACATCTCTCATCTTTACTTGCCAAGGAGGGAATCTTGTGTTTCTGTCAAGTAAAGGGATATCGTATTTCATCGATGACATGGTTGAAATAGTTTTTTACGAATCGTTATCAGAAAACCTGGATAGCTCTGATACCAATTGTAGACAAAATCGACTACAATAAATAATCTATTAACTTCAAGATTGAAGTATAAAACCCAAATATCACGATAATGATTCAACGGAATATAAAACTATTGAATAATCAACCAAGAATAGATCGAACGGTAAAAAGAAAGAACACAAGATATTTACGTGGAAAACCCAAATCGGGAAAAACCACGGGCGGAGGAAGCCGAGAACCAATTCACTATAATATTCAGTGTTTACAGAGATAGAGGAAAGAAAACAAATATATCAAATATATATTTGTATGAATATGAGAGAAAGATGAAGATGTAATTTGAGGTGTGTTTTTCATGAATGAGTTTCTATCCTATATATAGGAAATTTGTTGCATGCCATTTTAGAAAATCTTGGCACACAAATGTTAAATATTCATGGCAGTAGCTAGCCACAATTGAAAACAATTTTTTTATCCATGCCAACTTTGAAAGGAGCCTTTGAATTGTGAAGTCATACTCCACAAACACAATGGAACATATTTGTTGCAAGACGGAAGAATGTGGAAGAAGCTATGTATCATACTCGTAGCCAAGCCACCACAGGCAAGAACCAATCCGACAGAAGAAACAACATCAAGAAAGCATGAAGTGCCAACATGTAGCAAAACCTGTCACACCACCGAGGGTTGCTTCATGAAGATAGGGTATCCAGATTAGCATGACACTTATTAACGGAAAACCATGATAGAACAAAAGAAAATAACCAAGGCCCAAGGCAGCCAATGTCGAGTCGAACTAGAATCTAGCCGAATATCCAGGATTAGTCTAGAATAATACACGAAGCTAATACGACAGTTGGGTGATATGCAAAACCGGAAGTCAATATTGCATGCAAGCTTTGTTTTGACACACGTCACACACCTTGGGTCAACGACTTAGGGGCCACGACATATATTGTGTGTCGTGATTGTCCTCTATAATATGAGAAACTCCAACGAGATGATACTCGTTAGCATACTAAACATGATAACATTCCCACCAAAGAAATATGAAATACGCTTCTTCCAAATAATATGGAGATAAACGAAGTTTTATACATACCCAACTTCAAATGCAGCCTCTATTTGAAAGTAAAATTACTAAAGATTTTAACTGCTTCATGAAATTCTTACCGGATGTCTTAGAGTGGGATCTTCAGCTCGAACAATAACCAAAGATAAATGCAGAGAGTATGATGTTTGTTTTTTTTTTGTGCAGATCTTCTTGATCACTTTTGTTTGCGCCATGTAGACGGCGCGCAGACATAGAGCTTCATAAAGTGTTTGTTTTTTCGAAAACCGCATACATAAAAATGTTTGCGCGTCCTCTTCTTGGAGCAAATATGGACCAACATGTTGAAAGGTCTTCAAAACTCTTCTGGTAACAAAATAATACTTTTTTAAACTAAAAAATACGCATATCTCTCGTTCATCTCCTACAATTGAGTAAATATGTATCCCTTCCAACCGGTTTTTCTAGTTCTTCTCTTCCTTGCGTTGACCAAAACCGCCGACGTCGGCCACACCATCACCGATGTTACTGCCAACACCTTCCTCTACCGTTTGCTACGCCGACACCAACCTTCTCCCTTCTCCTTCCAACCGCTTCTGCTACACCGAACAACCTTCCTGCACCGACAATTTCTTCTTTCTCAACAGCAGTAACCGATTTTTATTTGTAGGGTTGCGATTTTGTATGCTAGGGTTCCGATTTTGGTACTCTAGGGTTCCGATTTTGGTATTCTAGGGTTCCGTTTTCTGCTGATGATTGTGTTCTAGAGTTCAATGTTGTTGATGAAATAGTTTTCTAGGTTGCTGATTTTTTTTAATATGAAGTTGTGAATCGTGTTTTGATTTTTGAATCTGATTTCCTGATTTGCTGAGTTTGCTAAATTGATGAGTTTGTTGAATTTTTTGAATTTCTGAATTTGTATGTTGATTTTTGAATTAGATTTGCTGAATTTTCTGAATTTCTGAATTCGTATGCTGATTTTTGAATGATGTTCTTTTTTTTAAATCAGATTTGAAGTTGTTAAATTTGATCAAATCTGAAAACTGAAATTAGGGGTTATGTTATGCTCAAACTTGATTTGTATATGATTTTTTACTTATTAGAAATGGGAGAAATAGAACAATGGTCCACCAAGCATCTAAAGTGCTTGTTGGAAACATGCATCGAAGAAGTAAATAATGTTGGTATGAAAGGTTTGAGCTTGCACAAAGACTCGTGGATTAGGTTAGGAAGAGTTCTTAAAGAAAGGTTTGGCATGGATTTATCCCAAAAACAAATGAAGAATGCTTATGATAATATCACAGCAAAATACATAGGTTGGGTTTATTTGAAAAAAAAAATCGGTAACATATACAACGCTAACAAACATTTTTAGTATGACAACATATAAATGGGAAGACTTTAGGAAGGTATGTTTACATATAATTTGTTAGCATTTATCTATTAAGTTGGTAAATATTCTCATATTAGTTTCTATTAAATGGGTTTAGGGTCATCTGAAGGCTGCATTACTGAAAACCGTCACATTGCCTTTCCAACAACTTTGTGCTACTCTATTTGATGGAAATAGTGCTACTGGTAATTGCAAGTAGACATCAACCCAGACATAATCAGGCGTTGGTTCATCTTCATGTTATCGTCCCCAACCACTACAGATTATAAACATACATTTTCATGACATGGAAGATGATGATGATGCTTCCCATCAGACTAGTGAGCCAATTTCTGAGGCAGCTCCTAGTGTCGACACTTCTCCAAATTTTAATGCTTCCCCGAATGTCGATGCATCTCGAAAGGTTTATCAGCCCAACAAAAGGGCTAAAACCTTGAAACCCTCTATCAATGCTAATGATTTAGCACTAGATATTCAAAAAGCTCTACAACATTTGATTAACAACAAGGATAGGAGGACAACTGATGAATGTTATGAGAAGTTGAAGCTTGTTGACTTAGACCCAATCGATCATCAACTTTTAGCTTCTTTTAACATTTTGGATTTTCCATGCATATGAGACAAGCATGGATGACAATGCCAGCTATTCCAAATGTCTTAAAAGTGTGGATCATGATGACCACTACAAGTTTAGGACTACTAAATTAAGGAAACATTATTTGGGGTTTTTTGGTTATGTTGGGAACATTATATGGTTTTTTGCTTATGTTTGGCACATTGTTTGGGTTTTTTGGTTATGTTGAGAACCTTATATGGTTTCTTGCTTATGTTTAACACATTGTTTGGGTTTTTTTTGCTATATTGGAACATTATATGGTTTTTTCTACTTATGTTATGTTATTAGTGTTATTTATGTTATTTATAATACTTGTGTTATTAACAAGTGTTATTGGTTTAACAGGTTCACAATGGATTATGATAAAAAGTTACTTCTTGTAATTCGTATGTACTTGTATCTTCGTTTTTTTGGAAGAAAAGTTTGAAACGAAAGCGAGACTGATTCACAAATGTCGGGACATCAATACACGATGGAGTTATTGCAAGGTAATGCCACACAAATGCATGGAGCTACTACGCATGTCCCGTGAATCTTTCATTCGAATTTGCATGTATTTTAGAGTACATTAATCATTAAGAGATAGCAAAAATGTTTCGTTTGTCCCTGCTAACAAACACGATTTATATAGAGGAAGGGGAAAAGACTATTGTTATCAAAATGTATTGGCAATTTGTGACTGCAACATGATTTTTACATTTATTGTGGCCGGTTAGGAAGCGGTAGTACATGATGCTAGAATATTATCAGAAGCATTAGCAGATCTACATGCACCATTTCCGTTTCCACTACCGGTGTATTTTTACAGGTTTTTAAAGTTTTTCTATCTTAGTATAATAATTAATTAATTATTTGATTATCATTACAGATAAATATTATCTTTGTGATGTCGCGTATGCACATATTTGAGGATTTATGGCTCCATATTGTAAATAAAGGTATTGGCTTGGAGATTTGCGTAACAGATGTGTTGTGACAAATAAAGAAAAATTCAACCATACATATGCAAAACTTCAGAATGTCATTAAGCGTGCTTTTGGTGTATTGAAAGCACGATTCTCTATATTGAAAAGGATGACACATTTTCTATTGGTCACGCAAAGGAACATTATCATTGCAATTTTGCACTTCATAATTTTATAAGGAAAGAGAATTTGAGCTATGAGTTCTTTACTCAATATGATGAACCCAACATGCTGTTTCAAAATAATCATGTACATGTTGAGATGATAAAGACCTTGAAGAACATGGTAGTGTAGGGGACCGAGAATAAATGACTCATTTGTTGGATTAGGTGTCTAAGTCATGATGACTAATAATTTGTATTTACCTAATTAATAGTAGCAAAGTCCATTTGGGTTGCCCTCATAGCTGGAGGTTTAGTAGAAAGTTCAGTAGAGAGAAAGATTGATTTATTATATGATTAATAAATCAATAGAAATAAAAGAAATAGTTTGTTAATATATTATGGAGATAATGTATTAATTAGAAATAGTATTATTTGATTAATAATTAATCAGAAATTAATTGGATTAATTTTGTGGCATTAATTAGATTAATCAAGAGGACAGATGCTAAATTTGTTCCAACTCAATAGTTGAATTGGACATGCGCGACGCGTATGTGTATGAGCCACGGCGCGCGTATCAGTAATATGGAAAATAGCTTAGAGATAGGATTTATCTCAGTTTGAAAGTCAAATGAGGTTTATCTCTAAAGGTTATCTGGTAGCCTATAAATAGGGACCCCTGGACCTCATTTGTGAGTGCCAATTCTCTTCTTTCTCTCTGGAGTTTTCGAAATCCTCAAGCTCCCTGGGTGTGATCTCATTTGAGGCAAGACACGTGTGCTGCTTAGCTTCAGGATAAAAACTAAAGGTTAGTTTTTCTTATTTATTTATTTAGTAATTTTTAGTTGGCCCTTTAGGAATTATTTATATGTTCAAAGATAGAAAACATAGATCCTTTATAGGTTACATGTGAACTTAGGGTTCTAGTTTATAGATTTGCAGAAAACCTTTCAGTGGTATCAGAGATATTTGTTGTTTTCTAATTGAATTGTTATAACTGTTTTCCTAATTTTACGGTTTAAAGCTTATAAACCCTAATTTTGGCCAATTTCGATTTTAGGGTTTAGGGTTTTCGAAACCCTAGCCCCTCCCCCCCTTTTTTGATTTTTTAAATTAGGGTTTTAGAAGATTTTCTATTTTGGTAACTTTATTTATTTAATAAATTGGATAACCTTAAACCCATTATTTGTTAATTTCGAAAGTTAGGGGTTTAAGATAGGTTTAAATAAATTTGATTAATTTGTGATACCTATCTTGATTTAATTAATTTAATTAATTGTTTAATCAAAAGATAAATTAAATCATTTATAGGTTTAAATTTAATTTTAAATTTAATAGTTAAATTTTCGAAAATTAAATAGATAAACCATGAATATTTTAAAAGTTTAAAATACATCTTATATATATATATATATATATATATATATATATATATATATATATATATATATATATATACATATATATATATATATATATATATATATATTATAATTAACAGTTAATATTATATGTATAAAATAAACTGGTTAGTCAAATCAATAGTAGGCCTCATTTACGAAGCTGATCTATAAAGAGTGTATAATGAGACTGCCTATAAAATGGCGGTCTAATGGGTGTCCAATCTCACCCACCGCTCTCCTGATCAGTGGAGGGTCATTAGCCGAACGGGTTTGATTGGACGGCTTAATCTCATTAAAAGTATAATGTTATTAATCAAAGAACTAGAACAGTTTCATAAAACCCCAATCTAGTTACTTTAGGAAAAATGTGAATTGATGCTAATCCATGAAATTGCACATTGCACTTTATGAAACATTAGTGGAGCGTGTGTGGTTTACCGGCACACCAATAGGGGTTCATAAAGAGTTGCAATGGGTTTCTCAATCTTATCATTATTGATGGAGCGTGTGTGGTTTACCGGCACATCAATTAAAGATGGTAATTGATTTTGAGAGTTCCAAGCTAATTTGCATGGTTATTCACATCCAGTTTGTGATCCTCGGCATCCCAGTCACAAACAGTGGAGCATATCTGAGATTAAACATGCTAGTGAACAGTTCAATAAATCTCAAAAGATCTAGGAATTCCATTATAATATGATTATCTTCCGCGGTGGAATTGGCTGAATCGTCATTCGCCTACCTTTATAAAATTTACAATTAGATTACGACATCCCTCTTCTAAGTTGTGAATTGTTATAGTTGGGTCCTAGCCTTAATTATTATATTGGGTTAATATTAAGGATTATATGTATCTAATTGAAAACTACCTTCTTTTATAAATGTCTTCCGCTGATAACTCCGCTCCCCACTCCCTTCGCCACTCCAACAATGACACGCGCAGAGGTCGTCGTGCGGTCAAAAATAAGAGAAAATCTAACACACACACTAGTATAGCGGTAGTCAGGGTCGATCCACAGGAGCTTCGTGGTTAGACTAGATGAGAGATTACCAACTAGTAGTGTCACAGCTACAGTCGGAGAATCTGGTTTCTATCTTCCTAATCACTAGCAAATGAGACAATGATCAAACACACCAAAGCCAAGCTAAGCTATGCTCAAATGACCTAGTCACTTTCTGAAATCAAAAGTACATCTCTGAATCAGAAGCAATCAAAGGCATCCAAACTAGCAAAACCAAGCAAAGCATAAACTAGCCACTAACTAAAGTTCTACTGAACAGATAATAGCCAAGGTTTAATGCTTACCAAATAACCAAATTAGCTACTGATTTCAGCTAAGGAAAACAGTCCCAACAAGGTCCAAACACAATTCAACAATCAAAACCAAACACAAACATAAAACACCGAAAAGCTAAGATTAAATATAACCAAATGCTTTATCATTCACCAAATCCGAATCCAACATGAAAAACAGTAACCAAATGATCTAAAAACAGAAGCCTAAGTGCTCAAAGTCAGTGGTTGTCACTCCCAAAGACTTTAGCTACAAAAACTTCTTGCTACTAAAAGGAAATTAAATTCAAAAACATAAAATACCAATTAAGAGTCTTCTGAAATGAAGTCCTGGAGTCAAAGAGCTTCAAGGTCGATTTTACACCCGGTCTTTGCTAGGGTTTTCGGCTGGAAATGCCTCTATTTATAGTTGCAAATTTCCCGTGACCGCGCCGCGCATAAGTAAAATCCGCGGCGCGCGTACTTATCCGATTCCCGTTTTTTCGTCATTTGAATGTGTTCCACCGCCTTAAGCCCGCGTCTCGCAGAAGTGAAATACGTGGCGCGCGTACGAGTTCTCTTGATTTTTCATTCTTTCCAAACTTCTTCCTTTTGGACACTTTTAGTCCCTGTTTCCATTCTTTTTCTCCAAACAAGTCCTGGCACGAAAAGTGAGAATACCCAAACATATTTGATATAATTTTATCAAGAACAGGGCTCAACAACGCCTAAAATACTTGATATCACTAGGCGTTGTCAAACAACAGTAACGTCACTTCAATCCTCTCGTTGTGTTCAAAAGTGACATTGGAAGGCACGAACTACAATGACTGGATGAGAAACATAAATATGGCTCTGAGGTTTGAGAACAAAGAGTATGTTTTTGAAACTGAACTCATTGAAGTTGACCCTGACACAGCTACTCCCAAGGAATATGCCTCGTACAAGAAACATGTCGATGATGCAACCAAAGTGGCCTGTATCATGATTGCTACTATGAACCCCGAATTGAAAAGATTCTACGAGGACTACTGGCCTTACGAGATGTACAAGGACCTTGCGGAAAAGTACCGCAAGCGAGCGTGTGTCGAGAAGTACGAGGTGGTCCGAGCTCTTATGACCGACAAGCCAAAGAACGAAGAGTCCGTTTGCACTCACGTGCAAAGAATGCAAGGCTATGTCGAGAGGCTGTAGAAGCTTGGTATGTAGGTGGATGAGGAGTTGGCCATTGACATGGTGCTTAACTCCCTCCCTAGTTCCTATGACCAGTCCACACTGGTGAATCATTTGAACAATGCTCAGACCTCTTTAGGTGAGCTGCATAACATGCTGCAGACAGCAGAGGACGGAAGGGTAAAAGTGTACCTTCAGCAAGTATACCCGTATTGGCAATTGGTAAAGGCAAAAGAAAGAAACAGAAAGGCCCTCCCAATCAGAATTGGAGGGAAAAGGTTTAGGTCGGGTCATCCAGTAGTAATGGCCCGAGACCCAAGTATTTCGGCATTCCTCATGTCGCCAACCCCAAAGATGCCGACTGGTTCTATTGCAAAGAGAAGGGTCATTAGAAGAGGAGCTGCCCAAAATACTTGAAGGATGTCAAGGATGGCAAAGTGAAGCCATCGACAGCAGGTATATACATTATCTCTAAAAACTCACCATCTTTTAGTTCTTGGGTCATTGATACAGGATGTGGTTTTCACATATGTTCTGATTTGTAGGGCCTAAAGGAAAGCAAGGGGGTGGAGCACGGTAGATTGAACCTGATCATGGGCAATAGGAGATCGTCACCTGTTACCAAGATCGGAGTCTATAGTTAGTGCTCAGTAGTGATGTTAGTTTAGATTTAATAAATTGTTGCTATTTGCCAGAAATGGCAAGAAACATAATTTCATTTCATGCATTGTTCAAACAAGGTTTCCAATATTTTTTTGACAATTTGAATGGTTCAATTTCTGTTTTTAAGAACGGTGTTTTTATTTTTAAAGCTTTACCTTGTTTTGGTGTGTATGAAACAGTAACATGTGTAGACAATTTAGGAAATAGTGTATTTAATATTGATTCTTCTAGTGGTGTAGAAAAGGCATGCTTGTGGCATTGTCGTCTTGGGCACATTAACAAGAAACGCATCGCCCAACTCCAAAAGGATGGAGTGTTGGAATCATTCGACCTCAATTCGGATAATGTATGCGAATCTTGTCTTTTGGGCAAGATGACAAAGTCACCATTCACAGGGTCTTGTGAAAGAGGTGAAGGTCTGTTGGACATCATACACGCATATGTGTGTGGTCCCTTCAGATCAACCACAAAGGATGGCACGCGGTTCTACGTGACCTTTACTGACGATTATAGTAGATATGGGTATATCTACTTAATCAAGCACAAGTCAGACACTTTTGAAAAGTTCAAGGAGTTCAAAAAGGAAGTTGAGAATCAATTGGGCAGGAAGATAAAGATGCTTAGATCCGACAGAGGCGGTGAGTATCTTAGTATCGAGTTCCTAGACTATCTAAAGGAATGTGGAATAGTTTCACAGTTGACACCTCCCAGAACACCACAGTTGAACGGTGTTGCCGAGAGGCGTAACCGAACCTTATTGGACATGATTCGTTCCATGATGAGTCGAGCTTCGCTTCCCATCCACTTCTGGGGGTATGCCTTAGAGACTGCCACCCATATCATCAATCTTGTCCCTACTAAGAAGGTTTCCAAAACACCTCATGAGATATGGACGGGGAAAGTTCCCTAGTTAGCACATATCAAGGTCTGGGGTTGTGAGGCTTTTGTAAGACGAGAGACTCAAGAGAAACTCACAGATAGAAGTGAGAGGTGTATTTTCATTGGATACCCCAAATAGTCTTTTGGATACTTGTTCTACAGACCGAGCGAGGACATGGTCTTTGTAGCGAGACGAGGAGTCTTGAGAGAGAGAGAGCTCATATCTAAAGAGGACAGTGGGAGTACCATTGACCTTGAAGAAATTCAGCAGTCATCCAATGATGGAACCTGACAACGCCTAGTGATATCAAGTATTTTAGGCGTTGTTGAGCCCTGTTCTTCATGAAATTATATCAGATATATCTTGGTATTCTCACTTTTCGTGCCAGGACTTGTTTGGAAGAAAAGAATGGAAACAGGGACTAAAAGCATGCAAAAGGAAGAAGTTTGGAAAAGAATGAAAAATCAAGGAAATACGTATGCACGCCGCGGGCTTCTGAAATACACGACGCGGGCTTAAGGCTGTGTAACACATTCAAATGCCGAAGAAACGGGAAAAGATTAGTACGCGCGCCGCGGTTCACTTAAATGCGCGGCGCGGCCTCGGGAAAATTGCAACTATAAATAGAGGCATTTCCAGCCGAAAACCCTAGCAAAGACCGGGTGTAAAATCGACCTTGAAGCTCTTTGACTCCAAGATTTCGTTCCAACAACTTCTCAATTGGTATTTTATGTTTTAGAATTTAATTTCATTTTAGTAGCAAGTAGCGTTTGTAGCTAAAGTCTTTGGGAGTGACAACCACTGACTTTGAGCTTTAGTTTCTGATTTAGCAACATTTGGTTACTGTTTGAATGTTTGGAATTGATTTGGTTAATGCAAATCATTTGGTTACAATTAATCTTAGTTTTTCGGTGTTTTTATGCTTGTGTTTGGTTTTGATTGTTTGGATTGTGTTTGAATGTCATTTTGACCTTGTTTGGGACTGTTTCCCTTGCTGAAATCAGTAGCCAACTAGGTTAGCTTAGATGTTGAACTTTAACTAGTAACTATTCAGTCAGAACCTTAGTTATTGGTTAGGTTATGCCTTGTTTGGTTTGGATGTTTTGGATGCCTTTGATTGCTTCTGATTCAGAGATGTACTTCTGATTTCAGAAAGTAACTAGGTTTGTTTGAGTTGAGTTTAGCTTATGCTTGGCTTGACTTTGTTTGGTTCTTGCTTTGGGGTAGTTGAGAACTTAGAAACTAGGTCCTCTGACTGTAGCGTGACACTACTAGTTGGTAATCTGTCATCTGGTCTAACCACAAAGCTCCTGCGGATCGACCCTGACTACCACTGTGCTAGTGTGTGTTAGGTTTCTCTTTATTTTTGACCGCACGACGACCTAGGCGAGTCAAATTTTGGCGCCGTTGCCGGGGAGCTGTGAGCTTAGATTAGGTGATCTGTAGGACTTAGCTTCTGATTTTTGATGTTTGATTTTAGTTTTTTGATTTTTGGTATGTGTACGTCCTCATAATGGGCGATTACATGTACCCGGATCAGTATGAGTATTATGAAAATCCGGCCGACACCTATTACGAGGATGATTGCTACAATAGATCACCCGATGAAAATGGATGGCGGACCGAGGAGTCATCTCAACCTAAAAATTCTGCAACTTGGGCCCAACTTTGGGTACTCTGGTATAACACTCACCAAGAGCAGAAGGACCAGGCTGATGCTCTTGTAAGATTTCAAGCTTCTTTAGATAGGTTAGAGAAAAGTTGGAAATGTTCACCACATTCGCCAGAACCGGAGGCGAGTGATTTTTATACCAATAATAATGTGTGTGAACTTGCATCACCAGAATATGTGATGGAAGGGCATACACCGTGGGAAAGTCAAGAGACCACTAAGAGGGTCGAAAATGTTGTTGAGGAAGAGGTTGTAGGTGACAATGCTACATCTGACTCAACAGCTTTTGATGTTTTTGAAAATGTTGATAATATCGAGCTGGTGATGAGTGAATCCATACCACCACCAGATAATTTGGTTGATGAAGATGTTGAGGAGGAGGCTGTAAGTGACAGTACAGACCCCAGCCCAACAATTCCTGAAATTTTTGAAAATTTTGAGAAATTTGAAAGTAAGGATCTGATGATGGGTAACTTTGTACCACCATCAGATCAAATAAGTCACTCATTCTTGGTTCCGATCCACCTGTTGGACGATGACCAAGAAGTTGATGCTGACGAGTTAATATTTGAAAATAAAAAACATGATTTTATCACCACTCATGATCCATTCATGAATGGAAAATTAGATGTAATCAATACCATCGATGAGTACATATGGAAGCATCCCGATATGTTGCCTTCCGATCCCATTCGATTGGAAAATCTTTATTGGTACTGCAAGACAAAATTGCAAACTGGAAATAACACGCAATATGAGAGCAACAAACGAGACACAACACAACTACTAGGAGTGGCACTGGGCGCGTTTCATGTCAAGCCAGTGATTTTCAAGAGATATAGAAGGAAGGACCGAGCTTGGAGGTTCAAAGCTACCTCCAAGCATTCACGGGAGTTAATCAGAAAGCAGCAACTGGGCAGCAACAGGAGAACCAACAAGCCATTCGACCCAGGAAAGTTTGAGGGGCAGTGGGTCAACAAAAGGACGGTGGAAGTAGAAAAGCAGCAAGGAAATAAGGCATACGATACACCGTAGCTGAAGCAGGAATACCACGTCTGGCTGAAGACGTTAAACTTAGCGCTTGTTGGGAGGCAACCCATCGTGTCATAGGCTAGGTTTTATATTTCTTAGAATTAATTAGGAAAATATATCAATCTTTGCAGGTATTAGTGGTCTAAGGCAAGTGTGGGGTCGTGTGAAAAGTTTTGAAATTTTGAATCACCGCGCCGCAGATTTCGCAAACGCGCGACGCGGGATCGTAAACCAACCCGATGCGCAGGGGTTGATTTGGTGACACGCGCGACGCGGAAAGTGCAATTGTGCGACGCGGGAAACGATCAGTCGGTTTTCCTCCTATATTAAGGTAAGCCGCGACTCAACACACCCCACACCACGACTCGAGCTCAAATCGACGAACTTTTCTCGCAACTTTTCTTGCTCATTTTGTTTCTGGTATCAAGGTACGCTATTCTAACTACCTATTACTTGTTATAACTAGCGATTAGGTGGTTAATTTTAGTAATTTATCCAAAAAAGTTCAAAACTTAGAATCGTCAATGCTAACTCATAGGGTGTTTGTTTTGCCAAATATAGACCCTAGATGAGTTAGTCGGCACTTAGGCTACCTTGTGGTGTATTTGGATCAAGTTGAAACAGGTTAAAATGCGATTTTGAATCGGGGTTTGCAAACAGCCGCTCGCCGCGACGCGCCCTTGCTCTTGGGCCGCGCCGTGGTGCGGTGGGGAAGAAGGACTAAAATGCAAAAATTTTGTGGCTATGTGTCTTTTTGTGCAGATGAGGTTCAGACTAGATCATGCTTTCCTTCAGTTCCCAGAGGGACTTGCCAGCTCAGCGGAGTACATTTCGCGGAGAGAGGCACTGACTGGTCGTCGGGTTCTCGAGGCGACAGTCATTGATAGGGATATTCTGAGGGACGCCGGACTCTGGGGTGCGATCGAGCCATACTTACATCGCACCTGGACTCATGAGGAGGCATCATTCACATGCCGGGGCTGGGACAGGATTTTGGCCACCGATAAGGATGTCGTCTACACCGAGCTGCTACGGAGTTCCTGTCCACTATCCACTTCGCACCTCGGGCGTCAGACCCACGTTCCAGGATTATACGATTTCGTTTGGGAGGTGCACAGAGGGAGTGCAACCTCTGGGAGTTCGGGAGACGCGTAGGCCTATACACTTCGGCGGATCTTCAGCACCGCCACTTCACTCAGTTTTTTGGGGCCTGTATTCAGGGCCAGCCGGATAGGTCCGACAACATGGAGGTTTGGGTACCACTGTCTAACGTTATCTACGAGACGGGGACCTCCCGGGAGAGCCACCTCCGCGACCCACTCCACCGCCTCATGCACCGTATAGTCTCCACCTCCATTATGCAGCAGGAGGGAGGCGAGAAGGTGTCCGGGGAGGACATGACGATTTTCTGGGTTCTCCTCGACCCCTCCAGATTCCTCCACCTCCCCTACGCCCTCGCAGTTGCCCTATCCACCCACTCGACAGGAGCTTCCGCCAGCAGTCCACTGGCCCGGGGGTATTTCATCACCCGCTTGGCCCGTTCATACGGGATCCTCACCGCCCCCGTTGCTGCCTCCTTGACCGCTTTACCTCCATCTCGCACTACGGCACGAGCTCTGGAGAAGATGAGGCTGATAGAGCAGCAGCGCCCGGGCCGGTTCATCCGGACACCGACAGAGCCACCCCAGGCACCCCAGCCGGCATATGCTTAGCCTGGCAGGAGACGCCGGAGACCAGAGCCAGCAGCACCAGCAGAGCCGCAGTCGCAGGATGTAACACCCCTTTCTCAAACCGTATTCAAATACAGTTTATATTACAAAAAATATTTTACAACTCGTGACTATGAAGTAGTCACTAGATTTTTTTTTTTTACAAACTTTATTCTGAAAGGGTATTACAGACTCAATACAGAAAACCATAATTTAAACTTACTGTATACACACTGGTCCCACTTCAACTTCTGCTCCTTTCACCTAAGTACATAGCATTTAAAAAAATAGTACGTGAGACATAAAGCCTCGTGAGTAATATGGGTTTTAGACCCAAAATATTTCTGCTCAAAACTTGAATTAATAACAAGTAAACTGATAAACTGCTGAAAACTCATTTTCAAAATAAGTCTCAAATCTCTTTGCTTTTCTGTAATTAAAACTCAAAAACATTTTCTTTCTCAAAAACTGCTTCTTACTTTAAAACTGTTTTATTCTTTGAAACTGCTTTCTTTCTTTAAAACTGCTTTCTTTCTCATGTACTTGTGACCAACTGAAACTCATGAATTAGTTTAATTTAATTCATTCTACTAGCTCCCCTCGCGGGACAGAACAGATCCGCCCGCTAGGTTATGCTCATTCTGTCTCCCCTTTGTGACTTGGAACGGATTCAAGCACAAGGGTGTACTAAGCTAGACAACTACTTCGCGAGGGGAGGTACCATCCCAGTAGTGTCTTCTGATCCCCCGATTATGTGGGTGATCCTAGTCTGGACAACTGGCTCTTACTTCTTTCTTTCTTTAATTCTTATCTCATTACATCTCAAATTGGTCAAAATGGGACACAATTTATAAATAACTCATACTCATACACTTTATAACTCTTTACTGAAAATACTTTCAAAACTGATTTTGACATCTTAGTTCACATAAGGAACTTCTTTAAAAATACTTTGCAAACTATACTTCTTAAAAATCTGCTTGAAACACTTAGCCCTTGTATAGAGCTACTTTAAAAAAAACTATTTTCCAAACTTTAGTATTTGCAAACATTTGGAAATCTTATTTTTCTGAAAATATCATTTTGCTATGTACTAGAAAAATCCTCATAAAACTCACCTTGGTGTAGCTATAGGTCACTAGGCTTCTCGTACACCTTTCCCTTTTCCGTGCTCAACAACGTTTGAAGCACCACCTACACAAGTATCATGTATATAAAGACATAATACAACTAACTTTATAGTTCTAAGTTCCCATACGACTCAACTTCAGGTCATACTAAATAGATAACCATTAATAAACTCATTTTATAATTTTCTCTGAAATACGCGTATTTTACTAGAGTACCCCCAAGGGGTCGTATTTCAGTTCCGACACTTTTCCATGAAGTCTTATGTTATATTAGACTTGTGTTTCAAATTTGGAGTTAATTGGACAAGTCTAGCTCAAGTTCCAAAAATCAAGTTTTAACAATAACTTGATGTTTGGCCACTGCCGCTACAGTGGTTTTTCCGCAAGGTCGGATTACGAATTTAACAATTTCCCACATGTTTTCATACCATTTTAAGGCTATGGTAGAAGTTACAGACCAAACGGACAAGCCTAACATCGAGCTCAAGTCTTAAAAATTGGACAGAACCGAGCAGGCTTTCTGCTGCAGGCTCGCGTCGCGACCATGATGGTCGTCGCGTCGCGATCGCTGAGTGCATTGCTATTATGGACGATTTTTCAAACTGCAGTTCCACTATTCACTCCATTAAGCTCTTAACACTTAACTTAAGTGGTTTAGGGTCATTTCCAGGCCCTAAATACCAACTTATATCTAATTTTGATCCACAAAAACATCAAATCTTCTTTGAATTCTTGAAAGTTCTTTCGAAAAGACAACTTTTTCACTAAAAATCGTTTTGTTGGATTTTCAAGTTTGTGGACTGATTTCTTACTTCTTTTATGACATTTTTGGCTTAACAACACCATTAGAATCATATGAAATCAGTTCTAACTCATAAACCCATTTCTAGGGTTCGTGGCTAAAAACCCATTTCACCATCTTTGCATCAAAACTTCAATTCCTTAAAATTACTAACTATTATATGCTTCTTTAACCTTTTCTAACACTTTAGGTTCATCCAAACCACCTGAACATTCATACCCGTGACTTAGGGTTCTTGAGTAAGAATCACCATTTCTTGATTTTTACACATTCTATGGCTAGAAAATGCTTGTATGGTAATTGTGAGCAAGATGATTTCATTAAACTCATGATTTCTGGAAAATCAGAGATCATGTTCACAATTCCCGTTCAAGAAATTGGGTAGAACAGGCTTGAAAACATGAAATTCTCACCTTTAGAGGCTTGGAATCACCAATTCCAAGTTATGAACTTCAATTCCTGCAAGATGTTCCAAGCTTCTTCTCCTCCCGTGCTCTCTCTCGCTCTCTCTAGCTCTCTCTGGACTCTTCTACTGATTTCTGGACAAAGGAGAGTAATAACTCTCTTATTTATATTTTTAATTTTATAAAATAATTGAACTTTGGTCCCTAACTTCTTCCTTTTGTTCGAAAGTGGTCCAAAAGTTCATATCTTTACAAACGAAGTTCTATTAACTACTAACTTGACATTTTCTTGACATTTTGGTCATTTCCATGTCAAAAGACCATTTTGCCCTTTTTGGTCAAATTTCACTATTCACGCGGTAAAACTTCAAATTTCACATAAACTCTTATTTCTTATAATATTATTCCGCAAATACATATTATTTTACATAATGGTCTTATAATGTGCCAAAAGACCTTTTTACCCTTTTTGCAACTTTTTCGCGGGTTCTTACAGTCACCCCTCCTTATGCGGATTCCGTCCTCGGAATCTTTTCGAAATCTGTGAAATCTGGATATCTCCTCTTCATTTCTTCTAACGTCTCCCAAGTCAAGTTTGACCCTAGGGGATGCTTCCACTTGACTAGTACAAGGTCAATCTTCTTGTTCCTTAGTTTCTTAGTCTGCATTTCTAGAATCGCCTCAGGTTCTTCAATCATTCTGCTAGGAGTCTCCACCCTCAAGTCGGTATACGATATTACTAGCTCTTCTTTACCAAAGTACTTTTTCAAGTAGCATACATGGAAGGTATCATGTATTCCACTGAGTTCGGGTGGTAACTCTAGCTTAAATGCTTGCAATCCCACTCTCTTCAGGATTCTAAAAGGTCCAATGTATCTTGGACTCAGCTTTCCTCTCTTGCCAAATCTGACCACTCCTTTCCATGGCAACACTTTTATCATCACCAAATCTCCTTCTTGCAAGTCATACGGTCTCTTCTTTAGATTCGAGTAACTCTTTTGCCGATCTTGTACTGCTTTCATGTTGGCTTGAATTACTCCAATCTTCTCATTGGTCACTCTAACAATCTCTGGCCCTGTAAGCTTAGTCTCACCCGCCTCCAACCAGCATAAAGGAGTTCTACACTTTCTACCATACAATGCCTCAAAGGGGGGCATTTTAATGCTAGAATGGTAGATGTTATTGTATGCAAACTCCACCAGTGGCAGGTGTTCATCCCAACTACCTCCAAAATCCATGACGTATGATCGTAGAATGTCTTCTACTGTCTGAATTGTTCTTTCACTCTGACCATCCCTTTGTGGATGATACGCTGTACTTAGCTGAATTCTCGTTCCCATTTTCTCTTGTAAAGCTCTACAAAAGTTAGAGGTAAATCTGGGGTCTCTGTCTGACACGATGGACAACGGTGCACCATATCTTCTTAACACTTCATCTGTATACAACTAGGCTAACTGCTCCAATGGAGTAGTTTCTTTTATGGCTAGAAATAGTGCATTCTTGGTCAACCGATCTACTATGACACATATGCTATCATACCCCCTTCTCGTTCTCGGCAGCCCTACAATGAAATCCATGGTTACGTCTTCCCATTTTCCGGCTGGAATGTGCAAAGACTGAGCATCTCCATGCGGGACCTGATGTTCCGCCTTGACTTGTGCACAAATGACACACTTGGAGATGTACTTAGCTATCCTCTTCTTCATTCTAGGCCACCGATACTGTCTTTTTAGATCTTGGTAAGTCTTGGTACTCCCTGGATGTATGGAATACTTTGACTTATTCGACTCTTCTAGAATAAGCTTTCTCAAGCCTCCTGCTTTCGGTACCCAAATACGGTTTCTGAAGGTCTTTAATCCTTGACTATTGGTCTCAAACTGCATGTCTTTTCCTAGTTTACATCTTTCAAGTTTCCACTTTCTTCAACTTTCTGCTGAGCTGCTTTAATCTGTTCTATAATACTGGACACTAGCTCTATACGCATCTATCTTGCCTTGATTCTTTTATCAGGAGCTTTTCTACTCAATGCATCTGCTACTACATTTGCTTTACCTGGATGGTATACAATGTCGCAATCATAGTCACTGATCAGCTCTAGCCATCTGCTCTGTCTCATGTTCAACTCTTTTTGAGTTAACACATACTGCAAACTCTTGTGATCGGTGAATAACTTGCACTTTGTACCATACAAGTAATGTCTCCAAATCTTCAAGGCAAATACGCACGCTGCAAGCTCTAAATCATGGGTGGTGTACTTAGTTTCTGGATCTTTCAACTGTCGAGAAGCGTATGCTATGACCTTCCCTCTCTGCATCAACACACAGCCAAGCCCCCGATGTGAGGCATCGCTGTATACTTCAAAGTCTTCTGTCCCATCTGGTAATGTAAGGACAGGCGCGTTACACAACTTTTCTTTCAATGTAGCGAAAGCACTTTCTTGTTCTTCTTGCCATCTGAATTTTTCTTCTTTCCGGGTTAGTCGTGTAAGTGGCACTGCTATACGGGAGAAATCTTGAATAAATCTCCGGTAGTACCCGGCAAGACCGAGAAAACTTCTAACTTCAGTTGGCGCCTTAGGAGGTTCCGATTTCATCACTGCTTCAACTTTTGCTGGATCAACTTTTATACCTTGGATAGAAACAACATGTCCAAGGAACTGCACCTCTCGCATCCAAAACTCGCACTTGGAGAACTTTGCATATAGTTGTTCTCGCTTCAAAGTCTCAAGCACTACTCGCAAGTGACTCGCATGCTCTTCTTTGTTCTTTGAGTATATCAGTATGTCATCTATGAACACTATAACGAACCGGTCTAGAAATGGTTTACAGACTCGATTCATTAAGTCCATAAAAACCGCTGGTGCATTCGTAAAACCGAATGGCATTACTAGGAACTCGTAATGCCCGTATCGTGTACGGAACGCTGTCTTCTCCACATCACTTTCTTTTACCCTGACTTGGTGATACCCAGATCTCAGATCAATTTTTGAGAAATAATCTGCACCTTGCAACTGGTCGAACAAATCGTCTATTCTGGGCAACGGGTAACGGTTTTGATAGTAATCTTGTTCAATTCTCTGTAATCAATGCACATTCGCATTGACCCATCTTTCTTCTTTAAAAACAAAACTGGAGCACCCCACGGAGAAGAACTAGGCCTAATGAAGCCTTTATCTAATAACTCTTGTAACTGGGACATTAATTCCCGCATCTCTGTTGGTGCTAACCGGTACGGTGCTCGTGCTATTGGGGAGGCTCCTGGAACAAGATCTATCCGGAACTCAACTTGCCTTTCTGGTGGCAAGCCAGGTAACTCATCTGGGAAAACTTCTGGGAATTCTTTCACTACTTCTATATCTTTATACGTCTGCTTTACTTTATCTTCAGTCATCACATAAGCCAGGAAATATACACACCCTTTCCTGATACATCTTCGGGCTTTTGCCACACTAATGAGACTTGGCAAATGCTTGCTTCTTTCTCCATACACATACACCTTAGCTCCTAAGGTTTTAACAGACACCCTCTTCTGTCCACAAGCTATCTTCGCGTCATTGGCACCAAGCCAATCCATCCCAATTATCACATCAAAGGACTTAATTCCAATGGGAAGAAGATTAAGTTGGAACTTCTTGCCATTGATATCAAGTTCACAATCTCGGTACATATGCTGAACTTCCACAAACTTCCCATCTGCTACTTCTACTTCAAAGATCATGTCTAGTAGTTCTAATGGTACTTTCAGTCTGGCTCCAAATTCATGGGATACGAACGAGTACGTAGAACCAGAATCAAACAACACATATGCAGGTGTCAAGTTGATCAGTAGTATACCTGAGACCACATCGTGCGTCTCCCTTGCTTCTTCCCTGGTGATTTGGAAAGCTCGAGTCTTCACCTTCTGGGGCTCCGTCTTCTTCTAAGCTGTTGACACCACAGTTTCTCCTCCCTTGTTTGGGCAGTTGAAACTATAGTGCCCAAGCTGGTGGCATGAAAAACACTCCACTTCACTAGCTTTCTTTGCTTTGTAGTCTTTCATTTTGTGACCGAGTCCGCCACAATTAAAACAGGCGTTTGATCCCACACGGCACTCGCCACTGTGTTCTTTTCCACATTTCTCACACTTCTTTATATTCCCCTGTCGATTCTGACTCAGGCTTGTTTTCCCCTTTTTCTTTGAATTTCCGCTACTGCTCATTGTCTTTCTCTTGTCACTAAAACTTGGTCTTTCATCATTTCGTCGTTTCCCAACATCCTCCACATTTCGGGCAGCATTGATCGCCCCGTCTAATGTTTCAGCTTTCTTTACTTCTAGCTCATAATTCCATGGTAACCCCCGAACATATCGATTAATTCGGGACCGCTCAGAGGGATAGGATTCCCCCACAAAAGGCAGCATGTCACAAAACTTCTTCGTATATTCGTCAACCGACGAGTCTCCTTTCTTTATCGTTAAGAAATATTCGTTCATTTTCCCCAAATCTCTTGTGGGACAGAATTTATCTTTGAGACACGAGACAAACTCCGCCCATGACCAGCCATACACAACATGTTTCCCCAAACTCTCGTATTTGGTATTCCACCACACTAAAGCATCATCTTTCAACTGCCGGGAGGCATAGTTGACTTGGTCTTTTTTAGCACACTTGCTAGCTTGCATCACCTGTTCGATTTCCCGGATCCATCTCATTGTCACCTTTGGCTCAAAACTGCCATGGTATTCGGGCGGTTTACAAGCCATGAAGGACTTAAAGGAAAAGCCCTTCTCCTTTCTTCTGTTTTCTCCGCTAGCTTCTTCCTCGGTCGTCTTTTTAGAGACTTCTTGTGAAGAATGGGCACTAGGTTCACCCATTCGGCTATCGATTATGTTATTCACATCCTGATTCAGCTCATTTCGTAAGTTATTGATCAAATATTGGATAGCTTCCATAGTGACAGGTTGTGGTGGCGGGTTTGGCTCAGCCCCATCATTTCGAATAACATGTTCGGGTCCACTTCCTCTTGAAGAGGTGTGACTGCCCTCACCCCTGTCAGCTTGTCTTTCGCCTTCCATTACTATATAGATAAACAAAATGTTTGTTTAATACGCAATTCTATATAGTATTTTATAAGCAGTAGCATATTATCTCCTTATCTTGACTGCACTTTTATAACGGTCATACTCACTCTATAACTTCTATAAGTCTAAGTGTACCTCTACATTACTAAGGCACCTTTCTACTACTCTTGCTAGTTTAAGCCTAGGATAGTATTCCAACCTAATTCGCTTAAACTATGACTCTGATACCAAAACTGTAACACCCTTTTCTCAAACCGTATTCAAATACAGTTTATATTACAAAATATATTTTACAACTCGTGACTATGAAGTAGTCACTAGATTTTTTTTTTACAAACTTTATTCTGAAAGGGTATTACAGCCTCAATACAGAAAACCATAATTTAAACTTACTGTATACACACTGGTCCCACTTCAACTTCTGCTCCTTTCACCTAAGTACATAGAATTTAAAAAAATAGTACGTGAGACATAAAGCCTCGTGAGTAATATAGGTTTTAGACCCAGAATATTTCTGCTCAGAACTTGAATTAATAACAAGTAAACTGATAAACTGCTGAAAACTCATTTTCAAAATAAGTCTCAAATCTCTTTGCTTTTCTGTAATTAAAAATCAAAAACATTTTCTTTCTCAAAAACTACTTCTTACTTTAAAACTGTTTTATTCATTGAAACTGCTTTCTTTCTTTAAAACTGCTTTCTTTCTCATGTACTTGTGACCAACTGAAACTCATGAATTAGTTTAATTTAATGCATTCTACTAGCTCCCCTCGTGGGACAGAACAGATCCGCCCGCTAGGTTATGCTCATTCTGTCTCCCCTTTGTGACTTGGAACGGATTCAAGCACAAGGGTGTACTAAGCTAGACAACTACTTCGCGACGGGAGGTACCATCCCAGTAGTGTCTTCTGATCCCCCGATTATGTGGGTGATCCTAGTCCGGACAACTGGCTCTTACTTCTTTCTTTCTTTAATTCTTATCTCATTACATCTCAAATTGGTCAAAATGGGACACAATTTATAAATAACTCATACTCATACACTTTATAACTTTTTACTGAAAATACTTTCAAAACTGATTTTGACATCTTAGTTCACATAAGGAACTTCTTTAAAAATACTTTGCAAACTATACTTCTTAAAAATCTGCTTGAAACACTTAGCCCTTGTATAGAGCTACTTTAAAAAAAACTATTTTCCAAACTTTAGTATTTGCAAACATTTGGAAATCTTATTTTTCTGAAAATATCATTTTGCTATGTACTAGAGAAATCCTCATAAAACTCACCTTGGTGTAGCTATAGGTCACTAGGCTTCTCGTACACCTTTCCCTTTTCCGTGCTCAACAACGTTTGAAGCACCACCTACACAAGTATCATGTATATAAAGACATAATACAACTAACTTTATAGTTCTAAGGTCCCATACGACTCAACTTCAGGTCATACTAAATAGATAACCATTAATAAACTCATTTTATAATTTTCTCTAAAATACACGTATTTTGCTACAGTACCCCCAAGGGGCCGTATTTCAGTTCCGACACTTTTCCATTAAGTCTTATGTTATATTAGACTTGTGTTTCAAATTTGGAGTTAATTGGACAAGTCTAGCTCAAGTTCCAAAAATCAAGTTTTAACAATAACTTGATGTTTGGCCACTGCCGCTATAGTGGTTTTTCCGCAAGGTCGGATTACGAATTTAACAATTTCCCACATGTTTTCATACCATTTTAAGGCTATGGTAGAAGTTACAGACCAAACGGACAAGCCTAACATCGAGTTCAAGTCTTAAAAATTGGACAGAACCGAGCAGGCTTTCTGCCGCAGGCTCGCGTCGCGACCATGATGGTCGTCGCGTCGCGATCGCTGAGTGCATTGCTATTATGGACGATTTTTCAAACTGCAGTTCCACTATTCACTCCATTAAGCTCTTAATACTTAACTTAATTGGTTTAGGGTCATTTCCAGGCCCTAAATACCAACTTATATCTAATTTTGATCCACAAAAACATCAAATCTTCTTTGAATTCTTGAAAGTTCTTTCGAAAAGACAACTTTTTCACTAAAAATCGTTTTGTTGGATTTTCAAGTTTGTGGACTGATTTCTTACTTCTTTAATGACATTTTTGGCTTAACAACACCATTAGAATCATATGAAATCAGTTCTAACTCATAAACCCATTTCTAGGGTTCATGGCTAAAAACCCATTTCACCATCTTTGCATCAAAACTTCAATTCCTTAAAATTACTAACTATTATATGCTTCTTTAACCTTTTCTAACACTTTAGGTTCATCCAAACCACCTGAACATTCATACCCGTGACTTAGGGTTCTTGAGTAAGAATCACCATTTCTTGATTTTTACACATTCTATGGCTAGAACATGCTTGTATGGTAATTGTGAGCAAGATGATTTCATTAAACTCATGATTTCTGGAAAATCAGAGATCATGTTCACAATTCCCGTTCAAGAAATTGGGTAGAACAGGCTTGAAAACATGAAATTCTCACCTTTAGAGGCTTGGAATCACCAATTCCAAGTTATGAACTTCAATTCTTGCAAGATGTTCCAAGCTTCTTCTCCTCCCGTGCTCTCTCTCGCTCTCTCTAGCTCTCTCTAGACTCTTCTACTGATTTCTGGACAAAGGAGAGTAATAACTCTCTTATTTATATTTTTAATTTTATAAAATAGTTGCACTTTGGTCCGTAACTTATTCCTTTTGTTCAAAAGTGGTCCAAAAGTTCATATCTTTACAAACCAAGTTCTATTAACTACTAACATGACATTTTCTTGACATTTTGGTCATTTCCATGTCAAATGACCATTTTGCCCTTTTAGGTCAAATTTCACTATTCACGCGGTAAAACTTCAAATTTCACATAAACTCTTATTTCTTATAATATTATTCCGCAAATACATATTATTTTACATAATGGTCTTATAATGTGCCAAAAGACCTTTTTACCCTTTTTGCAACTTTTTCGCGGGTTCTTACACAGGAGGACTCAGCGGCCATCCACCGACTGGAGGTCAGAGTCACGAGGATTGAGGAGAGTGGATCGGGGAGATACTTCTACAAATCGCATCAGCGTAGGGTCAGCGTCCTCGACCATTCCCAGCCAGGGCCCACGATCACGAGGCTGGACCCTCCAGGCCACCAGGTGGCAGTTGATGTATCTATTTTCCTTTTTCTTTTTGAGGAATATGTACTAAATCTATGACACACTTCTATATTTTGTCTGTTTATATTTTTATATTTGTTATGTTTGTGTAATTTGTTTGTTGAGATATGCATGTTATACCAAATGGGAAGGAGTTGTCTCAGACAAGTGTGGGGTCATCGTGCCCCCTCCACTTGTCTTGACCACCGGCGTGTTCACTGTAGCGCTACAACTCCGGAATATGAGATCAAGGATCCGTTTGTTCGCAATTATACCTGTGATACTGAGCACCAAGCAATCTATCGTAAAAAAGGGGTAACTCTTTCTCCCTTATGCTAAAAAAATAATTTTTGTACAACGGGGACGTTGTACGGTTTTAAGTGTGGGGTGTGGACGGTCGAAAGAGTAATTTTTGAAATTTTTGCAGAAATGATCAATTTTCAAATTTTTAGCAATATTTTTCAAAATTTTTAATAAATTGCAATTTTGAAACGAATGGTTTGTGATTGTTGATAGCAGTGGTATTTTTCAAAGAATACTATATAGTTGTGATCATGCTATTAGTTAGTCAAATACGTTGAGTTTTATGAGTTTAGAAGATTGAGCTGTTTTAGGATTGGAATTTAGGAAGGAAATGTCAATCTGTGGCCTTTGTTGTTCGAGCCGGTAGGTCTAAAATGGGTGGGACTTATGCACCTTACCACCTAAGATCGTCTGGTCTGGGATGGTATTTCCGAAAGCTCGTTACACGAACAACATCGAAAGTCATGGACAATTCCTTAATGGCGTTTAGAATCTGAATGAGTAAGTACACTTCATTGTGGACAGAAAGTTTGTAATCAAGGGTTCTCTAGAAAGTCATGAATTCCAAAGAACAATTAAATTATGTTTTCGCAAACTATTCCACTCTAATTCATAGGGCAATAAGCTTTGAAACTGAACACAGTAAAAAATTGTTTGAGTCTTTATTATAATTTGTTAAAAACTCTCTTGCTTGGGGACAAGCAAGGCACAAGTGTGGGGTGTTTGACACGCCTAGTGATATTAAGTATTTTAGGCATTGTTGAGCCATGTTCTTGATGAAATTATATCAGATATATCTTGATATTCTCACTTTTCGTGCCAGTACTTGTTTGGAAGAAAAGAATGGAAACAGGGACTAAAAGCGTGCAAAAGGAAGAAGTTTGGAAAATAATGAAAAATCAAGGAAATACGTACGCGCGCCGCGGGATTCTGAAATACGTGACGCGGGCTTAAGGCTGTGTAACACATGCAAATGCCGAAGAAACGGGAAAAGATTAGTACGCGCGCCGCGGTTCACTTAAATGCGCGCCGCGGCCTCGGGAAAATTGCAACTATAAATAGAGGCATTTCCAGCCGAAAACCCTAGCAAAGACCGGGTGTAAAATCGACCTTGAAGCTTTTTGACTCCAAGATTTCCTTCCAGCAACTTCTCAATTGGTATTTTATGTTTTAGAATTTAATTTCATTTTAGTAGCAAGTAGCATTTGTAGCTAAAGTCTTTGGGAGTGACAACCACTAACTTTGAGCTTTAGTTTCTGTTTTAGCAACATTTGGTTACTGTTTGGATGTTTGGAATTGATTTGGTTAATGCAAATCATTTGGTTACAATTAATCTTAGTTTTTCGGTGTTTTTATGCTTGTGTTTGGTTTTGATTGTTTGGATTGTGTTTGAATGTCATTTTGACCTTGTTTGGGACTGTTTCCCTTGCTGAAATCAGTAGCCAACTAGGTTAGCTTAGGTGTTGAACTTTAACTAGTAACTGTTCAGTCAGAACCTTAGTTATTGGTTAGGTTATGCCTTGTTTGGTTTGGATGTTTTGGATGCATTTGATTGCTTCTGATTCAGAGATGTACTTCTGATTTCAGAAAGTAACTAGGTTTGTTTGAGTTGAGTTTAGCTTATGCTTGGCTTGACTTTGTTTGGTTCTTGCTTTCGGGTAGTTGAGAACTTAGAAACTAGGTCCTCCGACTGTAGCGTGACACTACTAGTTGGTAATCTGTCATCTGGTCTAACCACAAAGCTCCTGCGGATCGACCCTGACTACCACTGTGCTAGTGTGTGTTAGGTTTCTCTTTATTTTTGACTGCACGACGACCTAGGCGAGTCAGAACCTTAGGAGAAACTAGCATCCAACAAGAGGAAGGAGTTCCTGTTGGTCCGACAGATATATCATTACCTCTTAGGTGCTCCGGTAGAGTTAGCATGCCACCCGAGTTTTATGGTTTCCATATAACTACGGATGGGGACACGTTTGTCAGTGATGGGACACTGATAAATTTGGAAGAGCCAGCTAACTACTGGGAAGCAGTGGCGGGCCCTGAGTCTACCAAGTGGAAAGAGGCAATGGACAGCGAGATCAAGTCCATGTATGACAATCAAGTTTGGAACTTGGTTGACAATGTACCGGGTCGAAAGATAGTTTGGTGCCAGTGGATCTTCAAGAAAAAGACCGACATGGATGGAAAGGTGCACACCTTTAAGGCAAGACTGGTTGCGAAGGGCTTTACTCAAACCCGGGGCGTTGACTATGACGAGGCCTTCTCACCAGTGGCCAAGATAAAGTCTATTAGGATTATGCTAGCCATAGCTGCGTTTCATGACTATGAAATTTGGCAAATGGATGTCAAAACCTCTTTCCTTAACGGGAAGTTGACTGAGGATGTTTACATGTATCAGCCAGAGGGTTTTGCCGATGCAAAGTATCCTGATAAGGTGTGTAAGCTTGAGAAATCGATCTACGGATTGATACAAGCTTATCGCAGTTGGAATCTCTGCTTCCATGAGAAAGTCAAAGAGTATGGTTTCTCTAGGAGTGAGGATGAGTCTTGTGTATATGTCAAGGCTAGTGGGAGTATAGTCACTTTTCTGGTGCTGTATGTTGATGACATAATGCTCATGGGAAACGACATTCCAACCTTGTAAGATGTCAAGTCTTGGCTTGGGAAGTGTTTCGCCATGAAAGACCTAGGAGAAGCTGCCTATATTCTCGGGATAAGAGTACTGAGAGATAGGAAGAAGAGACTAATAGGACTTAGTCAGAGTACATACTTGGAAAATATACTAAAGAGGTTTAGTATGGAAAATTCCAAGAAGGGAGAGCTACCTATCCAGAGTAATGCAAAGTTGAGTAAGATTCAAAGTCCGAGTACAGACAAGGAGATAGCTGACATGAGTCGAGTACCTTACGCTTCGGCTGTAGGGTCGATCATGTATGCTATAACGTGTACTCGCCCTAACGTGGCTTTTGCTTTGAGCATGGTCAGTCGGTACCAGGGAAACCCTGGAAAGGCGTATTGGATAGCTGTCAAGAATACACTCAAGTATCTGCGAAGGCCAAATAACATGATGTTAGTCCTTGGTGGCAGTGATACTTTGAGAGTTAACGAGTATACAGATGCCAGCTTTCAGACAGATAGAGACAACGGTCGGTCTCAATCGGGCTGGGTATTCCTTTTGAATGGAGGAGTAGTTACTTGGAAAAGTTCCAAGTAAGAGACGGTGGCTGATTCTACGTGCGAATCAGAGGACATAGCAGCGAGTGAAGCGTCAAAGGAAGCGGCTTGGCTGAGGAACTTTATCGGTGACCTTGGAGTAGTCCCGAGTATTCAGGAGCCCATGGAACTGTTCTGCGATAACAAAGGAGCGGTTGCTTTGACAAAGGAACCGAGAGACCATGGAAAGTCCAGGCATATCGACAGAAAGTACCACTATATCAGACATAGAGTAGAAGAAGGTCACCTCCTTGTAAAATGGGTATCATCAGAAGATAATCCTGCAGATCCCTTGACTAAGGCTTTGAGTAGGATTAAGCACAATCAGCATGCTAGGAGCATAGGATTGAGAGATGATATTAGTTTTTGTAATTAGATAGGTCTCTGAAACTTGTAACAGTGTAAATGTAATTGACTTTGGTGATTTAATAATAGAGATTTATTAATGAGTATTGTTTACTGCTATTTGCCAATTGTTTATCATTGTGTTTCATTTTTGCATGTTTACTCCCCGAGTAATTTGATTATTCGAATGTCCACAGTCGCTCATACTTTTGGGTAGTAAGTATGAACGAAGACTGTCATGAATTGGTTTGTAGATTGTCTAAGGAGTTAGACATAGCAATTGGATTGCTGCAACGTTCATGAGTACTTAGAAATAGAGATTTGAGTATTGGATAAACCCACGCTCAATAGATTGCTTCATGGATTATATCACGAGCAATGTTGAGACGATAATATCTTATGATCTAGAAGCAGAGACATCTGAGTTATAATTTGCAAGGCGGTTGTTCATTGATAATGCGAAAACGCATCGGTAACTCGATGTTATAAAACGTGTTGTTGTGAGTGATTTGACTTGTAAAAGATATAAAGCATATGAGTCGAAACTTATTCGTTCATTGACCCTAACGGGAAACAGATATATATAGGCCTTTCGATGATTTTGAAGTTGACTGAAATTGATGGCCAACCAGGACTGAATTGATGTGTTCAATTAGTAGTCTTAAAGTCATATGCAAATCAGAAATCGAGAAACAGAGTATCGGACCGAGATTGATCTTAATCCATGTCTTGAGTCTGAAGAATATCTTGTTGGACGGAGGATCATATGATCACTTATCTATGGACAGAACTAACTGGGTCAGAGTTCGGCATCAGTTTCTAGGAAACTACAGTTTGCTGATTAATTAGAGGTTAAATTGGTAATTATAGTCATAGACTTATCCAAGTGGGAGACTGTTGGATTAGGTGTCTAAGCCATTATTAATAATTCGTATTTACCTAATTAATAGTAGCAAAGTCATTTGGGTTGCCCTCATAGCTGGAGGTTTGATAGAAAGTTCAGTAGAGAGAAATATTGATTTATTATATGATTAATAAATCAATAGAAATAAAAAATAGTTTGTCAATTTATTATGGAGATAATGTATTAATTAGAAATAGTATTATTTGATTAATAATTAAACAAAAATTAATTGGATTAATTTTGTGGCATTAATTAGATTAATCAAGAGGATAGGGGCTAAACTTGTTCCAACTCAATAGTTGAATTGGACACGCGCGACGCACATGTGTATGAGCCGCGGCGCGCGTATCAGTAATCCGGAAAATAGCTTAGAGATAGGGTTTATCTCAGTTTGAAAGGCAAATGAGGTTTATCTCCAAGGGTTATTGTCACACCCCGATCCATGGTGGAATCGATCAAGGCGTGATATATTGTTTAAAGTCTCATGACAACTATATTATAATATGATTAGATTCAATTAAGTACTAAGTATGCAAACAAGATCCACAACATACAAATACAAATCCAAATACAACAACATTTATTACATCAAATTTAAATAGTCTTGTGGGTTTCTAAGGTACACCCTACTTTTCATCAACTTCAATCTTCAAATCTGCATCATGGGTAAAAACAGGTCAACTATGAGAGTTGGTGAGTAATCTAGTTTTATTAAAGAAAATTGTGAGTTTGAATAATTTGAAATTTGTTTTCTTTTGAAGTTGGCAAGCAACTGTTATTGAGATAACAGTTTATAAATCAAAAATTGATTAAGGGTTTGGAAAGCGTCTTCTTGCTTGGGTCCCCAATCAAATGGTGTACCCTTGCAAGTGAGAAAAGTAAGCGGTAAAGCGATCTTTGAGAAATTTGAAATGAAACGCCGGTAATAGCCAGCTAAACCGAGGAATGACCGAATTTCCTTGGGGGTACGTGGGGCTTTCCAATTCTTAACTGCTTCAACTTTTGCGGGATCGACTAAAATACCCTTGTCACTTACAATATGACCGAGGAATTGTACCTCATTTAACCAAAACTCGCATTTCGAAAATTTGGCATAGAGTTGATTTCCTTGCAATGTTTGGAGAGTTAGACGAAGGTGTCTTTCATGGTCTGCCTTTTTCTTGGAGTAAATGAGGATGTCATCAATAAAGACGATAACAAAACGGTCGAGATAAGGTTTAAATACCCGATTCATCAAGTCCATGAATACGGCAGGGGCATTCGTTAGGCCAAAATGCATAACGGTGAACTCGTAATGACCATAGCGGGTTCGGAAAGCGGTTTTGGGGATATCTTCTTCCCGTACTCGAAGTTGGTGATAACCCGAGCGGAGGTCGATTTTTGAGAAGCATGAAGCTCCTTGAAGTTAATCAAAAAGGTCGTTGATCCGAGGTAACGGATATCGGTTCTTGATGGTCAATTTATTTAACTCCCGATAATCGATACACATACGAAACGAACCATCTTTCATTTTTATGAAGAGAACCGGGGCTCCATAGGGTGAAGTACTAGGGCGGATAAATCCCTTATCGGTTAATTCTTGGAGCTGACTTGCCAATTCTTGCATCTCGGTTGGAGCCAACCGATATGGAGACTTGGCTATGGGAGCAGCCTCAGGAGCGAGATCGATGCGGAACTCTAGCTCACGTACTGGAGGGAGTCCAGATACGTCATCGGGAAAGATGTCGAGAAAGTCTCGTACAATCGGAATATCTTCGATCTTCTTTTCTTTGCCTTTGTTTCCACCACATGGGCTAAGAAAGCCATGTATTCTTTACGTAGATATGATCGAGCTTGAGTACATGACATAAGACTAAGATTTTTTGAACGAGTCTCGCCATAAATACGAAGACTCTAACCGTCGGCAAGAGGAATACGAATAAACTTCTTGTAACATACTATTTCAGCATGGTTTTGGGATAGCCAATCCATTCCCACGATGATGTCGAAGCTACCAAGTTCCATAGGAACTAAATTGACGGAAAATTTATGACCGCAAAAATCGAAAGTGCAATCTTGGATGACTACATTGAGTGAAATGTATTTTCCATTGGCTACTTCTACGGTAAAGTTTTCATCAAGAATCGTGCGAGGTGTGTGAAGTATGGGTTCAAATTCCAAAGACACAAAACTTTTATCGGCACATGAATCAAAAAGTACTGACGCGTAGCAGTCATTTATGAGAAACGTACAATTTACGACCTTGTTATCGGTCTGTGCTTGGGTTGCGGTAATGACAAATGCTCAGCCTTTGGGAGCTGGAACCTGCATTGTTGGATTTTCCTGGGCTTGAGTGTTAATGATATTGACAAGCCTAGGACACGCGTTTCTGAAATGGGTGGGGTCACCACAGTTGAAGCATGTTCCAGTTGGATACCGGGTTTGTGTTTGCTGATTTGAGGGTAGAGCGAATGGTCGCTGAGTTTTTGGTGCACAACATGTGTCCGCCAAGTGGCCATTGCGACCACAAGTTGTACAAAGGCGACACGAGCTGGTGGACATATGGTGATAGTTACAATGGTTACAGAGGGGGTCGTAATGCCATCTATGAGAAACACGCATATGGACTTGTGAGTTATTTGTAAATTAATTAAGGAAATTAAGTTTGTAGACATTGTTGGGTAAAATGATTGTAAAACACTTGTTGGGCCATGGTTAGGAGTGTTGGGCACCTTTTGGGCTTTCCATGGGTACTAAATGTGAAGCATGTAGCAATTGCGTGGGCCCCCACAATACTAAGTTTTCACATGTTTTTCCCACTTCTAGGCCCATTAGGGAACTTAATAGTCCAATGAGTTGGCCATTTTGGAGTGTATCCTTTCGGATACGTTTGATAAGGTCGGGTATTTTGATGGCTCAAAAGTAATGTGAATAACGCGCTTTGGCCTATAGGTTTGGGAACTCTCGCCTTTGGGCCCCAGGTAAGCAAACTGGTTCCTCATTTGATTGGGATGTATACGAATGCTTACCTAGTCAGGACTTTCGGGCTACCGGCACCTCCCCCTTCCAGTTACTACGCGTCCATTACTTTGATCCTACCCAACTAGAGTGGATGACTTTTAATTTCCTATGAGCTCTAATGAATATATAGGTATATAAATTTTTATTTTGAAACCATTTGAGTATGTGTGTGATTTTAAGAGAAAGAGGAGAAAATTCACAAGTGTATGCACACATATAAGTGTCGGGAATAATACGTAAGCACATAAGGGAGCAATTAGCACACAAAGGTATTCCTAGGATTTTCTAAGTGCGAATTGCATGCAGTTGTGTGTGCATTTTATAAACTAGCATACGAGAGGACCCCTAGAGGCTATAGACTAGATCAAGACAATTAACCTAATTCCCTATAGTCAAGGGCTCTGATACCAATCTGTCACACCCCGATCCATGGCGGAATCGATCAAGGCATGATATATTGTTCAAAGTCTCATGACAACTATGTTATCATATGATTAGATTCAATTAAGTACTAAGTATGCAAACAAGATCCACAACATACAAATACAAATCCAAATACAACAACATTTATTACATCAAATTTAAATAGTCTTGTGGGTTTCTAAGGTACACCCTACTTTTCATCAACTTCATTCTTCAAATCTGCATCATGGGTAAAAACAGGTCAATTACGAGAGTTGGTGACTAATCTAGTTTTATTAAAGAAAATTGTGAGTTTGAATAATTTGAAATTTGTTTTCTTTTGAAGTTGGCAAGCAACTGTTATTGAGAAAACAGTTTATAAATCAAAAATTGATTAACAAATAATGATTCACGTATAAATGTCTCAACAATGTCTCAATGGTGAAAAAATAATAAAATGAAGTTGGAACATATTAAAACCACATGGTACACCCCAAAAGTATTGAAAATTATAAAATATGGGGTAGATTACTCACATTAGTCCAAACCGAATACGCGTGTTGTATGATAGACGGTTCGGGTCAAAACGACGTGGAACCTATTATAATTAATAGTTTTGGTTTAGGAACTACTAAACGGGAATGAAGTATTAATAAAAATAATTAGACACATATTCTTATATTAGATGAATTAACAATAATCAAATTTTGTCTTGAATATTAATGTATTCATAGGTTAGATGAATTTTAAATTGAATTAATTACTTTGCTTAATTAATTTATATTTTCACTTTAGGCAAGATTTTAATAATTTCTTATTAAAATAATAACTTGTCAAATTATAAGTATTTACAGATTTTATATATTATAAACAATTATTTATATGAAATAATCATTCAAAATGCATTTTTACATGCTTAGATACTTAGGAAAATGGTTTTAAATACTAAATAGTAATGAAACATTCTGAAATTATCAGAAAATCATTATTTCATAAAATAGTAATTAGTCTAAAATTTTCATATATTTCTTAACTGCTTTAGTATTTATTTAGTATTTTAATGATTAAACAACAACAAAATTCGGGAAAAATAACAAATGATTCCCACAAATTCTGGAAAACTAACCATAGTTTTCTAACATTATATTGAGCCTACTGTAAATGGTTTGGATATTTTTAACTATGGGAAGTATTTCTTATGTTTTTCATTATTAACTAATCAATAAAATCATAAATAACAGGAAAATATTAAGATAAATTCATTAAACTTTTTATTTATGATTAAAATGTTATATATTATATTCTGATAAGTTTTTATAATTTTTGGACATGTGTAGCTATTTATTATCAATTTAAACCATTAAATAATCATTAAATCAAGAAAAATAAGCAAACATTCTTACTAAAATGTGTATATTTTGTCATGGAGTCTCTAAAATGTTAATAAGGTGCGAAAAATATAAAATCTAGTTTTTAACATACATAACTATATTATTATATTTATTTTTCTACAACAAAATAAAATACAAAATAAGCATAAAACAGTAATATAAATGCATGAAACTTCTTAAATCCACTTTACTCAATGTATGGGTCATCCTAGAATTTTCCCAGAAGTTATAGACTAAAAAGGTATTTTATGTGAATTATTGCCTTATTATATTGCAATAATTATAGTAATTCAATAAAAATAAGTTATTTTCTGAAAATTTCAAGAACTTCTTATTTTATTTATGGGATTCTGATAAAAATCAGGTTTATGCATAAAATGAGTTTTAAATAGTTTGGTGGATTTAATTTGTTTAATGTATGAATTTGGAACTTTTAACAACATACCTTGATGAATGCTTCAAGAGGGATGTAGTTTTGAGTATATTGGAGTGTTCTTGGCTGAAAAATGAAGATTTCTAGGAGGAATTTCGAGATTGAGAGTGAGAGGAAGAATAGATATGGTTTGAGTGGTGATGAGAATAATGTGTTGGGAGAAAAATGAAAGGAAAGATGATGGGAGGTGTGAGTGGGAGACAATGGGAATAACCTTTTGCTTTTGGTGGTCTTCATAATTTTCCACTAACACAAGCATCTTTTATATAATATATTAATTAATATAAGAGTTTTATAAAATTTAATGTAGAGTTTATAAAAATAGAGTTTTATAAAAGATAGATTATTATTTGATTATAACAATCTACTTTGATTTGAAGTTTAATTATAGCATTCAAGTTTGATTCTTTTAATTTAATTAGAGCATCATACTTTGATTTAATTTTAATATGGCATCATAATTTAATTAGATTATAGTTATAACGTTATACTATGCTATATTGCTATTAACGTCAATTTATATCGTAGTGTATGGGTTTTGATCCTATTAGCGTCAAGTAATCTTGAGTAGGGTTTATTAAATTTCCAATTGGGTTGGGTTGACCCGAATCTATTTTAGGCGGATGTCACAGTTATCTGGTAGCCTATAAATAGGGACCCATGGACCTCATTTGTGAGTGCCAATTCTCTTATTTCTCTCTGGAGTTTTCGAAATCCTCAAGCTCCCTGGGTGTGATCTCATTTGAGGTAGGACACGTGTGCTACTTAGCTTCAGGATGAAAACTAAAGGTTAGTTTTTCTTATTTATTTCTTTAGTAATTTTTCTGTTGGCCCTTTAGGAATTATTTATATGTTCAAAGATAGAAAACATAGATCATTTATAGGTTGCATGTGAACTTAGGGTTCTAGTTCATAGATTTGTAGAAAACCTTTCATCATTTACGGGATGAAATTGCTGAGCAGTTAATGCAACACAGGGAATGAATACGTTCAAAAAAATTGTTATTATGGTTGTATGAATTATATTTGAGTGTTTTAAAACTAGAATTATCCAAATTTCAATGTTGAAAAAATCTTTTAAGATTAAAAAAATCAGTTAATTTAATTTTAATTTAGTTCAGTTTATTATAGTTTATTCAGTTTATTTTAACAGTCTGCAGACTTTAAAAAACAAACAGTATTTTTCTTGCAAATTGTAGACGTTTGGTCCACATCTTCTTCTGCTGATGTGGTTCGCAGACAGTAGATCTTTTACCAACAAATGGATGATATTGTGGTTCATAAATGAATATGAAGGGTAGTAAAGAAGATATTTCTAGACTTCTTAAAGAAATAGATGATATTGTGGTTCATAAATGAATATGATGCCCCTTAATGTGTGTGGCATAGGGAAAGCCAAGAAAAGGCGTAAAATTGCGAGTTTGGGTATAAGAACGCTATTAATTTTGTGGGTATTAAGAGTATTGATATTTTTAAAGTTAGTAGTTTGTGGGGTAATTCTAACTTTGATTTTGTGTGTTCCACCTCTTGGGCTGTCCATTTGGGACCCTTTTATTTTTATTTTTGTTAAGAATCTATTGTTTGTACGGATAATTCACTGATCGTTGAAAGAAAATGGGTGTTTTTTTAGAGAAAAATGATTTATGATTAACGTTTATGCACCGCAATGGGGATAGCAATAGAAAACAATTTTGGTATTTCATTTTGGAATTTATGAATCGTCACCATAGATGTTTCATTGTATTTGGTGATTTTAATGCAGCTCGGTATGGGTTCTATGTTTTCTCAAAGCACAACTGATACTTTTGATACGTTTAGTAATGATTCTGGATTGTTGGATGTTCCTATAAGAGGTTTCTCTTTTACACGAGTCAACAAAATAAGGAATGAGTTACGTAAATTGGATCGGTTTTTGGTTGGAACATCTGTTGGCATAGTTACCTAATGTTACGGTCATGACTATTGATGCTTTTATTTTCGATCATTGTCACATTGTTTTGAAGAATGTGGTTTCAGAATACGATCCATTACCAATCAAGGTGTACTTGTCATGGATGGATTTGATGTTGTAGTACTTGATTCTTGGTGTGTGCCTTTGGAGGTTAATTCTTCGAATTACTTTATTAATTTCAAGAATAAACTTAAATCTTAAAAACTAAGTTGAAGTTGTGGCATGTTGGGGTGATTGGTCACAAAGAAGAAACTAAATGAGAGCTTTATTTTAGGCTAGGTGAACTTGACAAGTTAATAGATGAAGGGAATGTGGTAAATGTTGATTTTGGGCAACGGATGAATTTGATATATCAGATTGCCATCATTGAAGATATGGAAATGTGTGATATTTTGCTAAAATTAAAAATTAAAAAAAATGGGGTTGGACGGCGACGAAATTGTAAGTTTTACCATGCATGCTCAATCGAAAGTGTCGACAACTTTCAGTTCGCGTCATAAAATTGACGGGGTGTGGGTTACAGAGTACGATTAAACTTGAGTTTTTTTCGGATTTTTAAAAGAAAATTTTGAAGCATTTTTTGGGTTGTCCATACTAAACCGAAGCTCTCAGTTTAAAGTTCACAATTTGGTCCATGCTGAAGGGCTTGTTGGGATATAACAAAACGAGTTAAACACTTCAAACAAATCGATATTTGATTTCGGTGACACGAGCGGAATAAAATTACCAAAAAAACGGTAAACGAAAATGTAAAATCGGAACAAGATATTTAACGTGGTTCGGTCACGGGATCACGACCTACGTCCACGGGCAAACGAGAGAGAGATGATTTTATTAACACCGAGAAAAATACAATCATACAAGGCTAAAATTGCACTTGTATCTGATCACTCGCACTAAGGTGTATACTAACTTGAACTACTAACAAAGAAGAATTGCTCTTTGTTAAATCTGCTCGAAAGTTGCTCTCAACCTTACTAAATGTGCTCTAGTGTTTTTATCTTGAGTTGTGCATCTAACTTCAAGTGAATCCCTCCTATATATACACATTTGAGTGTAAATATAATATAATAAATTTACACCTCATTGTTGAAAATGTGTTCACCAACTAATCTTTGAACAAAATACCAACTAATCTTTGAACAAAATCTTCACCTAACAATCTCCCACTTGAAGATTTTGAACAACATAGTATTTCTCTACAGTCCAATTGTTGCAACAATTCTTCAATCTCTCTCGTTCTTGCCATGCCTCTTTTTCAAACTTCTAGAAGGCCAGTTGAAGTCATACAAAACTCCAACTTGTCTGTGGTAACCACCTTGGTGAACATATCTGCTGGATTCTTCGTTCCATGGATTTTTTTCAGATTCAAAGTTCCATCATTGATTAACTCTCGAATGAAATGGTACCTCATCTGAATGTGTTTCGTTCTACTGTGAAACACCGGATTCTTTGCCAGGTGAACTGCACTCTGGTTGTCACAATGCAGTACACAATCCTCCTGTTGCATTCCAAGTTCTGATAGGAAGTTCTTCAACCATATAAGCTCGTTGGCTGCTTCTGCAATAGCCATATACTCTGCTTCTGTGGTTGAAAGAGCAACACTCTTCTGTAACCTAGACATCCAACTGATTGTGGTACCTCCGATTGTGAAAATGTATCCCGTTGTGCTTTTACCCGAATCTGCACATCCACCCAAATCTACATCGGCAAACCCTTCTAAGACTACCCCCTTTCTTCTAAAACATAGGGCAATCTCAGCTGTTCCTTTCAAGTAGCGTAACAGCCACTTTACTCCTTCCCAATGCTCTTTTCCTGGATTTGACATAAACCTGCTTACTACTCCCACTGCATGAGCAATATCTGGTCTTGTGCATACCATTGCATACATCAAACTACCAACTGCAGATGCATAAGGAACTTTAGCCATATGTTCTCTGTCTTCTTCCGTCTTTGGGGATTGCTTCTTTGAGAGTTTCTGACTTCCCAAAGGTGTACTTCTTGCTTTAGCATCTGCCATGCTGAACTTTTCTAAAACTTTCTTGATATACTTGTTTTGAGAAAGTTTTAATGTACCTGTAACTCTGTTCCTGGCTATGCTCATGCCCAATATCTGCTTAGCAGCCCCTAAGTCCTTCATCTCGAACTCTCTGGACAACTGCTTCTTAAGCTTGTTGATATCCTGCATGTTGGATCCAGCTATCAACATGTCATTAACATATAATAACAGGATGATGTAAGAGGAGTTGAATTTCTTCAAGTAGCAACAGTGATCCATCTCACATCTGTGATACCCACTCCTCTGCATGAAGCTATCAAACTTCAAGTACCACTGTCTTGGAGCTTGCTTCAAACCATACAGACTTTTCTTTAACTTGCACACCAGGTTTTCCTTTCCAACTGTTGGGAAACCCTCTGGTTGTGCCATATTGATGTCTTCTTCCAGGTCACCATGAAGAAAAGCTGTTATCACATCTAGCTGCTCTAGATGGAGATCTTCAGAGGCTACAATTCCCAAGACCATTCTGATTGTAGTCATCTTCACAACTGGGGAGAAGATCTCATTATAATCGACCCCTCGTTTCTGTTGGAACCCTTTGACCACTAATCGTGCCCTGTATCTTTTACTGCCATCAATCTCATCCTTTACCCGGAACACCCACTTGTTCTGCAGTGCTTTCTTCCCTGCTGGGATCTTGACCAAGGACCAAGTCTGGTTCTTGTCATGTGAGCTCAATTCGTCTTCCATAGCCTTCTTCCACTGTATGGAATCTTTCATCCTTAGGGCCTCTGAATAGGACTCAGGTTCACCATTCTCTGTCAGCAATAAGTAATTTGCTGAAGGAGAATACCTGTTTGGAGCCTTTCGTGGTCTAGTGGATCTCCTGACAGTCGGAGTTTCAGTCTCTGCTCCTTCTCCGACTTCTTCTTCAAAACCACTGTCTTCTTCGCTCCCACTATCTCCAGTATTATCAGAGCTCCCACTGCTTCCTGAACTTTCACCTATCTCCGGAGTACTGATAGGTCTTATAATATCGTCGTCAGAGATATCTTCAAACATGACTTGACTCTTTGTTTTCTCTGGTTGCTTGTTTCTGCCTGAGCTTTCTGCAAGTTCATCATTGTATAGAGCATTCTCGTTGAACACCACGTCACGACTTCTGATAACCTTCTTTTTCTCGTTATCCCAGAAGCGGTACCCTATGTCATCCGACCCATAGCCTATAAAAGTGCATTTCCTTGCTTTTGCCTCTAGCTTGTCTCTCTCTGAGTCTTTAACTTTGACATAAGAGACACAACCGAAAACCTTCAAGTGTTTGAGAGAAATTTCACGACCTTGCCATTCCTCTACTGGAATCTTGAACCCTATGGGGACTGAGGGTCCTCTGTTGATTAAATATGCCGCTGTGTTGACCGCATCTGCCCGGAACATCTTGGGTAAACCTGTATGCAGTCTCATGCTCTTAGCCCTTTCGTTCTATGTACGGTTCATCCTCTCAGCTACTCCATTTTGCTGAGGTGTCTCTGGAACCGTCTTCTGCATTCTGATTCCCTGGTCAGCACAGTAATCAACAAATTCTTTACTATTGTATTCGCCCCCATTGTCTGATCTGAAACACTTGATCTTCAAGTCTGTATCATTTTCCACAGTAGCTTTCCATTTCTTGAAAGTGCTGAAAACCTCAGACTTATGCTTTAAGAAATAAACCCAAACCTTCCTTGTGTAGTCCTCAATGAAAGTGATATAGTATCGGGATCCTCCCACTGAAGAAACTGAAGTGGAACCGTAGACATCTGAATGAACTAGCTCCAGCTTCACGGACTTGGGCTGATGACCCACCTTCTTAAAAGTGACTTTCTTCTATTTGCCAAGAACACATGGCTCATAGAAATCGACTTTCACAGTCTTTAGCTCTGGTATTCTTCCTTTGGAGGCTAGCATCTTCATTCCTTTCTCACTCATATGTCCAAGTCTTTGGTGCCATAGAGTGGATGCCCCAACTTCTTCAACAGCATGTGCTTCGGCATCATAAACTTCCACCATATAAAGTGTACCCCGCTTCTGTCCTCTAGCAACAACTAAATTCCCTTTTGTCACCTTCCACTGATGATCACCAAATGTAACATGGTGACCTTCATCATCAAGCTGCCCCACGGATATTAACATCCTCTTCAAGTCAGGAATGAACTTGACATTCTTCAAAGTCCAATCTGTACCTAAAGTTGTCTTGAGGACTACATCCCCAACACCTGTAATATCCAGGCTCTTGTTGTCTGCTAGTCTGACCTTTCCTTTGTACTGCCGGAAATTCTGCATTACTTCTCTACAATGACTAGCATGGAACGATGCACCAGAATCCATGATCCAGGATTTTGTCGAGTTTTCAACACAACAAATGAGCGCATCATCTTCAGAATCTACTGCCATATTGACTTCCTTCTTGCCTTTGTCTGCCGAAGGCTTTGGGCACTGATTTCTGAAGTGACCTTTCTCCTTGCAGTTCCAACAGGTAATATCCGACCTGTTCTTTGACTGACCTCTCTTTCTCGACTTTGATCTTCCTCTACCACCGCCTCCTCTGTTGGACTTCCTTCCCCTGTCTTCAGTACTTAGAAGACTGCTGGAAGATTCCCCGGTACTCCGTCTGTGCACATCTTCACTAAGGATTAAATTTCGAATGCTTTCGAACGTCAGCTTAGCACCTCCGATTGAACTGCTGACTGCAGTAACCGTACCGGACCAACTTTCAGGCAAAGATGATAGTAGCAGCAATGCCTAAACTTCATCTTCAAATTTAATATCAACCGATATTAACCTCGACAATATTGAATTGAATTCATTTATATGATCAGTTGCTGAACTACCCTCCATCATCTTCAAATTCACCAACTGTCTGATCAAAAAAACTTTATTCGACGCCGAGGGTTTCTCGTACATGTCAGATAGCGCCTTGATCAACCCATGAGTTGTCTTCACATTGACAATGTTGTAAGCAACGTTCTTTGCCAATGACAACCTCACCACACCAAGAGCCTGCCGGTCTAACAATTCCCAATCCTCCGGCCTCATGTGAAAAGGCTTCTCTTCAGACAGAGGTTCATGTAACCCTTTTTGGTAGAGATAGTCTTCGATTTGTATTTTCCAGAAACCGAAATCGTGACCATCGAATTTGTCGATCTTAACTCTCCCATCTTCAGCCATAGCTAAAAAACAGTATTTTATAAGGCCAATCGAAACCTCGTTTCTGATGTGGAAGATCAGACTAAGCTGCAACCACAGGGCATACGCGAGATACGACTTCCTTTAAACCCGGAGCTCTGATACCAGTTTGTTGGGATAAACAAAACGAGTTAAGCACTTCAAACAAATCGATATTTGATTTCGGTGACACGAGCGGAATAAAATTACCGAAAAAACGGTAAACGAAAATGTAAAATCGGAACAAGATATTTAACGTGGTTCGGTCACGGGATCACGACCTACGTCCACAGGCAAACGAGAGAGAGATGATTTTATTAACACCGAGAAAAATACAATCATACAAGGCTAAAATTGCACTTGTATCTGATCACTCGCACTAAGGTGTATACTAACTTGAACTACTAACAAAGAAGAATTGCTCTTTGTTAAATCTGCTCGAAAGTTGCTCTCCACCTTACTAAATGTGCTCTAGTGTTTTTATCTTGAGTTGTGCATCTAACTTCAAGTGAATCCCTCCTATGTATACACATTTGAGTGTAAATATAATATAATAAATTTACACCTCATTGTTGAAAATGTGTTCACCAACTAATCTTTGAACAAAATACCAACTAATCTTTGAACAAGATCTTCACCTAACAGGGCTTCTCCTGCTGTTCTTGGTGGAACGGATTAAAGCTACGGTGTGGGATTCTGATTCAGAGAAAGCGCTAGGTCTGAATGGGTTCATGTTTAGTTTTGTGGATCGTGATTGGGAGGTTCTTCAAGATGTTATTGTGGCTTTTGTTGATCAGTTTCATTCATCAGTTGTCATCCCTGCTGCTGCAATTCGTCTTTCTTTACGTTGATTCCTAAGGTGAATAACATGATTCTAATAAAAGATTATCACACTATCAGTTTGATCGTAGTCTATTATAAAATAATTGCTAAGATCTTAGCGAATAGAATTACTAAAGTGGTTGGTCCAAATGTTAGTTGTTAGTTCTAAACAATCTTCTTTTCTTAATGGTAGACAGATTTTGTACGGCCCGCTCTTGGTGAATGAAGCAGTGAAGTGGTATAAAAAACGGGAGAAAAATAATCTTCAAGATAGATTTTGAGAAGGCATACGATACACTTTCTTGGAATTTTTTATAAGGTTATGAAGTTCGTTGGCTTTGGTAGGTAATGGATTAAGTAGATTCGGGGTGTCTTGTTTCTTCTCGCTCTTCGGTCTTATTGAACGGCAATCCAACGGATGAATTTTTTCTTCAGAAATGATTGCGGCAAGGCAATCCCCTGTTGTCGTTATTTTTCATTTTGGATATGGAATGCTTACATGTTGTTATCCAAGACATCGTTGTAGCGTTTTTCAAAGGAGCGAAGGTTGGAGTTAATTTTAACTTGTCACATTTGTTTTATGCCGACGATGCTTTGATGTTTTGAGAGTGACCGCAGGGCAATACTTTAAATATTGTTAGGGTGATGCGGTGTTTTTAGTTGGTTTCGGGTCTCCTAATAAATTTAGAGAAATCTTATTTATTTGGTATTGGTGATTCAGAGGGGGAGATTGAGGAAAGCAGTTCTATTACGGGTTGTTGGGACGACAAGTTACCCTTTTCATATTTGGGGTTGTCGGTCAGTGGTAAGATGACGAGAGTTCAACGTTGGAAGCCCATTTTGGACAAGTTTAAGAAGAGGTTATCGGGTTGGAAGCTAAAGCTTCTATCCATGGTCCTTGTTAAGTCTGTGGTGGACGCTCTGGGCAGTTACTTTATGTCTCTGTTTTGTTTCCTATGCCGAAGAAAGTACAATCTGTAATGGAGAGATTGAGAGGTTGTTTTTTCTGGGGCCATGGCTATGAACATCAGAACATTTCTTGGGTTAAGTGAAACTTCGTCCTTGCTTCAAAGGAAAAAGGTAGTATAGACATTGGTAGTTTGGAAGCGTATAGTTATGGCATGTTACTTAAATGGCGATGAACATTTTTTACGCAAGAGAATGCACTTTGGGTGAATCTTATTAAAGCTAGGGTGAATCTGGGTGTGAGATTCGTTTAGTGTGGTGACCGGTTTTGTGGGACTGGAGATTGCAACCAGATATTGGCTATACCAATTTTTGTATGAAAAGTAGTTATTAGATCCTCTGTGAGAAAACAACCGGTTATAAGAAATGCAATATACTTTAGGAAAAATGTGTGGATCGGAAGCGTGCATTTCTAGAGACGGTTTCCTAGGCTTTTTCGGTTGGAGCTCAAGATTGCATGGTTAGCAATATTGCAGAATTGGGAATGAATGGGTTTGGAGTTGGAGACGTTACATTAGAGGAGGTATTAAGGAAGAACAATTGTCTCGGTTACGAGATTTATTGCATGGCTACTCTTTTACTGACCATCTGGACAGATGGGTGTGGGAGGTGGGAGTTGTTGACTTTTTCACGTTAAAGGAGACTAGACAGTTCATTGATGATATTATGTTACCAGATAGGAATCGTCCTATGAGGTGGATTATTACGATTCTTAAAAAGGTAAATATCTTTCTTTGGCAAGCTCGGATGGGGAGACTTCCGTTGAGGCGGATGTTGGCAGACACGAGGGTTGATGTGTCGTCTTTGTTATGCATAGTTTGTGACGATGTAGAGGAAATGACTCGTGTGTTTAGACATTGTCAAGTGACGATGGATACATGGAAAGTGATAAGTACGTGGTGTGACTTGGCGTGGCCTTATAAGTTTGGGTTCGAGGAGTTGTTATTTGATCGATGACCTATCTACCTTGACGGTATGACGAGAAGCTCTTCTTTCGATAGTTTACATGACAATGTAGGAGTTTTGGAATTTTCGATACTCGATGATGCATGGTTCCAAGAAATATAGAAAATATTTGATTTTTGATAGGATTATCATAGTGTTTCTTGTACGAGGCATATTCCTTGGGAGTAGCTATATCATGATCTATGCAGTTATCTCGGCCATAAACCTTATAGCGGTCACCTAGCGAGATTCGATTTAGCGTTTATCGCGGTGGTATAGCGGTGGTATAGCGGAGATGTTTTTTGTTACTTTTAGACTATTAATACTACGTAGAATTAATATCACAAAAAGTTGCATAAAAATGTCACATAAAACATAGATAGTATTCTAATATGAAAAGTGTCAACGTGTCAAACATAAATCTAATCGCAATCCACGTGTTCGGCATCCGAGTCAACATCGTTTAATGCATTCACTTCTTCATGAAGCTCTTCCACTACATCTCCAATCTCATCATCATCATCATCTCTATAACGATCCCGAGCAATATCGCTATCTCGGGCTCCTAAATCTCCTAAATCTCAGCAAATCTCGGACATTACCGCTATCTCGGGCAAATATCGGACAATATCGCTATCTTGGGCTCCTAAATCTCGGCAAATCTCGGACATTATCGGCGAGATTCTCGCTGGCGAGATAACTGACCGAGATTTTGATTTCTATCTCGGCCTAACCCCGCGAAACGCTATCTCGGCGCTATCTCGGCGAGATCTCGCGCGATTGACTGCATTGATCATGATCAACTTCAATGAGCTCTTTTTCAAGGACATACTCTCTGTCCTCAAATGTAACATCCCAAAATTTTTGAGTAAATTTAAAAATTTTTAAATGAAAACTTCAATATAAGAAAAGCCACTTAATTAATTTTCATAATATTCCATAACTTATAAGTTTAATGAAAACACCCCAGGATTTACAGAAGTTAACAAAATCTCAATATAGCGGAATATTAATTCAAAAACAGTCCTCCAATGAAGCAGCACAGTGTATACACGTCACGCCTTGCCATCCATGGTACCTGATGTACCTGAAACAATAGTTTATATAGGGAAAGGGTAAGCACGGAGCTTAGTGAGTTCCTCAAAATACCATACGATCCATAACATACAACACATCATAACCATTCATATGTCTGTGAGACTCGCGGGCTATCCCTGTTCCGCTGAAGACTCACGGGCAATTCCCGTTCTTGTCTTATCGCTCGCAGGCTTCTCCCGTTCCGTCTAATGACTCCCAGGCTATTCCCGTTCCGCCTATTGGCTCGCGGGCTATCCCGTTCCGTCTAATGACTCGCAGGCTATTCCCGTTCCGCCTATTGGCTCGCGGGCTATCCCGTTCCGTCCACAAACAATCATTATCATAGCAATAATTCATACAATTATCATAACAGGTAAGATCACCTTAGTCTAACATGTCTTCCTTCCTACGCATGCAATATCACCTATAGTATAGTGAGAAGACTCACCTGATTGTAGTTGACTATTTCATTTATCTTTCTCGGCTTTGTATTTCCATCAACTTTAACTGTTAACATAATAAGAAATCTATCATTTCTTAATCCTTAACAATATTGTAGTCGTATCATTAAACCCTTCAGTAATTCCAATATGATACTCCATGATTTATCAAGTAAAGAACAGCCAGGTAGAAGATTAGATGGGGTGGCAGGATCCTTTCAGCATTTTAGCCTTTCGGAAAATCCAACAACCAGATCCCAAGTAATCGGCCTAGTCACCGTCCTCGTAAGTAAATCAATCGGTATTATTTTCGGAATTACGAATTGTTATAATAACGACGTTTTTAAGGGTTTTGTTTCCTATTGTTGGAAATGAGTATAATGTAACATATGTTATACTTATTAAATGTTCTACTTCTTAACACACAAATTATTTTACAATACTTAATTAAGCTATAGAAAAGTTTGTAGTTACCTTATAACCAGTCGTCGGAACCTATAACTTATTCGCTAGGCTTTTGAGCTTCCTTTCACTCACTTCTTACACTCTAGTGCTTAGAAACCTCTATATATTGGATTGAGATTTGTTGGTGTGGTTTATGAGATGTTTGGGGGGTATTTATACTTGAATTCTTGAATAAAAAATGGCATGACACTTTTGACAAAAGATTTTAATAATATAATTTTGTTGAAATTAAAGGCCTTCTAGAATCAGTCTGTTCAAGACTGGTTTAGCCGATCTTAAACCCATTAAATTCACTTTTTTATTTGATATTCAGAACATTCATCTTAATACCTTTCCAGGGATGTATTTTACGTATTTATACGATTTTTCTATGATTTATTATGAATTTTTGAAAACAGACTATCTAATCTGTCAATTCCGAACTAATCAGTAAAGATTGCATTTTTTACCATAGATAATCTCATTTTCAAGCTTACTATTATTTTTGGTAATTATACTAGACTCAATTTGTAAACTTTGTGCATTGGTTTGAGGTCCAAATGATTTTTCTAGAATTAATTATGATTTTTCTAAAAACGACACAAAATGCTGATTTTATATGAAATTGTAACTAAAGTTTTTCTTAACTTTATAACTACCAAAAATCATATAATTCCTAACACTCTTATTTTAAGTATATGTTATAATCAGGATACGGGTCTTACAAGTCTCCCCCACTTATTTGGATTTCGTCCCGAAATCCGTATTCTCGAACGCCTCTATGTATTTCCCATCGAGTCCTTATGTTCTTCAAAAATCCTCCTCATCTTATTGTCGAACCTTTACAAGGTTTCATTATTTTTCCCTTCAACTTTCACATGCCTCTGTAATAATGCTTAAGGTCTTATTATTCTCATTCACTCCATACTTCTTTTCTTCTAGTTACTCTAGATGTAAAACTCTAACTGTTTCTCACAGTCCCACACATCAACTTGACCGGCTACTTTCTACAGTACATATTTAGTACTTTCTAATCTTCATGTATACATAGTTAACCTAGTTAACTTGCAACACCTAATTTTTAACACTATTTCGTATTTATATGAATTCTCATATTTCAACACACATTTGTCTCAATTCAATATTTTCTTTTAAATACTTTTTGGCTAAATAATTCTATATTTGTAAAATCTCCAAAAAATTTTGTTTCACCGAAAAATATAAAATTTACATCATCTTTCGTAAGTTCTTTTTTTTTTCTTTGAAGTACTGAACACTCTTTAAACTATTTCCATTATATGGAGACATAAAATTTTGTTTTATTTCAAGAGTCTCTTTATTATCTCGTTCTCACCAGAGTCAAGCAGGGAATTTTGAAAAAATGTCACTTGGGGTAGTGAAAAGTCGCATCTACTGTAGTTAGTTTGAATTTCGGTAATTAAAACGTGAGGTGTCCTTTCAGTTCCGTGTGACCTTTCGGTTCCAGCTGCAAGATACTATATATACAGGTATGTAGTATCATTCATTTCCACATTCATTTTCAGTCTCGTCCTCTCTTATCACTAGTTTGTTCATAAACGAACTCATATTTAAAGCCGAGTCATGAAAAACAGATCTTCAATGGGCGATCTGTCGAACCCTGGACCTGGTTTTCCACAAGGAGAGGGTACTTCAAACCAAGAATTCTTAATAGAGTTCGGTGACTTAACATTCTAGACATCTATCATCCATATTTTGTTTATATTTCTAATGTTTTGTTTGATTCTGAATTATGTTACAGTCTTCCAGATATACTACCAATAGAGCAACTCCACGGTGAGCCGGAAATTTTTCCCGAGTTGAACATTAACTCAGAAGATCCGGTGCATGCATCATTAGACTTTGCACTTGATCAAACTCCATACCTTCTACCAGGTTAAATTCTTTAAATGATTGCTTCTATGAATATTCAATTTTGTTTATCATCTGACAGTTGTTATTCGTAGACCCATTTGTGGATGATCTATCTGACTACAATCCATTCATCGACGTACCCTCAACGAGTAGTGAGATTACCCCCATGAATCAAGGATTCATGGCTGACATTCAGAATGAAAGTCAATTACAAACAACTCATAACATCAATATTGAAATGAATCCCGAACTTGGGGTTGGTTTTCAATATCAAAATCACCTTCAGGTGATTCAGAGGAACCTAGAAGGATTTCAAAATCCTGGTATTCTAGTTGAAAACCAACAATTATTACCGATAGAGGCCACTAATTTTGATGAATCAATGTCCATCTTTGGGTCAAAAAATCAGGATCATGTTCAAATGATCCAGAATGATAACAATACAATTAGATTTGAACCTTCTAGTTCAGAAAACATAGCAGGTGGCAGTGGAAGGGGTTTCAGACATTTATTAAGTAGGGAAATAATAGCTGAACACTTTAACGAACCAATTGAGAAAGCTGCGGAAGAACTCAACATTGGAACGACACAATTAAAAAAACGCTGTAGAGAATTAGGTATCAATCATTGGCCCCAACGACAACTTACGAGTCTGCAAACTCTTATTGATCGTGTTGAGGTAAGGAATTACATTTTTTTTATCGTAAAGTTGTAATTACTAAAGTTATTTGTGTCACAGGAATTTGGTTACGAGTTTAGTGGAGCAACAGGATTATCGAAAGATTTAATACCCAACCTAAAAAGAGAGAAAGAAGCAATAATTGAAGGATCACAATCGGGTCTAACAGACGGCACAAAGAAACTGATACAAGCTGCTCATAAGATTGAATATAAGAAAAGAAAATTTCTGGAAAAAGGGGAAACTTCATCCAGAACTCATACACAGCAGCAATCTCTGCCATCTAATTCTGGTATGAGTAGTATTAATCCTGGTTTACTCGAGCCTGTGAGTGAGGGGAATTTTGGAGGCTCTGTAGGTAACCTAGCCTGGTTTCCTCCTTATAGCTACCCCCAACTGGTTCCGAATTGGAACCCTTCCTCATCACTTCCCTACTTACACACTCCCCAAACGAGTCAGTTTTTAGCCCATAATCATGGGGTTACGGGTTCCAACCCTATCGAGACCCCACACCTTGGAGCTCCTCCTCCAATAACTGAATACATACCCCTTCCAAATTCTCAAGAAGGTACAAGTCGACCTACTGATGACAAAGAGTGGAGTGTAGAAGATCTTTTTTCGCTTCCTTCTGATTCTTCAGTTTAGGTTAGTAGTTCTGTAAACTTTTCTTAATGTATTAATATAAAGTTGTAGTAATGAATTAAATATATTGACATGTTACTATAATTTTAATAATTTCATCGATTCAATATAATATTCATGTTGTTCCCTTAATTTCGTATTCCTCCCCCACTTGGACTAAAGTCCAAGTCTGTTTATTCGATTTATAATTTTTTTTTTACGAGCCCTTACTCTCTCGAACGAAAAACAAGCCCACTCTGCTCAGCCAACAACTTGCATCGGGGCAAACACTATCTCAATAAACATGTTTCGATAATGTAAAGATGTTTACATCAACCACCATATGTTACTCATCCGCTTGCGACCCTAGTCAACACCTCTATCGTCAGTTACCTCAATCACGAGTGAGTGATCTAAACTCTCAACCCACACGACCCGCTATCATCTCAGGCGCCGCTTGAACCTCTTTGACCGTGAGTTGGAAAACTCACCCTTACATCCTCTAGTCCCTGTATGACTTGTGCGCCCATTAGTTGCATGAAAAATAGCTACCACAATAGCATTTTGGCATTCTCCCTTTCAACAGTCTTTAATCTCAGTAATTAACTTAAGCATGATCGGTCTAACCAAACTGGTATGATCGCATCTTAATTGTTCCTACTGAACCTCACAATCAACATTCAAAAATTGAATGGATAAAAGTTTACCACATTACACTAGCATTTAAGTTAATTATGCCAGACACTCACATATTCAGCTCCTTGGATCCTTCGTGACGAACTCCCGACTCGAACGTGGATCCTGTGCTTTCGATAGTAGGAGCTCTACTACTACCTTCCACACCTATCCATGTTCGTTCCAAGACCCGTCTCGAAATATCCAATTCGCTTCTCACCGATAATTTTAACACATATGCCCTTACAAGGCGTATGTCAACCCTTCTAGGAATACTTGGAATCCCACCCTCACCCTGCTATTCTAACTAAGACGGAACTTCCTCCAATGATGACAGGTTGTTTCGCGAATGTAGTTGTATACAATATCGAACTAAACAGTCTTTCAAATAAGAGAATCTTCCCTAAGGCAACAACCAAACAAGGAACATGCAATAAGGTCAACTCACTCATTCTATGACTATTCAGTCCATATTGTATACAACTTAGTGGAAATCTCTAACAACCTATCGGCACTAGCATACAGTTCTATTAGCAAATAGCAGATAATAATACAACAATGTGTGATCTCTACCAGGCATTTCAGCAAACATATACCATATGTTTTTTTTTAACATCCACAATATTAAATACTTAACCCTTTTCTCATACTGGCGTCGGCTGGCGGTACACACTGTGTCTTCAGTTCACCCTTCATAAAACATCTTTCTTTCGTAAAAATGTTTTAATAAAACTCTTAAGCCTCAACTTGAGTCCAGAACTCAATAAGTGAGCCTGATTCTCTCAAGCTGTGCTCTGATACCAACTTGTAACATCCCAAAATTTTTGAGTAAATTTAAAAATTTTTAAATGAAAACTTCAATATAAGAAAAGCCACTTAATTAATTTTCATAATATTCCATAACTTATAAGTTTAATGAAAACACCCCAGGATTTACAGAAGTTAACAAAATCTCAATATAGCGGAATATTAATTCAAAAACAGTCCTCCAATGAAGCAGCACAGTGTATACACGTCACGCCTTGCCATCCATGGTACCTGATGTACCTGAAACAATAGTTTATATAGGGAAAGGGTAAGCACGGAGCTTAGTGAGTTCCTCAAAATACCATACGATCCATAACATACAACACATCATAACCATTCATATGTCTGTGAGACTCGCGGGCTATCCCTGTTCCGCTGAAGACTCACGGGCAATTCCCGTTCTTGTCTTATCGCTCGCAGGCTTCTCCCGTTCCGTCTAATGACTCCCAGGCTATTCCCGTTCCGCCTATTGGCTCGCGGGCTATCCCGTTCCGTCTAATGACTCGCAGGCTATTCCCGTTCCGCCTATTGGCTCGCGGGCTATCCCGTTCCGTCCACAAACAATCATTATCATAGCAATAATTCATACAATTATCATAACAGGTAAGATCACCTTAGTCTAACATGTCTTCCTTCCTACGCATGCAATATCACCTATAGTATAGTGAGAAGACTCACCTGATTGTAGTTGACTATTTCATTTATCTTTCTCGGCTTTGTATTTCCATCAACTTTAACTGTTAACATAATAAGAAATCTATCATTTCTTAATCCTTAACAATATTGTAGTCGTATCATTAAACCCTTCAGTAATTCCAATATGATACTCCATGATTTATCAAGTAAAGAACAGCCAGGTAGAAGATTAGATGGGGTGGCAGGATCCTTTCAGCATTTTAGCCTTTCGGAAAATCCAACAACCAGATCCCAAGTAATCGGCCTAGTCACCGTCCTCGTAAGTAAATCAATCGGTATTATTTTCGGAATTACGAATTGTTATAATAACGACGTTTTTAAGGGTTTTGTTTCCTATTGTTGGAAATGAGTATAATGTAACATATGTTATACTTATTAAATGTTCTACTTCTTAACACACAAATTATTTTACAATACTTAATTAAGCTATAGAAAAGTTTGTAGTTACCTTATAACCAGTCGTCGGAACCTATAACTTATTCGCTAGGCTTTTGAGCTTCCTTTCACTCACTTCTTACACTCTAGTGCTTAGAAACCTCTATATATTGGATTGAGATTTGTTGGTGTGGTTTATGAGATGTTTGGGGGGTATTTATACTTGAATTCTTGAATAAAAAATGGCATGACACTTTTGACAAAAGATTTTAATAATATAATTTTGTTGAAATTAAAGGCCTTCTAGAATCAGTCTGTTCAAGACTGGTTTAGCCGATCTTAAACCCATTAAATTCACTTTTTTATTTGATATTCAGAACATTCATCTTAATACCTTTCCAGGGATGTATTTTACGTATTTATACGATTTTTCTATGATTTATTATGAATTTTTGAAAACAGACTATCTAATCTGTCAATTCCGAACTAATCAGTAAAGATTGCATTTTTTACCATAGATAATCTCATTTTCAAGCTTACTATTATTTTTGGTAATTATACTAGACTCAATTTGTAAACTTTGTGCATTGGTTTGAGGTCCAAATGATTTTTCTAGAATTAATTATGATTTTTCTAAAAACGACACAAAATGCTGATTTTATATGAAATTGTAACTAAAGTTTTTCTTAACTTTATAACTACCAAAAATCATATAATTCCTAACACTCTTATTTTAAGTATATGTTATAATCAGGATACGGGTCTTACATCAAACCTCAGAGCCATCTTGATGTTACGCATCCAATCATTGTAGTTGGTGACATTCAATAGCACCTTGGAGCGCAATGAGAGGATCGAAGAGAAGTTGTTGGAGTGGGGTGCAGGTTGGGGAGCAGAAGTATCAGCATGTGAAGACATATATAAAAGAATGTAGTTTTTAGTTAGATATATAAATATTCTGTAATATTAACCCAAAATAATTATTAAGGCTAGGACCCAACTATATTTTTCACAACTTCGAAGAGGGATGCCGTAATCTAATTGTAAATTTTATAAAGGTAGGCGAATGACGATTCACCAATTCCACCGCGGAAGATAATCATATTAAGTGAAATTGCTAGATCTTTGAGATTTACTGAACTGTTCAATAGCATGTTTAATCTCGGACTATGCTCTTCCGTTTGTGACTGGGATGCCGATGATCACAAACAACATGTGAATAACCATGCAAATTAGCTTGGTAACCTCAATGTCGTTTATCATCTCGATTGATGTGCCAGTAAACCACACGCGCTCCATCAATAATGATAAATTTTGAGATACCCATTACAACCTTTTACTAGTCCATATTAGTGTGCCGGTAGACCACACACGCTCCACTAACGACTAATAAAGTGTAATGTGCAATTTCATGGGTTATCATATCTTTCACATTTTTCCTAAAGTAACTAGATTTGGGAGTTTATAAAAATGGTTCTAGTACTTTGATTAATAGCATTTTACTTTTAATGAGATTAAGCGGTCCTATCAAACCCGTTCTGCTAACGACCAAATAGCAATTCAAACATAAAATAACCAAATAGCTCTGATACCACTGATAGGTTTTATGCAAAACAACAAAACTTAAACCCTAAGTTCACATGCAACTTAATTGGATCTATGTTTTCACTATTTGAACATATAACTAAATACCTAAGGCCAATCGAAAATTGCTAAAAGAATATAAAAGAAAATACTAACCTTTAGTTCAATTCTTGGAAACTTAGCACCCAAATGTCGTGCCTCAAATGGAATCACACCCAAAGCAAGCAAGTCGAACAACAGAGTTTATCTAGAGAGTTTAGGGAATTGGCGCAGAATGAGGGTGGCCAGGGGTCCCTATTTATCCCTTATATTAATCTTGAAATTAAGGATAAATATATCCTTAAAATTGCCACCTTCCATGCTTCCATAATTGTCACTACTCAACTATTGAATAATTACAATTCAGCCCATCCAACTTTAACTAATCCAATTAATCATCAAATTAATTCCAATTAATTCCTGATTAATTACTGATTAATTATTACTATTTCTAATTAATATATTATCAACATAATATATTAATAAACTATTTATTTTATTTATATTGATTTGCTAATCACATAATAAGTCAATCTCTCTCTCTCTTCTGGTTATTCTGTCAAACTGTCAGCTATGAGGGCAACCAAAATGGACTTTGCTACTATCAATTAAATATATAATAATTATAGTCATGACTTAGACACCTAATCCAACAATAACATCACAGATCAGATCTCATTCATCAATCCTCTAACATTCCAATAAAAGTTTGACCAAAAGGGCTAAGTGACAACGCAGCGGTCGTCGTGCGGTCAAAAATAAAGAAAACCTAACACACACTAGTATAGCGGTAGTCAGGGTCGATCCACAGGAGCTTCGTGGTTAGACTAAATGAGAGATTACCAACTAGTAGTGTCACAGCTATAGTCGGAGGATCTAGTTTCTATCTTCCTAATCACTAATACCATAAAGCAATGAACAAACAAACTCAAGCCAAGCTAAGCTAAGCTCAAATGAACCTAGTCACTTTCTGAAATCAGAAGTACATCTCTGAATCAGAAGCAAACAAAGGCATCCAAACTAAGCAAAACCAAGCAAAGCATAAACTAGCCACTAGCTAAAGTTCTACTGAACAGTTACTAGCCAAAGTTTAATGCCTAAAAACTAACATAATTAGCTACTGATTCCAGCAAATGGAAACAGTCCCAACAAGGTCAAAGCAATATCCAAACACAATTCCAACATTCAAAACCAAACACAAGCATAAAAACACCGAAATACCAACATTAATCATAACAAAATGATTTTCATTCACCAAACTCAGATCCAAACATAAAAACAGTAATGAAATGAGCTAAAACATAAACCAAAGCTAGATATCAATGGTTGTCACTCCCAAAGATACAAAACCAAGGCTAACTACTAACTACTTAATTGAAAGTAAAAGCTAAAACTAACCAATACCAAATGAGAGTCTTCTGGAACGAAATCTTGGAGTCAAAGAGCTTCAAGGTCGATTTTACACCCGGTCTTTGCTAGGGTTTTCGGCTGGAAATGCCTCTATTTATAGTTGCAATTTTCCCGCAGCCGCGCCGCGCAAATGAAGAATCCGCGGTGCGCGTACTAATCTTTTCCCGTTTCTTCGGTATTTGAATGTGTTCCACCGCCTTGAGCCCGCGTCGTGCAGATGAGATATCCGCGGCGCGCGTACGAGTTTCCTTGATTTTTCATTCTTTTCCAAACTTCTTCCTTTTGCACGCTTTTAGTCCATGTTTCCATTCTTTTTGTCCAAACAAGTCCTGGCACGAAAAGTGAGAATACCCAGACATATTTGATATAATTTTATCAAGAACAGGGCTCAACAACGCCTAAAATACTTGATATCACTAGGCGTTGTGACTAAGCCAAATGAAAGATACAAACAATATGTCAATACGGAATAACGACGCTATCTAAGGATAGCGTCGTTATCCACTTAGCGCCGCGAACCCACATATATCAATGCTAACATTGCAGAACAGCTAGGGTTCGAGTCTGCATGTATTCAGCTAAGGTTCAGGTCTGCCACCATTGGACATCCCGTTGTTTATACTGCGAAAAGGACAGCTAGGGTTCGAGTCTAGATGTATTCAGCTACTGGAAAATGCTTATTCTTCTTCCCCTTCACTTACCCCTTTCCTTACTACAAGACCTGTGGTATCACATTCTAGAAAGAGACGAAACCCTAACCTCCTCCCTGTGTCGGTAGTGGTGGTCCAATGCCTCATCACTTTCAGTCGTCTCATCATTACTGTCGTCATTTTTCAAACTTATGTCCAAATCGAAATCTAAGTTCCTCTTGGAACGAGAGTACCTTTTTCTGCTCTTAGGGATTTGAGACCCAACAAAATTACTCTGGACAAGTCTGCCACATTGTATCGGAATCACATTGACTTCTTCCTTGGTACAACTAGAGGTTCTCGTCCTTGATCCTCCAGAATTTCGAGGCTGGCCATCTCCGGAGGTAGAACTACGGTTTAATGCACCGGGGTCTTCTTCTTGTGTGTTGATTTCATGACTGATACAGTGTTTGATGACGAAAATCCCCTTCTTGAAAACATGTTGATCATTCATCGTGTTTGTGGTTGTTAAGGTCGAAATACTGGGAACCAGGATTAAGAGCGATAGTATACGTCTTCTTGCTGAAATAAGCACCTAGAGAGATAGACATAGAGATAGACATAGAGAGGTGGTGGTGTAGGCGTCGGGTTAAGGAGATTTATTTTGTAATTATTAAAATAAGTAGTAGATTTAAAGAAAGAAAAATTAGAAATGATAATCTGATCTTTTTACATAGACCAGAATTTCCACCAGTGCCATAAAATGCCAATAATAAGGACTGGTTTCGTAAAAATTCTAAACTTAGACCAAAACTGAAAAATCATATAAACACAAGACCGAATCTGGAATTCACTCTAATTTTATTAAACTCCCGACAAAGAGTTCAATAATGTCATGGTCTCTTCTACGATAAATTCAATTTAGTTTTATATTATTTTGTTTTAACCATCGCTAAACCCATTAATATGTAGAAATAAATATTCGGTCACACAAATATGAAAATTGATCGTACAGCGGTAGAGGGAAGATGATACTTAATCAATAAGCTTGACCAAAAAGTTGACAGCGATTTAATATTCTATTCAACACGATTTCTCCCACTGATTGTCCTTTCTAACTCATACAGTCATACACTCATACTCCACTCCACTCATACAGTCAGACAGTTCCGGCAACAACGGCGAAAAGGAGTAACACAGTGGTTCAAGTTAACAATGGCACCACAACAACCGACGGCGGTGAGGTAGTACATATCGACTATCACAATCTGCAGTTTCCGCCTATCGTTTTGTCTTACAACGACAAAATACGTCCCATTCTTGATGCCGTCGACAAGCTCCGTCGTCTCAATGTCACCCAAGAAGGCATCCCTCTCCCCGCCATCGTCGTTGTTGGAGACCAGTCCTCTGGCAAGTCAAGTGTTCTAGAGTCACTAGCCGGCATAAGCTTGCCACGTGGACAGAACATCTGCACAAGGGTACCTCTTATTATGAAGCTTCAAAACCATACAGATCCTGTGTCGGAGCTCCTTTTGGAATATCAGCAAAAATCGGTTAAGATCGAGGAAGAAAGCAATATATCAGATGCCATTAATAAAGCTACCGTGGAGATTGCCGGAGACAATAAAGGGATATCAAATGTGCCCTTAACTTTAGTGGTTAAGAAGATTGATGTTCCTAATCTTACCATGATCGATTTGCCCGGAATCGCTCGGGTTGCCGTCGGTGATCAACCAGAAAACATTTACCAACAAATCACAGGTAGTTCTTTTATAGTGATGCCACTACTCTTGTTTTGTTAAAGCATATCTTAAATGTAGCCATTATTTCCAGTTGATTTAGAGAAAATGGATGTTGACTTAAAATAAAAAAATAACTGTATTAGAAAGCATTTGAATTAAGGGGATAACAGCAACATGTCTTTTTAGTGAAATCGGCAAGTTAGCCCTACAACATTTAAGAAATTGGTTTAAATGGTATCGTAACTTGTTTTTGGCCTTCTAAGTAAGTAGGGTGTAAGTGAGTCGAGCTACTGGTGAGTTTCTCGGGACCGATTCGTTAAAAGCTCGAGTTAAATGAGCCCGAGCCGAGCTCGAACCTAGTTTTCAGAGCCCGAGCACGAGCCTAGTTTTCAGGCTCGTTTATTAAACAAGCTCAAACTCGAGTCTTTCTATTGAGCTCGATTTAGGCTAAACGAGCCTATATGTTTTTATATAATAAGATTTTTATTTTTAATTTTATATATTAACTTATTAATAAATATTAATTTATTTATTAATTAAATATTAAATGAGCCTAAACGAGCCCAACTCGAGCCCTGTAAATCTTAAACGAGTCGGGCTCGAACACGAGCTCCGTAAATTTAAACGAGCTGAGCTCGAGCCTAACCGGGCTTGGCTCGGCTCGTTTACACCCTACTTTCAAATGAATGAAGTCTCTAATAACGGTCTAGTTAGAGACTTCATTCCCTTAAAAGGCCAAAAAGTAAAATTAGGGACCATTTAAACCAATTTTTGAAACATTATAGGGCTACGTGTCACTTTGTAGTGTTTTTATAATTAGTTCTTGAATGTTTCAGATATGATAATGGAGTATATAAAGCCCGAAGAAAGTATCATTTTGAATGTACTTGCTGCCAATGTTGATTTTGCAACCTGTGAATCCATTTGCATGTCACGACGGGTTGACGCCTCCTGGCAAAGGACTTTGGCAGTGGTGACCAAGTCCGATCTGTCCCCAGATGGCTTACTTGAAAAAGTCACGTCCAATGATGTAAACATTGGCCTTGGCTATATCTGTGTTAGAAACCGGATCAAAGATGAAACCTATGAAGAAGCTCGAACGCAAGAAGCCACACTCTTTGAAACTCACCCATTGTTGTCCAAGATCGATAAGTCCACTGTAGGTACTCCTGTATTGGCACATAGACTTGTTGAAATACAATCAACGATCATATCAAAATGTTTGCCGGACATTGTGAAAAAGATCAATGAGAGGCTTAATGCTTCGGTTTTAGAGTTCAACAAGCTACCCCGGATTCTTACTAGTGTTCCCGATGCAATGGCGGTTTTTATGCAAATTGTTGGGTCCTTGAAAGAAACATTTCAAAAGATTTTGATTCGAGGGGAGCTCGAGTATGATGATAATGAAATGCACTGCAATGCTCGATTGGCTGAAATGTTGGACGAGTTTTCAAAAGAACTTCACGAGAGTGACAAATTTTCTGAAAATTTTCTCGTCGTGGAAATGGAGATTTTAAAGGAAGCCAACGGGATCCGGTTGCCTAATTTTCTTCCAAACCATGCGTTTCTGTGTTTGCTTAAGAGAAAAGTGAACAGTGTCTCCGATTTGCCTATTGGTTTTGTCAACAAAGTATGGGAATATCTTGAGGTTGTATCTTTTAGAGTCTTGATTGATCATTGTGGGAATTATCCACAGCTGCTTCCTTCGATAAAGAAAGCATCTCAGAATGTGATATTAAGAATGAAAGAGAAGTTCATTGAAAAGGTTATTGAAATGATGGATATGGAGGAAGTCACAGATAACACGTGTGACCCGGATTACATTGCTTCTTGCAACAAGTTAATGGGTAGCGGTCGTGATGAATTTTTGAAGGTAATCGACAATCCTAGAATTAATAGGAGCACAATATTTAATGGGTATGGAAAATTTTGTATGGAAGGCTGTGGGATAATTGACATCAACCATCTATTGAGTGTATCGGTGTTAGGAATCGGACAGGGTACACGCAGCGGAAACACACTATCACACACACACAAACTCACGAAAATAAAGCAAAAGATAACACAAGGATTTTACGTGGTTCGGATTCGGTGTCAATCCTACATCCACGGGCTGCAACTATGTTTTCTTATTAACTCAATAAGATTACAATTTATAACTCTCTACAAGTTATTTTTGATGCACACTTTCTCTGCTACACAACACACATATATATAGTTGTATATGTGCATAAACTTCCATATATATATATATATATATATATATATATATATATATATATATATATATATATATATATATATATATTGCTTTCCGTCAATTTAGAAGAGAAAAGTAAGAGCACACAAATGTTAGGCAAAGGTTGGAAATTGACGTTCACCAATTCTGTGGCCATCTTCTTTGACCACCTTTTCCTCCACCAATTTTCTCCACCAACCAACAATCTCCCACTTGGAGAAAATAACCCAACAATTCTCAGTTATCTTAAAAAACACCAAGTCTTCCAAGCCTCCAGTTCCCAAGAACAAGCTAAACTTAGTCAATTTCCTAGTTGCAGCCACCCCTCATTATCAAGTACTAGAAGGGCCAGTTGAAGCTCCCACAAGCTCCAACTCAGTCGTAGCCAATCCCACTACCGACTCATCCTCTGTCTCAACCGGTTTGGACACTCCACCAGCTCCAGAGATACACCGAGGACCACTAACACTCTCCAAACTTTGCAAACTTCCAACAGGAGAGAAATTTTCAGTCTTAGTCTTCAAAACCCAACGGCTCTTTGTAACTGTACCCGGAACACACCCCGTGCTCCCACTGTCACAAAATTCCCTGAATGGTTTAGACTTTCCGACTCGTTCAGCTAACATCTCCTGGGCTCCAGAATTCATGTTTGCAAAATGAACTCTCTTAGCACTAGATTTAGCGAACCAGATTTTGTCATGCTTAACGGGGACGGTCATACTTCCCTCAGCAGGTACCTCAACCATATACAATGACCCACGCTTCATACCTTGAGCAATCACCGAATTACCATTGACCACCCTCCATTTACCACCACCAAACCTTACTTCCAGTCCTTGTTTATCCAGCTGACCAACAGAAATCAATTTCTTCTTCAGCTCCGGAATCATCCTGACATTCTTCAGGATCTATGTAGTTCCCAATGAAGTAACCAGATCAATATCTCTCATGCCCGTTACTTGAAGCATCTCGTCATTTGCTAACCGTACCTTCCCAAAATCTCCTTCTTTTAGATTCACCATCGTTTCTCCGTTGTCCATGGCGTGAAACTAAGCCCCTGAATCCATGACCCAAGAGTCTACACAGTTTTCCATACTGAGTATCAGTGCATGTTCCTGATAAACATTCTCAGCACCAACACTGTTTAATTCTTTCTTTGGACATTGACTCTTAACATGTCCCACCTCTTGGCAGTTCCAGCACTTCACATTCTTCCAAGTTCTAGATGAACTTCTTCCCCGACTCCCACTATTCCTGCTATTCCCTCTACCTCTTCCGATATTTAATAACTCAGAAGAAGAAGATCCACCTTGATTCTTGCGTCTGACATCCTCGCCAAGAACCAAATCTCTAACCCCTTCAAAAGTCATACCACTGGTCCCTACTGAACTTGTAACAGCGGTTACTGTTCCAGACCAGCTATCAGGTAGTGAAGCTAGTAGCAGTGAAGCTTGAGTCTCGTTATCAAATTTAATTCCCACAGATGACAATCTGGACAGAATTGAATTTAGATTGTTAATGTGAATCGTAACTGAGCTGTCTTCATTCATCCTTGTCGTGAACAATTCCCTCATCAAGAACACCTTGTTAGCCGCCGACGGTTTCTCATACATGATCGTCAGAGCATCCATCATACCACGCGTCGTGGTTTCCTTCATGATGTTGAAAGCGACGCTCCTTTCCAACGACAATGTAATAACCCCCTTAGCTTTCTTGTCCTTTGAGTTCCACGCATCTTCAGCAGCTTTTTCCATTTTCTCCGGCTTGTCCCCAAGTACCACATCCAAGTCTTTCTGACATAACAATGCTTCTATTTGCATTTTCCACCAACTAAAGTCAGAACCGTTGAACTTCTCGATTACAATCATGTCTTCAGCCATTACGACAAACAAGAAACAAATATTTTATAGTACTTTTGTGTGACAGAACAGTACCCTTCAAAGTACCGAGATACCTTTAATACGATTAATAGAAATTAGTTTCTGATGTGGAAGATCAGACAAAACTGCAACCACAGAGCATACTCTAATTTCTAAAACCGAGACCTCCTCCGAAACCCGAAGCTCTGATACCAGTTGTTAGAAATCGGACAGGGTACACGCAGCGGAAACACACTATCACACACACACAAACTCACGAAAATAAAGAAAAAGATAACACAAGGATTTTACGTGGTTCGGATTCGGTGTCAATCCTACATCCACGGGCTGCAACTATGTTTTCTTATTAACTCAATAAGATTACAATTTATAACTCTCTACAAGTTATTTTTGATGCACACTTTCTCTGCTACACAACACATATATATAGCTGTATATGTGCATAAACTTCCATATATATATATATATATATATATATATATATATATATATATATATATATATATATATATATATATATATATATATATTGCTTTCTGTCAATTTAGAAGAGAAAAGTAAGAGCACACAAATGTTAGGCAAAGGTTGGAAATTGACGTTCACCAATTCTGTGGCCATCTTCTTTGACCACCTTTTCCTCCACCAATTTTCTCCACCAACCAACAATCGGCAAACACAAGAGATCAAGCGTTTGATTTAAAAATGAGAATGACGGCTTACTGGAAGATTGTTTTGAGAAGAATGGTGGATTGGATAGCTCTTGAGCTTCGATTTGTGATACAAACAATGGTGAACAATGACTTGGAGATGGAGATAGTAAATGAAGTGATGGTGCGTGGTGGTGGTATGGAGAAGATGCTCGATGAACCAACTTCGGTGGCCTTAAAGAAGGAGAGGCTACAAAAGAGCATCGGTTTGCTACAGGAATCAAAACAAATAATCCAACAAGTCATGGATGGTATTCCATTGATCGCTGATTAGACTTTAATTATGGGGGTTAATTAAGTATTTTGTTTGCATGTTTGGTATTAATTAGCTGATTAGGGTTTTATTATGGAATTAATTGTAGGTACTAAGCGTTTTCAATTGCATCTTTAAGTCTTTTTAAGTAAATCCGTTGTTGGTTTTCGGATGTATATGTATGTGCTTATGGTATGTTGAATCTAGTACGATCAGAACCTGTATTCTTCTAATTGAGAATCATGATATTTTCCTTATTACATCCTTATTCTTGTTCAAATCAACGATCAAAACTTTTGTCCAGTAATCAATCAAATTCTCTGATGGCTCACAACTGCATTGTGCATAGGACCATTGACTACAGCCTTATACGATTCTGTGAATACATGACTTCAAATATTCTAGAGCAAATCCAATTCAACTTGGCTGCATTCAACAATTCACACAATGCTGATTTTTCTCTTCAACAATATACAAAGTCAATCTTAGAATTTTTTGTGGTTCATATTTGTTTTTCAACAATTTCAACCATAATTTTTCTTTCATTCACACATGAAAAATGCCCTATAAAAGGGAGTAGAAATCAGCACATTCATCACACCAAAAACCAAAACATCTCACAAACCCATCTCTTCTATTGTAAATACGTAAGAGTTTTTAAACTCTTTGTATTTTCTTCCGACGTTTTGTAAACACCGCAAAATATAGTGAATTGGTTCTCGGTTTCCTCCGCCCGTGGTTTTCAATCTCAAGATGATTGAAGGAGGCTCGCTAGCTAAACATTTGTCCACATTCAAAGAGTTAGTAAATAACTTGGAGAATATGGATGTTCAGTATGAAGATGAAGACTTAGCTTTATTTTTGCTGTTATCGTTGCCCGAATCCTACAGTCATTTTTGTGATACGATCATCTACAGCCGTGACACTCTTGTTTTAGATGAAGTCTTTACAGCTTTGGATTCTAAAGAGAAGATGAAGCATAGTATCGGTGGTGGTTCAAGTGATGCTAAAGCCGAAGGTTTGAATGCCAGAGGAAGAACAACAAAGAGAAGTAGAACTTCTCAATCTTCCAACAGAACAAGATCCAAATCAAAAGGCAAACGAAAGTTTTGCAACTATTGTCACAAGAAGGGACATGTGCTTGAAGAATGTTTCAAGTTGAAGAATAAAGAAAAAGAGAAGGCGGCAGCAAATGGTAAACAAGCTAGCACTTCGGGTGAAGCCGATGTAGCTGAGGTTGAATGTATTGGAGAACTCTTGACAGTTTATTCAGATAAACTGGATTCCACTGGTGATTGGATACTCGACTCTGGTTGTACTTTTCATATGTGTCACAACAAAAGTTGGTTTTACACATTTGACAAGGTTATTTAGGGCTATGTATTGATGGGTAACAACACTACATGTTCAGTTATTGGACATGGTACAGTCAGAATCCGTATGTTTGATGGCGTTATCCGAACCATTGGGGATGTTAGATATGTCCCTGACCTCAGAAGAAACTTGTTATCTCTCAGTTCCTTTGATAAAAAGGGATACGAGTTTGCCGGTAAAGGTGGAGTTCTCAGGGTGTTTAAAGATGGTTCCGACAAACTGAGAGCCAGTCGAAAAACCTCAGACCTCTACTTTCTTGACGGGCAAACAATTTCGAGCGATGCTGTTGTTGTTTCAAAGTCTCCTTCTGATCCAGATCAGACCCGTCTTTGGTACCTTCGACTCGGCCATATGAGTTTTCAAGGCATGTCAGAATTGAGTCGAAGAGGTTTACTTGGTCAAGAAAAGATTGTTGATTTGGAGTTTTGTGAAGACTGTGTATATGGCAAGGAAAAACGATTGAGGTTTGCAAGTGGTATCCATACAACGAAAGGACCACTCGACTATGTCCACTCGGATTTGTAGGGACCAGGTCGAGTTGCTTCTAAAGTAGGAGCTAACTATATGCTCACTATCATTGACGATTTCTCCAGGAAGGTGTGGTGTTTCTTCTTAAAACATAAGGGAGACGTTTTCTCTACCTTCAGAGACTGGAAAGTTCATGTTGAAAAGCAATCAGGATTGGTGGTAAAGTATCTTCGTACGGATAATCGACTAGAGTTCTGCTCAGAAGAGTTTAATGCCTATTGCCGAAAGGAAGGTATTACTCGACATCGCACGGTAGTCTAGATGCCTCAACAAAATGGTGTAGCCGCAAGGATGAATCGCACCATTATGGAGAAGGTCTGATGTATGCTTTCAAATTCCAAATTGCCAAAGTCCTTTTGGGCAGAGGCTGCTTCTACTGCTTGCTATGTTATCAACCGATCACCGTCACGAGCAATCGAGAAGAAAACTCCGTATGAGTTATGGTCCGGGAAACCTGCCGATTATACACATCTGAAACCTTTCGGATGTCCAGCGTATGCACGTGTTGACAACGGGAAGTTAGAACCGAGAGCAATCAAATGCATTTTCCTTGGGTACAATCCTGGTGTTGAAGGGTACAAGTTATGGAGCTCAAATCTGAAGAAAGTTATTATCTCAAGAGATGTTACTTTTGATGAGTCAGCAATGATTCAACAAGTTGCCGACTATTCCAAAAGTACAGATGCACCGTCCGAAGCAAGTACGGAGCAAGCTCAGATGGAGGTGGAGTTTCCTACTTCACCTATTACCATTCCTAGTTCAGTTGAGCAACAAGAGTCTTCCCTCGCCAAATGAGCATGTCGTTGTTGAAGAAACAACAACTTCACAACCACAAGCTACTACTCGAAGCATTGCAAGAGATAGGCTGACAAGACAAATTGTTCCTCCAAATAGGTATGCTGAAGCTGAACTTGTTGCTTATGCTTTTATTGTTGCTAATAATATTGAGTCGGAAACGGAGCCTGTAAATTATGATGAGGCTATCAAATCCAAAGACTCAAATGATTGGATGATTGCTATGCATAATGAGATGGAATCCTTGCAAAGAAATGGTACTTGGGATTTAGTTCCTATTCCAAAAGGGAAAAGACCAATTAAATGCAAGTGGGTCTACAAGCTCAAAGAACATGTTAACCCGAATGAGAAACCAAGATATAAATCTCGGTTGGTAGCTAAAGGCTACAGTCAAATCCCAGGCGTTGACTATACTGACATCTATTCCCCAATAGTCAAACATACTTCTATTCGAGCATTGTTGGGGTTAGTTGCTTCAAATGATTATGAGTTGGAGCAACTGGATGTTACTACAGCTTTCCTAAATGGTGAGCTTGAGGAAGAGATTGTCATGCAACAACCTGAAGGTTTTGTAGTTCCTGGCAAGGAGGACTACGTATGTAAATTGAAGAAATCTCTATATGGCCTCAAGCAGTCTCCTAGACAATGGTACAAGAGGTTCGATTCTTTCATGACCAGTCACAAATTCAGCAGGTGCGCCTATGATAGCTGCGTTTATTTCAAGAAAGGTGACGATGGTTCAAAGATCTACTTACTATTGTACGTGGATGACATGTTGATTGCAGCGAAAGATATGAAGGAGATTCAGAAGTTAAAATACCAGTTGAAAGCTGATTTTGAAATGAAGGACTTAGGAGCTGCCAATAAAATTTTAGGTATGGAAATTGTTCGTGACAGGAAGTCTAGGATCTTGCATCTTTCTCAAAAGGATTACATTGAGAAAGTCCTATGACGATTTAATATGCATGAAGCAAAGCCTGTCAACACATCTTTTGCAGCTCATTTCAAGTTATCATCCGTTTTAAGTCCTACTACTAAGACTGATATGGAATACATGGCACGCGTACCATACTCTAGTGCTGTTGGATCTTTGATGTATGCTATGATCTGCACACGCCCTGATTTGGCTTATGCAGTTAGCATGGTTAGTAGATATTTGGCGAACCCGGGGAAAGAACACTTGAAAACAGTACAATGGATCTTATGTTATCTATGCGGTACGTCTTCTATGTGTCTATGCTATGCACAATCTAACATGGGGGTGGTTGGATATGTTGATTCAGATTTTGGAAAAGACTTGGATAAACGAAGATCAATTACAGGGTATGTGTTTACACTGAACGATTGTGCTATTAGTTGGAAAGCCCAGTTACAGTCTACAGTTGCACTGTCTTCTACAGAGGCAGAGTATATGGCGATTACAGAAGCAGTTAAGGAAGATATTTAGATGAAGGGATTGTTTAGAGAACTTGATGATAGAATAAAGGTTACCACAGTATTCTGTGATATTCAAAGTGCTATCTTCTTGAGTATAGATAAGATGTTTCATGACCGTACAAAGCACATTGATATTCGTTATTATTTTATGCGTGATATCATTGAAAAAAGAGATTGTGTCATAGAAAAGATCGATACAGACTATAATCCCGCTGATGTGTTCACTAAGAGTCTTCCAATATCCAAGTTCAAACTGTGTTTGGACTTAATGGGTATCTCTGATCGCAGTTGAGCCTGATTAGGCTCGTGGTGGTGGAAGTATTTCATTTTTCAGGATCAATTTTTCTCTATATGGTGATTGCAGTTTCTTGTGAAGTTTTGAAGTTTGAAGAGTTGTTGGTTTTACCAAATGGGTATACAAGCTTTGTTCCATTTTGAAGTCAAGGTGGAGATTGTGAATACATGACTTCAAATGTTCTAGAGCAAATCCAATTCAACTTGGCTGCATTCAATAATTCACACAAGGCTGATTTTTCTCTTCAACAATATACAAACTCAAGCTTAGAATTTTTTGTGGTTGTTCATATTTGTTTTTCAACAATTTCAACCATAATTTTCCTTTGATTCACACATGAAAAATGTCCTATAAAAGGGAGTAGAAATCAGCACATTCATCACACCAAAAACCAAAACATCTCACAAAACCATCTCTTCTTTTGTAAATACATAAGAGTTTTTAAACTCTTTGTATTTTTATATTTCTTCCAACGTTTTGTAAACACCGCAAAATATAGTGAATTGGTTCTCAGCTTCCTCCGCCCGTGGTTTTTCTCGATTTGGGTTTTCCACGTAAATCCTCGTATCTCTATTTTATTTCTTCATTCGTATTTTCATTGTGATTATTACTGTTTGATAATTTTGACCCTATTCCGCATTGAGCTAATATTGTCTAAAGTCAATTCGGATCTGTCGTATTTTACAACAGATTATGCAGTTGTTGGAGGTGTTCAATTGATTGTATGTTTGGTGATATAAAAATGTGGATGGATTTGGGAAAGAGGTACCTGGTAAGTGCAATAGGGAAATTAAGTTGAAGAAGGGTGTGGGGGAATAGGGGCGGAACACGTGTACTATGTCTAGAAGAAACGAAACAAAAATTATATAAACAAGTTTAATTTGTTCAAAATTATCACATATCTAAAAGAGAAAATTGGAAAATTGGTCCATGTGGTTTGCCAAAATTGCCAGGTTTGGTCCAAAATGGGTTTGACAAGCACCAAAGGTCCAAAATTGTTGTATTTATTGCGAGTTTGGTCCAACTTTAAAAAAAATACATAGAATGACTATTTTATCCTTATTATTTTCTTTTTTTATTTTTCTTTTATTATATCAATTTATAAAAAAAAAAAATATATATATATATATATATGTACATCACCCTAACCCTACCGCCTCACTCTTTCTCTCTCGTCAAACACATCTTCTTCATGGTTATTCCTCCGATCATCCCTCCGCTCGTCCCCGTCCTCCGCGCTATTTCCTCTTGTGTGTAATCGATTCCCGTAATCGGTCGTTGAAATCACCACGAATCCCTCCGTCGCCAAATCAGAGAACCCATCTCAAGATCATTTATGCGAAGTCTGTAATCGATTTTTGTAATCGATCGTTTTTCTCAGCGGTGAAGCCGCTAGAGATCTCCCTAAATCGATTTCTATAATAATACATTGTAGGTTTATGATGATGAAGGTTTGGTGGGGGCTGTGATGGTGATTCCTCCCTAAGTCGATGCCGGTGAATGAGACGAGAAACAGATGATGAATCTCCGGTGGTGGTGGTGGCATTGAGATCTGGGTAATTGACTAGAGATGGTGGTGGTGGTGTTGATTCTGCTTTCGAGAAGATGGAGACGTGTTTGGGGAGGAGATCGGCTCAATCGATTTTTGTATGATGATGAAGGTTTGTTGGTTGTTATTTGTGCAGGTCTAAAGTACATCCATGGCGGACCTCAGCCTGGTGGAGACGACCCAAACCTTGAAAAGACAGAAGATGGAGATGATGAGATGGGCGAGCATTATACCAACCTTCAAGACCAGCATTCCATTTGCTAGAGTGTTCGAGTGTTAAGCTACGAACCTTGAACCAGGAGGGTGCTGCAACAGTGGCTTGCATACAACGGAGCAGAAGATGATTGAATGGATCGGGAAGAGCAATAAGATGAGCTTTCTCTCTTTCACACACTCTCTCTTCCCCTCTCCTTTAATTTGATAGGAGACCTTGTTCAAGAAATTCGATTTGTGTTGTTTCCAGGAACTTGTTCAAGAAATTCAATTTGGGTAGGATTTGTATGTATGTTTAAACCCCAAATGTATGCTTAAACCCTGTCTCTTTTTGTCGTTCCACTGATGGAACTTTGTTGTAGGAATTGGTGGCCTAGGTTTTTGATATGTGTGCTTATTCAGAAAGAAAGAGATACAGGGGAGCACCAGATTCATCTTCATCATGGTAATGGTGCATGGTGGTGAGTGAGAGAGAGGGGGGGAGGGAGAGGGGTGGGAGTTTTTTATTTCTTTTTTATTTTCTTTAAATCAAATGTCATAAATTAAATTAAAAAGAAAATGAAAAAGAAAATAATAAGGGCAAAATAGTCATTCTGTGTATTTTTTTAAAAAGTTGGACCAAACTCACAAAAACAATTTTGGACCTTTGGTGCTTGTCAAACCCATTTTGGACCAAACCTGACTATTGTGGCAAACCACATGGACCAATTTTTCAATTTTCTCTATCTAAAAGTATAAACAAGAAACTAATATAAAAGATTGTATTGTTCATTAAAACTAGACAAAACTGCAAAATTGGTCCCTGTGATTTGTCAAAAACTGTGGTTTGAGTCCAAATAGTTTCCAACTTGCATGAGAAGTTCAAAATCAGGAATTTTCCGTGGTTTTGGTCCCTGACCCATTTGAAAAGACTAAAATACATTTTTTAATTTAAATTTTGTATTTTTTAATATCTATTTTTATTTTTTTTATAATTTAAAAATTAAGAAAATACCTCTGTACCCCACCACTACCCCAACCTCTCTTTCATTCTTTCCCTCTCTCTCACTTTACATATCTTTCGACGTCTCTTTCTCCACATCATATTCTCGGGTCAGCCAACCTTCATCCCACCATTGCCAACTATTTCCGATCGACTATAATGCCACCGGCTGCCGGAGCAAAGCAGACCCATCCACAAGACCTATCCTCTCTCTCGATTAAACACAAACACCCATCCATAGGATCGAAATTGAAATCGATCTTGAAGAAGCAGTGGCGGTGGCAAACCGATCTCGACTTTGTAGTTTAAATTTTGTATTTTTTTAATATCTATTTTTATTTTTTATAATATAAGAATTAATAAAATACCCCCTTACCCCACCACTACCCCAACCTCTCTTTCGTTCTTTCCCTCTCTCTTACTTTACATATCTCTTGCGGTCTCTTTCTCCACACCATCTTCTCCGGTCGGCCAACCTTCATCCCACCATCGCCAACTATTTCCGATCGACTATAATGCCACCGGCTGCCAGAGCAAAGCAGACCCATCCACAAGACCCATCCTCTCTCTCTCGATTAAATACAAACACCCATCCATAAGATCGAAATTGAAATCGATTTTGAAGAAACAGTGGCAGTGGCGGTGGCAAACCGATCTCGACTCTGTAGTTTAAATTTTGTATTTTGTTAATATCTATTTTTATTTTTTTATAATTTAAGAATTAAAAAAAATACCCCTTACCCCACCACTACCCCAACCTCTCTTTCGTTCTTTCCCTCTCTCTCACTTTACATATCTCTCGCGGTCTCTTTCTCCACACCATATTCTCTGGTCGGCCAACCTTCATCCCACCATCGCCAACTATTTCCGATCGACTATAATGCCATCGGCTGCCGGAGCAAAGCAGACCCATCCACAATACCCATCCTCTCTCTCGATTAAACACAAACACCCATCCACAAGATCGAAATTGAAATCTATCTTGAAGAAGCAGTGGCGGTGGCAAACCGATGTTGACTCTGTAGTTTGCGGCAGTAGTGGCAAACGGAATTCGCGTTTGGCGGTGGTGGCAAACTGAAATCGATCTTAAAGAAGAAGTAGCGGCGATGGCAAACTCAAATCGATCTTGAAAAAGAAGTAGCAGCGAACGCCAAATCTCCGTCACCATGGGTCGTATGCACAGCGGCGGCAAGGGTATTTTAGCATCAGCCAAGCCGTACAAGAGGAGTCCACCATGGGACATATGCACAGTGGCGGCAAGGTAACTTTGCAAATAAGGGTCTTACCCCATCACAAATTGGTGGTGTTATTCTTCATGATTCTCATGGAATTGCTCAGGTTAACAGTGTAACTGGGAGTAAGATTCTCAGGATTCTCAAGGCACATGGGCTTGCACCTAAAATCCCCAGATGATTTATACCACTTGATCAAGAAGGCAGTTACAATCAGAAAGCACTTGGAAAGGAAAGAAAAAAAGTTCTTAGTTCCTCGAGTTTGTATCGTTTCTTTTTCTGGAATAGAAATAGATTATGAAGCTTTGTTCCTCAAGTTTGTATCGTTTCCCAGAGGATTTGTTGAGTTTTTTTCTGACAATTTGAAGCTAATGAAAATAAATAGAAATAGATTATGAAGCTTTGTGCTAATGAAACTAAATAGATGCGTGGGTTTTTTGAGTTTTACAGATATATGATGGGATTGCAGGTGAGTTTTTTATAAATACATGTTGGGTTTGAGTGAACTGAATGAATTTTTGGGTTTTACAAATATATATTCAGACTTGTATCTTGTATTCATGTTCTTGAGGAACCGGTGGTTCTCGGATTTGCTGGTGGGTTTTTTTAACAGAATTGGAGAGAGAGAGAGAGAGAGAGAGAGAGAGAGAGAGAGAGAGAGAGAGAGAGAGAGAGAGAGAGAGAGAGATGGGTGGGTGGGTTTTTATTTATTTTTAATTAAAAAATCAAAAATACTTATAAAGTTATTTAAAAAATGAAAAAAGAAATTAAAAGGGTACTTTAGTCGTTTCAAGTTGGTCAGAGAGCAAAACCACGATCCAAAATCTTTTCAACTTGCACGATTTAAGAACATAAATCTTTTGGTTTTGGTCCATCTGAAACATGAAAAAGACTATTATGTCATTTTAATTTTTTTTCTATATTTTTTAATATTTGTTTTAAGATTAATTTAATTAAAAAATAAGAAATAAATCCCACCCATTATCCTCTCTCTCTCATCACTTTCTTCTAGTTCTTCCCTTCCTCTGTTAAAATTAGAGATCGATCTCAGAGGTCGTGCCTTCTATCCGACACCTTCCTCTATCATCCAGCAAAACACTCGACCTCTATTGCAAAGCGAATATTTTAGCAAACTCTATTGATAACACAAACAAAGCAAGATCAACAAAACCCTGGAGCTCTTCTGATCACCGATAGAGAAGAGGGCCTATTGCACATACACATAAACAGACACACAATAACCTAACTAGTAATGTCTGTTTAATAACGTAAATATTCGAGTTGCTGTGCTCTGTAAAGGAGAAAAACAATGTTATAATTGCAATGTAAAACATAGATCCATTTTGTTATCATTTTAACTACGTATGGGACCGCAAATTTGATATTGGAGCTTATTTTGTTCAGATTTTGAACCCATCTTCCTCCAATTCCCTTCCAATCGAACAAAATTTATTGGGTAAGCAACAAGCGAGATCGAAAAACTTCAACATCTCAAGATCAAGACTCAGCCAAAACGAACAACTCGACAGTAAGAACTCGACCAACGAAATCGTTGCAGAAAGAAGAAATACAAGAAGAACAAACAAACAAAGATCAACACAAAAAGATTTAAGTGGTTCACTCGATCACGAGATCAAGCTACGTCTACTGAGAACTAGAGAGAATTTTTTTTATATAAATGTTATACAAATTTACAAGTATAAACTGCAATCAATTAATTTTTGCACAAATTAAACACTCATGGTTACGCTAATATATATATATATATATATATATATATATATATATATATATATATATATATATATATATATATATATATATATATATATATATATATATATATACACACTAGTTGGTACCCACGCGATGCGGCGGAGACGAACAATTCATTCCGGCTATTAGTTTTCAGACGACGGTTAGGATTCCAATCGGCAAATAGTTTCTAATGATATGCTCGAGCAAAGTGGTGGTGACGATAATTTCTTTTAAAGTATAGTTTTCCGATGGTGATTTGTCTATTTAGCGATAATTTCAAACTATTAATTTCATTTACGTGAATTGTTTTTCGGACATCGATTAGTTTTCTTTCGTCAAATGTCGATCGGTAATTTCCGATCAATAGTCCTACAACACAACCAAAAAGAAGAATTCATGAGAATTAAAATAATGAGAGCACAAAAGTAACGAATTGAATAAATAGAGCAAAAGAATTTATTAGAGCAGAGATGAATAATTTATTTCATTGAATATCAAAATTTGTTGGTAATATTGAGATTTGAATAAGGCTACACGGAGTGGTAGTCAATGGCCAACGGATGGCCAAGGGGCTTTTGTGGGCCAGACTATGGTTGGCAGGCGTTGGCCATTTTGTAGGCAGTGGTGGCCAATGGCCAACGAATGAGCAAAGGAGAAAGTTGTACAAATGCTAATGCTAGATGTACAAGGAAAATGGCAGTTGGCATCTCGCCAACGGCTTGGCGTTTGTGTTTGGCGAGCACCATGGCGACCGATGGCGGAGTAGCGTTGGCGATGGAGTTTGGCTCGCCAATGGGCTTGGCGACCCCCTTGGCCACCATTACTCCGTAAAGCCTAACCAAGCAAAATTTAAAAGATAATTTTGAGAGCATCTTCAATAGTCCTAGCAATAGACTCGCGCATTGCGACGGACGAAAATTGTGTCGGGGGAGGGAAAGGGGGGTTGACGGGATGTAATGGGTAGGCGGTTAACTGTTATATTTTGTTTCGTTTCGATCGTATTCCGAAACTAATCTTAGTTTCACTCATAGGTTATATAACTGAAGTTACGTTCGTAATACAGAGATTACTATTATTTAAAAATTTAACAAAATTTTATATTTATTTTATGTTATTGAATGAAATATTGTTTGTATGTAAAACATTTTTCCTTTTACATACATAAATATAAATAACTTATAAATATTATTATTATTATTATTATTATTATTATTTAAACATCACCAAATTCAAACAATTTCAAAAAGCTTGAACTTTGCTTTGTTAAATATCCTTACAGTGCATCAATCACCCTTCACGTGTACAAATGCTTCCTGTAAATATTCGGGCTAGTTTGCGATTGGAATCCTTAGCATAGGTAATCATTCAATGCATCTGGCCATCCAAGTTTGAGGTAACTGAAAGATATTGAAACCGAAGCTACTGTTAAGTCCATAAATAAATATCAACATAGACACACAAAGATACGCAAACACATTCGGAGAGTCTTCAAAGTTAGTGTGATTAAAATGGAAATAGCTAATCAATTCGAGATGTAGGAACAAATACACAATTCACAAACTTCTTGAATCTAGGGTTTTAAAACACAAACAAATAACAGACCATGGAATAGACTCGATTTAAAAAAAAAAAAAAAATCAAAGCTCGATGAGTTTGTGACCTAGGGCTACAAAAGACGAAAAATTGAGAGATGATGGAATGATTAACGCATTTAAACAACAAATAATATCTATCGGAGACGCGGTGAGGGTTGCTACTTCAGGTATCCTCGACAAGATGGTTTTGGGATGGTGAAGAGCAGAAAATTGATGTAAGGGGGTGAATATCGTAGATAACAAAGTTATCAAATATAACAGCTGGATGAGACACTGTGCGGTGTGACAGAATGGTTGTCTGATGGTTGTAGCAATGGTGGAACGTAGTGGGGTGAGGCTACGTCACAGTTCAGGCTCTATGGGTCTGATAGTGGAGCTTTGCGGGGTTGGCGTTACAGATTCATGGTAGATGATGGTGACGACGACATTGGTGGCAGTCATAGTGAAGAGGTGGAGGAGCGTATATGAGACGTGGTCAGCCAGATTCAAGTTTTTATAGATGGAAGGGGACGGTGGTGGTGATGTGAATAAGGGTTTGTGTTTGTTTAGATGGCAGGATGTTGTGGATGGATGATGGACACCCTGGCAATCCGGTATGCAGCTTAGATCTATGATACGCGTGCCATTGATTGATTTCCAGATTTTTTAGATTAAATTTTTTTTATTAAATAGGAAAATAGGTTGATTTCTTTATTTAGTTGTACCTCATAATTTTAAGACATTTGTACATAAAATGTTTATATAATTATGTATGTATTATAATATAGTAAAGATAAATATATATATATATATATATATATATATATATATATATATATATATATATATATATATATATATATATATATCTTATCCTAATAAATAAGTAACTTAATGTCACATGTCATCACCATATTCATTTTGTCACATGTCATTTTCTCATAATTTTAAATTTCTTAAAAAAAACTAATTGGTTTGAAACGTTTCTAACTCATTAATGATCGGTTTAATTATCATTTAATTTCAAAATTAATTGTTATCATTCAATTTCAAAAGTAATTGTTTTTTAATATCATATTATTTTTTAATGTGTAAAAATAATTTGTGAGACAATAAAGAGACAATTGACGTCATAATATTTTGAAGAACAATTCTAATCATAATAGTGAATTTGATTTTAGTATCGATTACATTCTCATAATCAATTATATTTATCAAAATACAAAGTCGTAATAGTAAAAATCAAATGCAAATTGTCACGATACACAAACAAAATTCTTATGTAAAATTATTAATGTTTAAATATTCTTAATTAATAATTTTTTTGTATCATCCCGTGTAATACACGGGTTTTACAACTAGTATATATATATATATATATATATATATATATATATATATATATATATATATATATATATATATATATATATATATATATATAGTTAATATTAAATGAAATTAGTATATATTATGCAAATGTAGGACTTCATATGGACCATCAGATTGAATAAATCAATGGCTGAGATGAAAATGGCATTTTTTGTATATAAAGAGAAAGAATGGACGCGGGTGTTTTAAAAAAAGATAAATAAAGGGCAAAACAGTCAAATTGAAGAACAAAATCAAAATGGAATATTGCTAGTATCACAGGACACGATCATCAATCATCTATACGGTTATATGTTCAGAGAATTAAACCCTAAAACCTAAAGCAACACGAAAAACCACCATTTTCATACAAATTACCCTACATTCGCATACGAACAACACTTCTGGAAGATGATTATTTGCAACGAAGTTATGGCAAAGAGAAGAAGCAGCTCGCGCCTAAGAGAGAATCTCCAATTCAATTTCAAGAACACTACCGATAATCCAATAACAGATGACGATTTAGATGATTTTTTGCAACCATTTACATGTAAATCTTTACTTTGATTCATTCTGTAACGAATAGCATTCACCTAAGAATCGATTTTCAAGTACCCACATTCTTTGAGAATAACAACTAATAAACAATTTTTCAAGTCTAGGGTTTGGAAAAAAGGGTTAATCTGTTACATTTTTGTTAAATTAAGAACTCAATACTTAAATAAAGGTAAGAGGTGCATTCTCATAGAATTGGGTATAAACAAATAATTTATAAGAATGAGCTAAAAGAAATAGTAACAACTCAATACTTAAAAAATTAAGTCGTGCATTCTCAGAGAATTACAAACCATGTATACTCAACAGTTACTGGTTGAATACATTGTGGTTTGATAGTTTACTACATTCTCTTAGAAAGCACCTACCATTCTCAAAGAGTGGCATATTGTCACAATATTAATTCTCAAAGAATGACTATTACACATTATGTTTGACAGTAGTAATTCTCAAAGAATGGCATATTGTGACAGTAGTAATTCTCTAAGAAGTGGAACCAACTGTATTCAACTGTTAAAAAATTACAGTACTTATTCTGATAGAATAGATGTGTAAGTGAATGTAGAATGCATTCTCTGAGAATTTGGGTATAAACAAAAAATTTATAATATTTGTAGCAAACTGTATATGTTTACCTAATTTCAAGAATACAATCAACAACATCAATGAAGAAAAGTGACACAATTTAAAGAACAAACAAACGTGATTGATATTTCAAGCTTGAAGCCAAATAAGAAAAAGTCTACCAAGCATAAACCAGAAATAATAAGCAACATCAGTACAGACAAGAAGAAATCAAAAGAGAAGGGCAAAAGGGTTGTGACAGATAAAGCAAAAGTAAGCAAAAAAAGGCAAGCTGAAGAACATAAAGATGGTAAACATAAAAGAAAGAAGAAAAATACTATAGTTGAATATGAAGAAGAATCGGACAAAGAGATAGATAACAACTACATAAAATTAAAAACAAGAATGACACCTTTGAAATTTACAACAGCTGTAAAGACATTATCAACAATGCAACAAGAAGTTGTGAGAAGAATGGGTCTGGGTAGTTTATTAGATATACAAGTAGGAGAGTTACCACCTAATTTAAACTACTACCTACTAGACAACTATGACCCGTCATCAAATGTACTTGTGTTGGAGAATGGGGCAATTGAAATCACAAAATATAGAATAAATGAAATTCTAGAAGTTGCCAGAGAAGGGCTAGATTTGAACAGCTTACCATTGTCACACCCCGATCCTTGGCAGAATCGATCAAGATGTGATATATTGTTCAAAGTCTCATAACAACTATGTTATAATATGATTAGATTCAATTAAGTACTAAGTATGCAAACAAGACCCACAACATACAAATACAAATCCAAATACAATAACATTTATTACATCAAATTTAAATAGTCTTGTGGGTTTCTAAGGTACACCCTACTTTTCATCAACTTCATTCTTCAAATCTGCATCATGGGTAAAAACAGGTCAACTACGAGAGTTGGTGAGTAATCTAGTTTTATTAAAGAAAATTGTGAGTTTGAATAATTTGAAATTTGTTTTCTTTTAAAGTTGGCAAGCAACTGTTATTGAGATAACAATTTATAAATCAAAAATTGATTAACAAATGATAACAACAACAATAAGTCATCACCCTATATATACATATATATGTATATATATATAGGATGGAGCATCTAATCATCATACACACTCAACCACGTGCAATCAATCACCTTAGCGTCCCAAGGCGGGTTGGTCAACCCAATAGCGCTATTATTTTCCATAACGTACCTCAAGAATACGGGCATAGTCATGGAGATTAGACTAAAAATGGTAATGCACTACAAGTACATGTAGCGTAAACAAACAATAATTATACAAATAATGATTTATGTATAAATGTCCCAACAATGTCTCAGTTGTGTTAAAATAATAAAATAAAGTTGGAACATATTAAAACCACATGATACACCCCAAAAGTATTGAAAATTATAAAATATGGGGTAGATAACTCACATTAGTCCAATAAGGAATGCGCGTGTTGTACGATAGACGGCTCGAGACAAAATGTCGTAGAACCTAATATAATTAATAGTTTTGGCTTAGGAATCGATAAAAGGGAATATAGTATTAATAAAAATAATTAGACACATATTCTTATATTAGATGAATTAACAATAATCCAAATTTTGTTTTGAATATTAATGTATTCATATGTTAAATGAATTTTAAATTGAATTAATTACTTTGCTTAATTAATTTATATCTTCACATTAGGCAAGATTTTAATAATTTCTTATTAAAATAATAACTAGTCAAATTATAAGTATTTACATATTTTATATATTATAAACAATTATTTATATGAAATAATCATTAAAAATGCATTTTTACATGCTTAGATATTTAGGAAAATGGTTTTAAATACTAAACAGTAATGAAACATTCTGATATTATCAGAAAATCATTCTTTCATAAAATAGTAATTACTGTAAAATTTTCATATTTTTCTTAACTGTTTTAGTATTTATTTAGTATTTTAATAATTAAACCACGACAAAATTCGGGAAAAATAATAAATGATTCCCAAAAATTCTGGAATATTAACCATAGTTTTCTAACATTATATTGAGTCTATTGTAAATATTTTGGATATTTTGGACTATGGGAAGTATTTCTTATGTTTTTCATTATTAACTAATCAATAAAATCATAAATAATAGGCAAATATTAAGAGAAATTCATTAGACTTTTTATTTATGATTAACATGTTATATATGATATTCGGATAAGGTTTTATAATTTTTGTACATGTGTAGCTATTTATTATCAATTTAAAGCATTAAATAATCATTAAATCAGGAAAAATAAGCAAACATTCTTAAAGAAATCTGTAAATTTTGTCAAGGAGTCTTTAAAATGTTAATAAGGTTCGAAAAATATAAAATCTAGTTTTTAACATACATAACTATATTTTGTAATTTATTTATCTACAACAAAATAAAATACAAAATAAGCATCAAACAGTCATATAAATGCATGAAACTTTATAAATCCACTTTACTCAATATATGGGTTGTTCCAAAAGTTTCCCAGAATTTATTGACTGCAAAAAGTATTTTATGTGAATTATTGCCCTATTTTATTGCAATAATTATAGTAATTCAATAAAAATACGTTATTTTCTGAAAATTTCCAGAACTTCTTATTTTATTGATGGGATCCTGAGAAAAATCAGGTTTATGCATAAAATGAGTTTTAGATAGTTTGGTGGATTTAATTTGTTTCATTCATGAATTTGAGACTTTTAACAACATACCTTGATGAATGCTTCAAGAGGGATGGAGATTTGAGTATGAGAGATTGTTCTTGGCTGGAAAATTGATATTTCTTGGAAGAATTTCGAGATTGAGAGTGAGAGAAAGAATAGAGAGTGTTTGAGTGGTGATGAGAATAATGTGTTGGGAGAAAAATGAAAGGAAAGATGATGGGAGGTGTGAGTGGGAGACCATGAGAATAACTTTTGGCTTTTGGTGGTCTTCATAATTTCCCACTAGCACAAGCATCTCTATGTAATACACTAACTAATATAAAAATTTTATAAAATTTAATGTAGAGTTTATAAAAATAGAGTTTTATAAAAAATAGGTTATTATTTGATTATAACAATCTACTTTGATTTGAAGTTTAATTATAGCATTCAAGTTTGATTCTTTTAATTTAATTAGAGCATCATACTTTGATTTGATTTAAATATGGTATCATAATTTAATTTGATTATAGTTATAACCTTATACTATGCTATATTGCTATTAACGTCAATTTATATCGTATTGTATGGGTTTTGATCCTATTAGCGTCAAGTAAGCTCGAGTAGGGTTTATTAAATTTCCAATTGGGTTGGGTTGACCCGAATCCATTTTAGGCGGATGTCACAATCTCCCCTACTTTAGGAAATTTCGTCCCGAAATTTAAGAAGAGAGTACCTTAAGAGAAAAGCTGCGGGTATTTGGTACGCATATGATCCTCACGCTCCCATGTATACTCGGGTCCACGTGCCGACTGCCACCTGACCTTGACAAGGGGAATGCGACTTCTTTTGAGTTGCATTTCCTTCCGGTCGGCAATTTCCAAGGGTTTCTCGATAAATTGCATTGTCTCGTCGATTTCGATATCCTCGAGAGGAACATGAAGGTTCTCGTCTGCTAAACACTTCATGAGGTTGGCCATATGAAATATTGGGTGAACTTTCTTAAGCTCTGTTGGTAGATCCAACTCGTAGGCTACTGGTCCGATCCTTTTCAGGATCTTAAACGGGCCTACATAGCGTGGTGCCAATTTACCCTTGCGTCCAAATCGAACCACACCTTTCCATGGGGACACTTTTAACATGACCATGTCACCAACGGTAAATTCAAGCGGTTTGCGTCGCTTGTCGGCGTAACTCTTTTGTCGGCTACGAGCTGTGAGAAGGTTATTGCGAATCTGAGTGATTTTGTCGGTTGTTTCCTGGATAAGCTCAGGACCAACGATTGGAGAATCCACTGTTGCACGAATTACATGGGACTCGCCAATTTCATGCCAGCAAATAGGAGATCGGCATTTACGGCCATATAATGCCTCAAATGGTGGCATCCCGATGCTAGAATGATAACTGTTATTATAGGAGAATTCCACCAACGGTAAATGAGAGTCCCAGTTTCCTCCGAAATCTAAGACACACGCCCTCAACATATCTTCGAGTGTTTGAATTGTCCTCTCAGATTGACCATCGGTCTGAGGATGATAGGTGGTACTGAGATCGAGGCGGGTTCCCATGGCTTCTTGAAGTGATTGCCAGAACCGAGAGAGAACTCTCCCATCACGATCTGAAATGATGCTGAGAGGGATGCCATGCCGACTAACTATCTCGTCGATGTAAATCCGAGCAAGTTGTTCGACCTTGAAATGTTCACGGATGGGAAGGAAATGAGCAGATTTAGTCAAACGGTCAATGATTACCCAAATGCTGTCATGTCTCTTTGTGGTACGGGGAAGTTTGGTTACAAAATCCATGGTGATCGCTTCCCATTTCCACTTGGGGATTACCGGTTGGACCAATAGTCCAGAGTGTCGTTGATGTTTTGCTTTAACCCTGGAACATGTAAGACATTTGGCTACGAATAAAGCAATATCCTTTTTCATTCATGACCACCAATAATTGGTTCTCAAGCCATGATACATCTTGTCAGCACCAGGATGAATGGAATATCGACTTTTATGGATTTCTTCCATCAGGAATGTACGAAGATTGTCGCGATCTGGGATCCAGATGCGATCTTGATAATAGAAAATACCATCAGATTTAGATTCCAACTCCCCATCAATTCCCGTGGGCATGTCATTTTCGGTAATTGCCGAGTGTTGGGCTCCTCGAATTCGGTTACTGAGATTAGACAAGATAGGAGAACATATTAAATGAAATGCTTTGGCATGTTCTTTTCGGCTTGACGCATCGGCTACGACGTTCGCCTTGCCCGGATGATAGCGTATTTCACACTCGTAATCATTTAGGAGTTCGACCCATCGTGTTTGCCTCATATTGAGTTCCTTTTGATTAAGAATATGTTGCAAGCTCTTATGGTCGGTGAAAATTACGCATTTAGTGCCGTAAAGGTAATGCCTCCAAATTTTAAGACCAAAAACCACGGCACCGAGCTCCAAATCATGAGTCGTATAATTTTTTTCGTGGATTTTGAGTTGTCGCGATGCGTAAGCTATAACCTTTCCCCTTTGCATCAAAACACAACCTAGACCGAGATTGGAGGCATCGCAGTATACCACAAAATCTTCGGATCCTTCAAAGAGTGTAAGAATCGGAGCATCACACAATCTTTGTTTAAGGGTTTGGAAAGCATCTTCCTGCTTGGGTCCCCGATCAAATGGCGTACCCTTGCAAGTGAGAGAAGTAAGCGGTAAAGCGATCTTTGAGAAATTTGAAATGAAACGCCGGTAATAGCCAGCTAAACCGAGGAAGGACCGAATTTCCTTGGGGGTACGTGGGGCTTTCCAATTCTTGACTGCTTCAACTTTTGCGGGATCTACTAAAATACCCTTGTCACTTACAATATGACCGAGGAATTGTACCTCATTTAACCAAAACTCGCATTTCGAAAATTTGGCGTAGAGCCGATTTCCTTGCAATGTTTGGAGAGTTAGGCGAAGGTGTCTTTCATGCTCTGCCTTTGTCTTGGAGTAAATGAGGATGTCATCAATAAAGACGATAAGAAAACGGTCAAGATAAGGTTTAAATACCCGATTCATCAAGTCCATGAATGCGGTAGGGGTATTTGTTAGTCCGAAATGCATAACTGTGAACTCGTAATGACCATAGCGGGTTCGGAAAGCGGTTTTGGGGATGTCTTCTTCCCGTACTCGAAGTTGGTGATAACCCGAGCGGAGGTCGATTTTTGAGAAACATGAAGCTCCTTGAAGCTGATCAAAAAGGTCGTCGATCCGAGGTAACGGATATCGGTTCTTGATGGTCAATTTATTTAACTCCCGATAATCGATACACATACGAAACGAACCATCTTTCTTTTTGATGAAGAGAACCGGGGCTCCCCAGGGTGAAGTACTAGGGCGGATAAATCCCTTATCAGTTAATTCTTGGAGCTGACTTGCCAATTCTTGCATCTCGGTTGGAGCCAACCGATATGGAGACTTGGCTATGGGAGCAGCTTCAGGAACGAGATCGATGCGGAACTCTAGCTCACGTACTGGAGGGAGTCCAGATACGTCATCGGGAAAGATGTCGGGAAAGTCTCGTACAATCGGAATATCTTCGATCTTCTTTTTTTTCGACCTTTGTTTCCACCACATGGGCTAAGAAAGCCATGTATTCTTTACGTAGATATGATCGAGCTTGAGTACATGACATAAGACTAAGCTTTTTTAACGAGTCTCGCCATAAATACGAAGACTTTGACCGTCAGCAAGAGGAATACGGATAAACTTCTCGTAACATACTATTTCAGCATGGTTTTGGGATAGCCAATCCATTCCCACGATGATGTCGAAGCTACCAAGTTCCATAGGAACTAAATTGACTGAAAATTTATGACCGCAAAAATCGAAAGTGCAATCTTGGATGACTGCATTGAGTGAAATGTATTTTCCATTGGCGACTTCTACGGTAAAGTTTTCATCAAGAATCGTGCGAGGTGTGTGAAGTATGTGTTCAAATTCCAAAGACACAAAACTTTTATCGGCACCTGAATCAAAAAGTACTGACGCGTAGCAGTCATTTATGAGAAACGTACCATTTACGACCTTGATATCGGTCTGTGCTTGGGTTGCGGTAATGACAAATGCTCGGCCTTTGGGAGCTGGAACATGCATTGTTGGATTTTCCTGGGCTTGAGTGTTAATGATATTGACAAGCCTAGGACACGCATTTCTAAAATGGGTGGGGTCACCACAGTTGAAGCATGTTCCAATTGGATATCGGGTTTGTGTTTGCTGATTTAAGGGTAGAGCGAATGGTCGCTGAGTTTTTGGTGCACGGCATGTGTCCGCCAAGTGGCCATAGCGACCACAAGTCGTACAAAGGCGACACGGGCAGGTGGACATATGGTGATAGTTATAATGGTTACAGAGGGGGTGAGGTCCAGTATACGGCTTTTTGTTTGGTTGGGCTTGTGGGGTGACTTGGGAGATAGGAGTGGCAGTGGTAATAACAGCATGGTTGTGGTGATGGCTTTTCCGCTTCTTTTTGTCGTGTCGGTGTGAGGACTCGGACTTGACAATTAGGGGAGTCTCAAGGGTCGGCTTTTCAGTAGACATCTTTAAACCCTTGCGTGGGAGGACACCATCGTTCACATTGTCCTCGTTGAGTTGACCTGCTATTTCAATAGCGGATTCCAGGGTAGATGGCCTGCTGCTGGTCACCGAATCACGGATCTGGCGCGGTAACCCTTTGATGTAGCGGTGTATTGCAGTTTTCATAGGTTGAACCATGTGAGGTAGGAGTCTTGAGAGATCATGGAATCTATTCGTGTAGGTCGCGTTGTCGCCTCCCACCTGTTTCAGATTCCAGAATTCCTCCTCGAGAGTTTGCAATTCGCTGTCAGGGCAGAACTTCTCCATCATGCATTCCTTTAGTGTTGACCAGGTCATTCCCAAGGCAACAGCCTCTCCTTTTGCCCATTTTTCTAGGTTCCACCAGGTGAGAGCATGACCTTGGAGGCACCCTGTGGCGTGACGGACCGTCAGGTCCTCAGGACACTCGCTATGGATGAAAGTACTCTCCATTTCTTCGATCCATGTAAGGAGTGCGGTGACACCATCGATGCCTTTGAAGTAAGGCGGATTGCAGTTACGAAAGTGCTTAAACGAGCAACGAGGAGTGGTTGCTGGAGCTTGCGGCTGAAGAGCTTGAAGTTGGGTTGCAATTGTTGGGATGACGTTTGCTACCTCCTTAGCGATAAGGGCGGCTAGCCTTCGGTTGCTGCGAGCGGCGTATGGGGGTCGTAATGCCATCTATGAGAAACACGCATATGGACTTGTGAGCTATTTGTAAATTTATTATGGAAATTAAGTTTGTAGACATTGTTGGGTAAAATGATTGTAAAACACTTGTTGGGCCATTGTTAGGAGTGTTGGGCACCTTTTGGGCTTTCCATGGGTACTAAATGTGAAGCATGTAGCACTTGCGTGGGCCCCCACAATACTAAGTTTTCACATGTTTTCCCACTTCTAGGCCCATTAGGGAACTTAATAGTCCAATGAGTTGGCCATTTTGGAGTGTATCCTTTCGGATACGTTTGATAAGGTCGGGTATTTTGATGGCTCAAAAGTAATGTGAATGACGCGCTTTGGCCTATAGGTTTGGGAACTCTCGCCTTTGGTCCCCAGGTAAGCAAACTGGTCCCTCGGTTGATTGGGATGTATACGAATGCTTGCCTAGTCAGGACTTTCGGGCTACCGGCACCTCCCCCTTCCAGTTACTACGCGTCCATTACTATGATCCTACCCAACTAGAGTGGATGACTTTGAATTTCCTATGAGCTCTAAGGAATATATATGTATATACAATTTTTTTTAAACCACTTGAGTATGTGTGTGATTTTCAGAGAAAGAGGAGAAAATTTACAAGTGCATGCACACATATAAGTGTCAGGAGTAATACGTAAGCACATAAGGGAGAAATTAGCACACAAATGTATTCTTAGAATTTTCTAAGTGCGAATTGCATGCAGTTGTGTATGCATTTTATAAACTTGCATACGAGAGGACCCTAGAGGCTATAGACTAGGTCAAGGCAATTAACCTAATTCCCTATAGTCAAGGGCTCTGATACCAATCTGTCACACCCCGATCATTGGCGAAATCGATCAAGGCGTGATATATTGTTCAAAGTCTCATAACAACTATGTTATAATATGATTAGATTCAATTAAGTACTAAGTATGCAAACAAGACCCACAACATACAAATACAAATCCAAATACAACAACATTTATTACATCAAATTTAAATAGTCTTGTGGGTTTCTAAGGTACACCCTACTTTTCATCAACTTCATTCTTCAAATCTGCATCATGGGTAAAAACAGGTCAACTACGAGAGTTGGTGAGTAATCTAGTTTTATTAAATAAAATTGTGAGTTTGAATAATTTGAAATTTGTTTTCTTTTGAAGTTGGCAAGCAACTGTTATTGAGATAACAATTTATAAATCAAAAATTGATTAACAAATGATAACAACAACAATAAGTCCTCACCCTATATATACATATATATATATATATATATATATATATATATATATATATATATATATATATATATATATATATATATGTATATATATAGGATGAGCATCTAATCATCATACACACTCAACCACGTGCAATCAATCACCTTAGCATCCCAAGGCAGGGTGGTCAACCCAATAGCGCTATCATTGTCCATAACGTACCTTAAGAATACGGGCATAGTCATGGAGATTAGACTAAAAATGGTAATGCACTACAAGTACATGTAGCGTAAACAAACAATAATTATACAAATAATGATTCATGTATAAATGTCCCAACAATGTCTCAATTATGTTAAAATAATAAAATAAAGTTGGAACATATTAAAACCACATTATACACCCCAAAAGTATTGAAAATTATAAAATATGGGGTAGATAACTCACATTAGTCCAATAAGGAATGCGCGTGTTATACGATAGACGGCTCGAGTCAAAATGTCGTAGAACCTAATATAATTAATAGTTTTGGCTTAGGAATCGATAAACGGGAATATAATATTAATAAAAATAATTAGACACATATTCTTATATTAGATGAATTAACAATAATCCAAATTTTGTTTTGAATATTAATGTATTCATATGTTAAATGAATTTTAAATTGAATTAATTACTTTGTTTAATTAATTTATATCTTCACATTAGGCAAGATTTTAATAATTTCTTATTAAAATAATAATTAGTCAATTTATAAGTATTTACAGATTTTATATATTATAAACAATTATTTATATGAAATAATCATTAAAAATGCATTTTTACATGCTTAGATATTTAGGAAAATGGTTTTAAATACTAAACAGTAATGAAACATTCTTAAATTATCATAAAATCATTATTTCATAAAATAATAATTACTATAAAATTTTCATATTTTTCGTAACTGCTTTAGTATTTATTTAGTATTTTAATAATTAAACCACAACAAAATTCGGGAAAAATAATAAATTATTCCCAAAAAATTCTGGAATATTAACCATAGTTTTCTAACATTATATTAAGCCTACTGTAAATAGTTTGGATATTTTGGACTATGGGAAGTATTTCTTATGTTTTTCATTATTAACTAATCAATAAAATCATAAATAATAGGAAAATATTAAGAGAAATTCATTAGACTTTTTATTTATCATTAACATGTTATATATGATATTCGGATAAGGTTTTATAATTTTTGGACATGTGTAGCTATTTATTATCAATTTAAACCATTAAATAATCATTAAATCAAGAAAAATAAGCAAACATTCTTAAAGAAATCTGTAAATTTTGTCAAGGAGTCTTTAAAATGTTAATAAGGTTCGAAAAATATAAAATCTAGTTTTTAACATACATAACTATATTTTGAAATTTATTTATCTACAACAAAATAAAATACAAAATAAGCATCAAACAGTAATATAAATGCATGAAACTTTATAAATCCACATTACTCAATATATGGGTTGTTCCAAAAGTTTCCCAGAATTTATTGACTGCAAAAAGTATTTTATGTGAATTATTTTCCTATTTTATTGCAATAATTATAGTAATTCAATAAAAATAAGTTATTTTATGAAAATTTCCAGAACTTCTTATTTTATTGATGGGATCCTGAGAAAAATCAGGTTTATGCATAAAATGAGTTTTAGATAGTTTGGTGGATTTAATTTGTTTCATTCATGAATTTGAGACTTTTAACAACATACATTGATGAATGTTTCAAGAGGGATGGAGATTTGAGTATGAGAGATTGTTCTTGGCTGGAAAATTGATATTTCTTGGAAGAATTTCGTGATTGAGAGTGAGAGAAAGAATAGAGAGTGTTTGAGTGGTGATGAGAATAATGTGTTGGGAGAAAAATGAAAGGAAAGATGATGGGAGGTGTGAGTGGGAGACCATGGGAATAACTTTTGGCTTTTGGTGGTCTTCATAATTTCCCACTAGCACAAGCATCTCTATGTAATACACTAACTAATATAAAAATTTTATAAAAGTTAATGTAGAGTTTATAAAAATAGAGTTTTATAAAAAAATAGGTTATTATTTGATTATAACAATCTACTTTGATTTGAAGTTTAATTATAGCATTCAAGTTTGATTCTTTTAATTTAATTAGAGCATCATACTTTGATTTGATTTAAATATGGTATCATAATTTAATTTGATTATAGTTATAACGTTATACTATGCTATATTGCTATTAACGTCAATTTATATCGTATTGTATGGGTTTTGATCCTATTAGCGTCAAGTAAGCTCGAGTAGGGTTTATTAAATTTTCAATTGGGTTGGGTTGACCCGAATCCATTTTAGGCGGATGTCACAACCATCTTGTGACACACAAGATAAGCTCTTAACAGACTGGAAAGCACAATTTCCCGGGAAAAAAATACTCAAACACGACGTATCTCGACCTTATTACATCAACAACAACCAACTATTCCGTTTAAACTTTTTATGTTTGTTTATTAACACGTTTGTGGAGTCAATGTTGATGGGTACAAGCCTTATAAAACCAGTGGAAAAATTAGTCTTATTGGATGACTACTCAAAAATTGATTGGTGCCACTACATCATGCAAAGCTTGAAATCAAAAAAAGAGCTATGGAGAAGGGATGATCCTAACTCTTACTACACTGGACCAATCATTGTTCTTTTGGTAATACATTTTAAATCATACATGTTATTTATCTTATAAATCTAACATTATTATTACTTTTTATGTAGTTGACATATGTGTTTGCAATAAACACATCAGGTGCAACTATGTTGAGAAAAAGAACACCATTCATCGGTCAAGTTACAACATTCAAGCTAAAATAGTTGGAGAAATATGAGTTGAAACGTAACAAACTTGGAAATGGGCAATTCATTGTAAGAGAAGAGGATGATACAAACACAAATGAAAAGAATGAGATGGATACAGATGAAGTTAATGAGAATTTCATTATGAATAGGTAAAGGTCTCATTCTCTTAGAATATGTGAACATTTTTCTAATCAGTTAATGCAATATAGATGTCTTCTCAGATAATGGGTTTAAAAAAAGAAACATAAAGTTTTTATAAGTGAATGCAATATGGGAATACTACTTGCATTCTAAGAGAATATGGTACACTTGACTGCTGATAAGTCTGCTGATAAGTATATGAACATGTTAACAGGTAACCTTAAATTCTCATTCTCGTAGAATATGATAACAATTATATTGATAGAAAATGAAATTTAGTTCAGAATACGTGAATAATGACAATGATAAACATATTCTCTGAGAATCATGAAAATTTATTAACATTACATATTTTCATTCTCTGAGAATATGTCACAATATATGTAGATATTACTACATAAGTCCATATTGATAAGTATTTCGACATGTTGCTTTATAATACACACAGGAATTTGTTGCAGTTACTGGGCATTCATACGTAAACATCTTGAATGAGAAGCACACAATAGAGAAAATAATCACACAAGGACTGTTGAAGTTTCCAAATAGCAAACCATCAAAAGTATGGAAATTGAAGATAAAGAGAGTTCAAAATAGAAGAAATGGATGAAGACATTGATAATAATGAAGAGAATGATTCAGAGGCTGCCACACAAACGGATGATGGGAATGATGATGACTCCAATGGTAAGGAGCTTGTAGTGGTTGTTCAACCTGACAGTTTGAACCATATCTCACCAGATGTGAATGTAAGGGATGATGGGATTGATGAGCAACAAGATTACACCACTCCAATTGCAGAAAAGAATCTAGACTGGGAACATACAGAAAGCTTATCAGCAACCTAATTCTTCAACCAACCAGGAGTGTTGGAAGAGGTCACCGATCTAATAGAAAAAGCAACATCAAAACACACTGAAGATGCAAATGTTCCTTGCAATGAAGGAGATGATGTGATTAAGGGTGTAAGAACCGAAGAAGGGGGAAAAAGATGACGGAAAAATTGGATGAAACCAAAAACCTGGCCCTTATTTGTGCTCCCGTTACGTACAAAGAATCACATCAGGCAAAGACAAGGTGAACAGAAGAATTGAACCGGTATAAAGCGATTTTAACATCAACCAAAGATGAAGAGTAAGAAACATCGCTATCATTTAAATTAACTATGTTTTACAATAAAATAATAACATAACTGTTTCATTTATACAACGATTACATTTGGGAAATGGATGACATAGAACAATTGACACTTGGACATGCATGGTATTTTGAAGAGAATGTCAACATACATTGGTCAATCATTGATTGATGGGCTACATTGCTAAACAGACTTGAAAATTTCAAATATGCAGAAGCACCATCACGACTATTCATGCACACTCACATGATGGTAAGTGAAAAAAGTATTTTAAAAACATTAAGCTATGGTCCATGAAAATAACAAGCAGTTATTCTCTGAGAATGGATGAATTACCAATTATATTCTTAAAGAATGGATGACTTATTCAATTCCATTTTCAGAGAATGGATAACTTATACGATGAAATACTCATACATTGTAAGAACCCAAAAATATTGGTAAAAGTAAAAAATGAACATATGTGAAGTTTTGGTTGAGTTATGTCTTAATAATAAAATTTTGTATAAAAAAGAGCAAAAAGGGTATTTTGGTAATTTTCAGTTGCTATTGAAAAATGAAAATAATCATATGTTCATTAAGATGATATATATAAACTATATTAAAGTTATAAGGATGAAGTATGAATACTGAAAATGTAAAATTGAGTGAAAAGTACAAAATGACCAAAAAGGGCATTTTCGTCATTTTGAAATATTTAACCTTATAACGAGATTTTAATGTGTTAAAATGTTGTTAATGTGCAAAATAAGTTTATAAGTGAGGCAAAACTATAAAATTTAGAAGTTCCTACAATTTAAGCAAGCTATGTGCTAATTTGAGAAAAATGGAACTTGAGGGACCAAAGTGTAAATTAGCTAGGTATAAAAAGGAGAAAATATCTCCTTAATGTTCAGAAGTTGGAAGTCTCCAGAGAGATCGTGAAGACGTGAGAGTGATCGGTTCTTGAAGGTGTCAATGGGAATTGAAGAATTAAGTCTTCAACTCATAATTCCAAGCTTTAGAAGGTTAGTAATCTTGATTGGTGTCTTAATCACTATCTAAACCTAGTTCATTCAATGGAATTGGTAAAAATCAAGAAAATGGATTTTTGGCTCAAGAACCCTAACTTACGGGTCCTTGTAATCAAAGATGGTTTTAATGGTTTTTATGAAGTTCAATATATTATAAAAGATGGAAGAGATCAGTAATAAAAGATAGCTTGAAGTAATTTCAAGAAATTTCAGTTTTTGGACCAAAAATGTCAAAAACGAGATTTCTATGATTTGTCAAGGATTGGAATGATTCCATGGGTTAAAACCTGATGTTAATGTATGGTTTTAGTCTTGGAATAAACCTAAAATGATTAAGTTAATTATTAAGAACTTAATATGTGAAAATAGGTGGTTACAGGTCAAAAATCGGACTAAGAAAAGGTTTCTGCAGGTCAAGCACGAGTCGTGCTGTTTTACCCTTGGGTTTGCACGAGTCGTGCCACCCTGTAGAAGACAGAAAAGGCAACCTACAAAGAGCACGATTCGTGCTCTTTCATGCACAAAATGTGCACGAGTCGTGCTCCAAGTCAGGGGCAAAATGAAGTTGCAATTTGATGCTAGGCCTATCCATTTGATGTCCAATTGATACTATAAGGTTAATATGATATGAAAACATGAAAAATAATGTTAATTTGGGTATATGACTTCCTAATGATATAATGGGCAATATTATACCATGAAATGATAATTGAAAGTAACAAAGAAGTGGATAAGTTAAGTAATGAATGTCACAACCATATTGTGATATGAGTCTAGTAAGATATGAAGTTAGTGACCTTTGCATGCTGTTAAAGTATAACATATTATTAATAAAACGTGAATAAACTCCTTAGGTACTTAAGGAGTAAAAGATCAATGAATAGGAGGGACGAGAAAAGGGATAGTTCTAGTTAGACTTCTCTAACTAGTCAAGGTGAGTACATGCAGTATTTTTACCCAAAATGGGGTACATGGCAAGTAAGTATGACAAGATTTTTTTATAAGATTTCTAAATGTGAAATTATATGCAAGGGTATTATTCCTAACTTGTTTATGAAAGTATAATGCTATATTTAAAGTTATGTTTTTGGACTATAAGTCAAATTATGTGAAAGTAAGTTTTGGCATATGAGCTAAATATGTGAAAGTATGTTTTGGTTATAAACCATATATGTTTTCAAGTATGAAAGGGCATATAGCCATAAGATGTTTGGAAAGTATGATTTGGCATTAAGCCTAACATGTTATAAAAACATGTTTTAAATATGTGATGAAGTTTGGCATTTAGCCATTATATATGTAAGAATGTTTCAAGTAAACAAAAAGGTTATTAATGGAACCATGTCGTGTTCCACCTAAAGATGTAGTTTTTATGACTGGTATTTGTAGCAAGAAATATTATTAATGGAACCATGTCGTGTTCCAAAGGGGACCATGTCGTGTCCCACCTACCCGGGTTAGGTAAGGGGTCTACTGGGGACAAAACCCCATCGCGAAGTAGATGGCCTAAGCAACTTCTACTAGTGAAGATTGATATGTTCTTTCTAGCTGTAGAGACTTGGGGTATCATTTATGGTGATTAAGGCCCTAAGTATAAAAATCCAGCAAGTTTATAATACCAGTCAAAGAAAGTAAGAAAGATTCTATTTTTGAAAAGTATGTTATGAAATGATTTGAAAAGTAAAGAGTTATGTTATGTTACTACTATAAATTTTTGACAGATGTTATATGTTAAGAACCTTGAAAAGAAAAGTTGGAAAAAGTAATTAAATGTTTGAGTCTAAAACTCATATAACTCACGAGACATTATTGTCTTACGTATTTTATGTTTTGCCATGTATCCCAGGTTAAGATGCAAAGTATAATTGGTTGAAGTTTAGCTGGAGTGGAGCTCGAGTTAGCTCCCGTCCTGGACTCAAGGTTTAATCCTTTCTTGATTACTATGGTTAGTTTTGGTATGGATTTGTAACACCCACAGTTTTTAAACATGTAAATTATTGGTTTTTGATAAACCGTATTTTCGTATTCATGAACTTTTACGAAAGACCATAGTATTTGCAAACAGTAAGAAATGGGGTGTTACATACATGAATTCAATTTTGCAGTCTGAAATGATGTTAGATGAAACAGACCTTGAATTTAATTGGTTGAGAGACTTCACGGAAATGATGAACATGTACATCCCACATTGGGAAGTGAAGGAGAATTTGATAGATGTTGGACTAGTAATATAAAATAATATGTGTAAATTTACTTAGTATTGGAACAATTTAAAAAATAACCTCTTAAACTTATGGTTTTGCAGGTTTTTCCCCCGTAGTTGATAAAGAAAAATATTACATCCTATGTTTCGATTTAAAAGAAGGCAAATATGTAATTATAGATCATGTCAAAAGAAAAGAAACAGTTGAGAGAATCTACAGCCCCGGACCTAGATTTGTGGTATGTTTTAAATATTTTCTTATATAACATTTGACTTAACACATTCATAACATGAATACATTGTTTGTAGCAAAAATTCTTCTGTCACTGGTTAATGACTGTCAACCACCCTCAACATGAAAAACTGATGGAAGATGAACCCTCCGAAATGAAAATGGACTGGCAAGTCAAGGAAGCAGGACCAAACTGTGGAATTTATTTGATGAGGCACGTGGAGTGCTACAAAGGGGATGCTGGAGGAAAATGGCAAACAACACTTAATGGAAAATCAAAGAACGATTTAACATGTTTAGTAAGGCTACGTTACAGATACATGTATAAATTGTTAACTTCAGACTACAACCTCTACAGGGATGACGTTTTAAGCATAGCAACATAATTTTCCAAATTGGATGTCTTGAAAAAAGCCACACTGTTTGACCAAAGAAAGGCAAAAGAAAGAAACAAAGTGCTTGAGCAACTATCTAAAGGTGGGAAAACAGGAAAAGGAAAGGACCTAAGTAGGATAACGTGGGGATGTAGTTATATGAAGCACTTCTGACAATGATTTTTGGTTATTAAATTACAGTAGATGGTTTTAAAATGTTTGATATGTTTTGCACTTTTAATTGTGATTGTCTTTCTAGAAAAAATTTGGTAGCATTTTGACTTCGTTGGATGGTAAAAAATAGTATCTGCATACTATATGGATATGTTTTCCCATGTCAATTGCTTATTTGAAGATATTCATTCCGTGAGAATATATAATAGTATCACGTCTGCATTCTCTTAGAATTGGAACCACTTTATTTCATTCTTTGAGAATATTTTAAAAAAGGTAAGGACAGTGAAATGACAACACTATCTTTCAAATTTGTTTTTATGTTACAATAAAAATGCATAAAAAGACACATTGAACACCATCCACACAATGCTTCAAGCTTTATCAACAGCAACAGTAAGGAATATTTTGGGAAGCACGTGCATGACAACAATTTAGCACCTTCAAAAACGCCAAAATTTGAAGAATCAAATGTCATCTTTCAGATTTTTTTTAATAAATATTAAATGAAATTTAATTTAAAAAATATGAAAGTTTGGCTATAAAAGGAAGCACGTTTATACTTGTTTTCCACACAACCTCCATTCTAACAACAATGCCACTAATTATCGGTGATCGTGTTGAAGTTAAAGGCAAAGAGCCTGGCCTATTGGGTTCATACTATTCATGTACAATTCTCTCGATGTCTTATAGAAGGTATGAAGTTCAGTATGAGAGGCTTGTGAAAGATGACGACACACCCCTCGTTGAAGTGATACCTAAAGCGAGGATCAGACCATTTCCCTTGGAGGTGGTGGCTAAACTCAAAGTAGGCGAAATTGTTGATGCGTGGTACAACGAATGCTGGTGGGTGGCCAGGTACAGGATGGTCGGTATATAATAGAGTTTGAGCGAGGGAAGGAGTTGTATTTATTCCCTCGAAACAAACTCAGGCTTCACCGGGAATGTTGTTTTGATGAAATGACCACCCAGTGGATGTACATTAAACGTTGAATGTGTACAATCCAAATAAATAATCCTTTCTTCTGAACTGTTAATGAATGTTTAGTAGTTTATTGTCAGATAATGTGAATAAATTCTGATTTAAGTCTACATTCTCTAAGAATGGCTTAAACCCACATAACAGTTAAAACCAATCTGTAAAAACACAACAATTTTATGCTATTCCCTGAGAATGACATAAAACCACATAATAAATCCAACACATTCTCTGAGAATATCATAGCCAAACATAACAGTTAACAAACATCTGTAAACCATAAATAAATCCTATCCATTCTCTGAGAATTGCTTAACCCCAAATAAGTTTTACCCAGATTCTCTAAGAATGGAATAACAGTATAATGAAATTAACACAGTTCTATGTAATGAAACATAACAGTTAACACAACAATTTTATGCCATTCCCTGAGAATGACATAAAACCACATAATAAATCCAACCCATTCTCTAATATCATAGCCAAACATAAAAGTTAACAAACATTTGTAACCAGAAATGAATCCTACCCATTCTCTAAGAATGGCTTAACCCCAAATAAGTTTTACCCAGATTCTATAAGAATGGAATAACAGTATAATGAAATTAATACAATTTTGTATAATGAAACATAACAGTTAACACAACTTTATTTGCAAAAAGTCAAACAAAATGTTACACTAACATAAAACAGTATAAACCCCCACAACCAATTACTATACATTTTTCGGTTTATCAGGACAATTTCTTTTGTCATGGTGAACCATTTTTTTGCAACAATTACACAATCTTTTTGGTTTTGAAGATGCTTCACTTAAAAGTTATGCTTTACTCTTGAGTCTTTTACCTCTGGTTCCACATCCTATATTTCTAATATCTAAAGGATTCTGAATTTCTACTTCATCAGGAAGTGAAACACCTAAACTCTTCTCATACTCCGCTTTCTAGCTCACCTCTCCTTGATTAGATACAGTATCACACAATGTAACTTTAAGTTTCTTTTGTTCCTCGAGGTACTCCCGTAGCTTCATAGAATCATTACTAATACAGAAACACAATGATCAACCATGGAAAAAATGTCAATGGCTGTCCTGTTGTTGAAAATTAAAAAGTGAAAACTCGAAGGTTTTCGGGTCCAAGATCTTTCGCTCAACAATAAACGAAAATATATAAATATTAAGTGCTAAAATGTAAATGAACGATGCGGAAATATAAATCACTTGAAACGTAAAGTTGCGGAATATTAAATAAATCGTAAAGAACAAGTGCGGAAATTAAAAGACAATAATTAAACGATATAATGTAATTCGTATTTTTCATTGATAATAAGAAATGTGTTACATATTGGAAGTTAAGCTCAAACACAATTTCTAGTCTAAGTTGAATTACATAAAGATCTAGAATAGAAAAGAAGAGATAAGATAGAAAAGAAGTTAGAAGAAAAGATATGGAGATCTAGAAAAAGGAAGAGATGTGAGGATGTTCTTGATGTTCTTGAGGTGGCTGTAGAGAATTCTCCAGCCCCTCCTCCAATTACTTTAGACTACATTGGAGTGATAGTTCCTCACAATCTCACTAGAATCTCACACTAAACTTCATGACCCAAGCCTCCTATTTAGAGGAGGATAAGATATCTTTTCAGATCATAAGTATAACAAACATTACTAGAGAAAAGGGTATTTAGCCACGCAAAATTTGTGTGGTTAAATAACCACGCAATAACCACGCATCAGTTACACAACCTGAAACCCCAAATTTAAACACGCATTTGTAACGGAACAACCACGCATCAAAATTTCGTGGCTATTGTGTGGTAAAATTAACAACGCGATTGCCACGCAGAGATTGAATGCGTGGTAAAAGCATGGTTAATATATATAAATGGAAAACAATAAATAAAGCATACTTATGGCGTGGTTAAATAACCACGCAACTGCCACGAATAATGGTTTAAAAAAATCAAGAAAAGGACTGATGGTTATTGCGTGGTAAATAGCCACGCATCTAACACGAAAGCATAATAACCACGCATCTAACACGAAAGCATAAAATCGAAAAAAATAAGAGCCAGGATTCGAACCCTGGTCTCCTCTGTGAGGGGAACATCAACTACCACTTCGGCTATAAGCCTCATTCGTTTATTATTTCCCTTTATTTCAATATAACCCTTTCGAATAATTAATTGTTGTTGTTGTTGTTATTATTATTATTATTATTATTATTATTATTATTATTATTATTATTATTATTATTATTCTCATAATAATAATAATAATAATAATAATAATAATTAATATTATTATTTTTTACGTTTTCGTTTTCGGATTACTTTTTTCGTTTTCGTTCAATATATCCCTTTCGTATTATTATTATTATTTTTATTTTTATTTTTATTATTATTATTATTATTATTATTAGTCTCGTATTTTTATTATTATAAAGATAATAAAATATAATAAGGATGTACAAAAAATGAACCCAAAAAAATAATTTTTAGCCTTAAAAAAACGAAAAATACAAATACATTCGTGGTTATTGCGTGGCTAATTAACCACGCATTAACCACGCACTGGCTGGTTGTGTGGTAAATGCGTGGTAAATTAGCCACGCAATAAACACATAGATTTTTTTATTTTTCGTTTTTTGAAGGGTAAACATTATTTTTTTTGGGTTCATTTTTTGCACATCCTTATTATACTTTATTATCTTTATATTTCTCAGTTTATATGTAAATTCGAGTTACACACAAGCGTGTACACCTTCCAAACCCGCTACTCATTTCAAGTTATATCCTTTCAATGTGTATAAACGTATGTAGTTTTAATACACCAACACATTGATGGACACACACACTCATACTCATATACACTCATTCTCATATACACTCATACTTATACTCATACTCATGATTGTACGCGCATCAATGTGTTGGTGTATTAAAATCACAAGTGCTTATACACCTTGAAAGGATAACATTTGAAATGAACAATGTGTTTGGAAGGTGTACACGCTTGTGTGTAAGTCGAATTTACGTATAAACTGGGAAATATAAAGATAATAAAATATAATAAGGATGTATAAAAAATGAACCAAAAAAATAGTTTTTAGCCTTAAAAAAACGAAAAAATACAAATACAGTCGTGGTTATTGCGTGGCTAATTAACCACGCACTGTCTGGTTGTGTGGTTAATGCGTGGTTAATTAACCACTCAATTACCACAGATATATTTGTATTTTTCGTTTTTTGAAGGGTAAACATTATTTTTTTGGGTTCTATTTTTGCACATCCTTATTATACTTTATTATCTTTATATTTTTCAGTTTATACGTAAATTCAAGTTACGCATGTACACCTTGCAAACCCGTTGTTTATTTCAAACGTTATCATTTCAAGGTGTATAAGCACTTGAAATTTTAACACACCAACACATTGATGCACATACATTCACACTCATAAACACTCATTCTCATATACACTCATACTTATACTCATACTCATGATTGTATGCGCATCAATGTGTTGGTTTGTTAAAATTACAAGTGCTTATACACCTTGAAATGATAACGTTTGAAATAAACAATGAGTTTGGAAGGTGTACACGCTTGTGTGTAAGTCGAATTTACGTATAAACTGGGAAATATAAAGATAATAAAATATAATAAGGATGTACAAAAAATGAACTCAAAAAAATAATTTTTAGCTTTAAAAAAACGAAAAATACAAATACAGTCGTGGTTATTGTGTGGCTAATTAACCACGTATTAACCACGCGTTGTGTGGTAAATGCGTGGTTACTTAGCCACGCAATTACCACAGATATTTTTGTATTTTTCATTTTTTGGAGGGTAAACATTATTTTTTTGGTTTCTATTTTTGCACATCCTTATTATATTTTATTATCTTTATATTTTTCAGTTTATACGTAAATTCAAGTTACGCACAAGCGTGTACACCTTCCAAACCCGTTGTTCATTTCAAACGTTATCATTTCAAGGTGTATAAGCACTTGAAAGTTTAACACACCAACACATTGATGCACATATATTCATACTCATAAACACATACACACACGTAATAATAATAATAATAATAATAATAATAATAATAATAATAATAATAATAATAATAATAATAATAATAATAATAATAATAATATGAGACTAATAATAATAATAATAATAATAATAATAATAATAATAATAATAATAATAGCAATAATTAATTATACGAAAGGGATATATTGAACGAAAACGAAAAAAATAATACGACAATGAAAAATATAATAATATTAACAATAAAACGAAAACGGATGAGGCTTATAGCCCAAAACGATATAATTAATAAAACAAAAACGAAAACGAAAAAAATAATAATATTAATAATATTAACAAAAATAATTATTATTATGAGACTAATAATAATAATAATAATAATAATAATAATAATAATAATAATAATAATAATAATAATAATAATGGATGTACAAAAAATTAAACCAAAAAATAATGTTTGGCCTCCAAAAAACGAAAAATACAAATACAGTCGTGGTTAATTTACCACACATTTACCACGCAATTCCTGGCATGGTTTCGTGGAAAATGCATGGTTATTTAGCCACGCAATAGACACGGAATATTTTAATAATTGTTTTCCTATTTTTTTAATATATATATATATATATATATATATATATATATATATATATATATATATATATATATATATATATATATATAACGATTTTCGTGGTAGATGCGTGGCTATTTAGCCACGCTTTAACCACCACTCTTGATTGCTGGAGCTTCACGAGTTGTACGTGATGCATTAAAATAAATACCGTGTGTCGTGGTAATTGTGTGGCTATTTAACCACGCTTTAGCCACCAACCCCATTTAAATGAAAAAAAACCTTTTGGCTTAAAACCCTTATCGCGTAATTTTCTTCCCCACAAAAACGCAAACAGACGAAGAAAATGTTGTTGTGAACTCCCCCCCCCCCCCCCCTTTGAAGCTCCTATGACTGTATTCCACGGCCGGTTGGCTCGTTTGACCGGTCTATTCTGACCGCCGGACCATTGCACCGCCTACCATTGCACCGCCGGACCATTACTCTTTCCTGCTTTCCATCGACAGGACCATTGCACCGCCGATCGGCGCTGTTTTCCGGCCGGTTTCATCCGCCGGAAGTGGGTTTGCACCTCCCCCATCTCCTTTTCCTCAATAAATTTCCACATTCTTCCAATTTCATCCGTTTTCACAAAAGAGGTAAAAACCTAACTTTTAATTTTTTGTTGAATTTGTTGAAATTAATTGTTTTTTATGTATAAATTGTTGTTTTGTTTGATGTATTCATTATATTGTTAAACTTCATATTGATATTTTTAGAAATTTGATTGTTTGAAATTTCTAGGGTTTGATATAAATTGATGTAATTAGGTATAAATTGTTAGAAATTGGTATATATTGTTATAAGATGTTGAAACTGGTATGGATTGTTAGAAGTTTGTTGCAATTATGTATAATTTGTTTGAATTTATTGAAATTGGTATAAAATATGGAAAAAAATCGATATAAATTCTTTTAAATTGTTGAAATTGGTATAAGTTGTAATTATGTACAAATTGTTTGATATTGGTATGTATTGTTAAAATTTGTTGAAAATGGAATAAATTGTTAAAATGGTTGAAATTGATATAAATTGTTACAAATGGGTATAATTTGTTAGTTTTGTTAAACATATGGTGTTATGTTACAAACCGGTATAAATTGTTAGTTTTGTTAAAAATATGGTGTTATGTTACAAACTGCTATACATTGTTAACTTAATTTGTTAAAATATTTAGTTTTTTTACAATTATTAAAAAAATGAGATGTTATATTATTTACATTGTATATATATATATATATATATATATATATATATATATATATATATATATATATATATATATATATATATATATATATATATATATATAGTAGGAAATGACGTCTAATAGAGCATGGATGTACACCGAGAGACTCACTAGGAATGGTCGAATCAATCCTGACTTTCAATATCATATCAATTATTTCTTGGATTTTGCTTTCAAGAACGCACCAAACGTCCAACATAGCATTAAAGATGGGATAGAGGTTCTGGAAGTTAGATGTCCGTGTGGGAAGTGCAAAAATCGTCATTTCAATGATTGGACAACGATTACAAACCATTTGTTTAGAAATGGATTCATGAATAACTATTCTGTATGGTATGCACATGGCGAATTACATTCGATACGAGAAGCAGGTCAATGCTCAAACCCATCAAACCCTGAAACAGCTCAAGACATTGATGAAGATGTAAGAGACCGTCCTAGATACGAACAGATGGTTATCGAAAGCATATACCAACCTGAGGTTCCTTAATATGAACCAACACCACAAGACCTAAATGAACGGGCCCAAACATTTTATAATATGGTGAAACAAGCAAGTGATCCATTGTGAGACGGGTGTAAAAAAGCTTCAACGCTCTCCACCACTACTAGATTGTTGAATTGGAAAGCAGAAAACAACATTTCAGACTCGGCATTTAATAGACTAGTTCCGATAATTAAAAACAGTATACCAACTGGCGAGAAACTTCCCAAAAACTTCTACGAGACCAAGAAAAAGTTGAAGCCACTACAGTTGCCTTCACAACGGATTCATGTATGTAAAAACCATTGCATGCTATTTTGGGGACAGTTTGCTGAAATGGATCGTTGTTTGGTTTGTGAAGAAAGTAGATACAAGGAGACTAGGACGAAGGTCCCCAATTTGGTGATGACTTACATGCCGATTGGACCGAGACTTCAAAGGCTGTTCTACTCAAGAAAGACGGCCAAACATCTGAATTGGCACTCGGATCATGTAGCTGATCCAAAAAAGATGATACATCCTAGTGAAGGTCAGGCTTGGAATCATTTTGACGAGATCTATCCTGATTTTGCAGAAGAGACACGCAATATCCATCTTGGGTTATGTACCGATGGTTTCAGTCCAAACAATTCAAAAGGGAGCCCGTATTCTTGTTGGCCGGTGTTTATCACGATTTACAACCTACCTCCTTGGTTAGCTTTCAAACACCAGTACATTCAACTTCCTGTGATCATTCCTGGGCAGAAGAATCCCGGCCAGAATATAGATGTTTTTCTACAACCGTTAGTGGAGGAATTGAAGATGTTGTTTACCTATGGCATTGAAACTTATGATGCACATCGAAGGGACAATTTTCAGATGAGAGCTGTTCTTTTGTGGACAGTCAGTGACTTCCCTGCTTATGCAATGCTGTCCGGATGGAGCACACATGGTCATTTAGCTTGCCCATACTGTATGGAGACATCAGGGTCATTCCGTCTTGACGTGGGACGGAAACCATGTTGGTTTGACAGTCATCGGAAATATCTACCCAAAGGACACATTTTCCGATGTGATACCGTTGATTTTTTTGACAAACAAGACGGAGAGGCGTGTAGGAGATGTTCCGTACCCAACTGGAGAAGAAATATGGGAGACAGTCCAACATTTATCACTGTCTACCACGGTACTCCTTTTGGTCTAAACTATAAAAAACCAGAAGGTTTTAGCGATACACATAACTGGTTAAAAAAGAGCATTTTTTGGGAGCTTCCGTATTGGCGTCACTTGTTGGTCAGACACAACCTTGATGTGATGCATGTTGAGAAGAATGTGTTTGAAAACTTGTTTAACACTCTTACGGGCACCTCAAAAACAAAAGACAATATGAAGGCAAGGGTGGATCTCGAGATTCTGTGTCACTGGCCAATTCTAAACCCCGTGCGCCACAACAATATGAACCCTACAAAAAATAGGGGAGATTACACATTGAAAAAGGATGACGTTAAAAAAAAGTGTAAATGGTTGAAAAAAGTCAAGTTTCCCGACGGGTACGCATCAAATATAGGGAACTGTGTGAACACCGTGGATGGTACTTTTTATAGTTTCATAAGCCACGACTGCCACGTATTTTTACAGCGGCTGCTTCCACTTGCTATTAGAGGGTTTATTCCAAAAGAGATATATGAGGCCGTAACAGAGCTTTGCATGTTTTTTCGAGTGTTGTGCTCGAAAACTTTGCATCTGCAAGACTTGTACAAGATGAGAAGCACTATCGTTCAAACCATCTGCAAGTTGGAACGAATATTCCCTCCCGGTTTCTTTGATTCCATGGAGCACCTGGTGATACATTTAGCTGATGAAGCTATCGTTGGTGGTCCGGTATAGAGGTGCACATTCAAACCGGTTTTTTTAAAAAAAACAACCGGTTTTTTCCACAATCGGTTTTATAATAACCGGTTTTTAACCGGTTTTTCATTCCAAACCGAACCGGTTTTTTACCCCAGTTTTTTAATAGTTTAACCGAACCGAACCGATTTAAAAACCAAAAAAACCGGTCTAGAAGTCAATTCCATTTTAAAAAAACCCGACCAAAACCGGTTAGGTTTTAACCGAAACCGGTCGGACCAAAACCGGTTTTTTAAATAACCGGTTTTTAAAAAACCGAAACCGGTTTAAAACCGGCTTTTGTGCACCTCTAGTCCGATACAATATAGATGGATGTATCAGTGCGAGAGGTAATCACAAAGTTATAATATGATAACATTTTCAAATTTCCTTTCAATATTCGTAACATAATCTCAATCCTTTGTAAATATAGGAAGCTTGGCTTAATAAAAAAAAGAATTAGGAACAAGGCAAGGGTTGAGGGTTCAATCGTCAAAGAACATCTAGTGAATGAACTTGCTACCTATTGTTCATTGTATTTTGATCGGACGATTAAGACGCTACACGATCGAGAGCCACGGAATTTCGCGCCGCAGCATGACATCTCTTCGAGCGGAGATCCTCCAATCAGCGTGTTTGCCTTATCATCAAGAAGATTATATGAAAAAGGTGGGAAACGAGTACGTTTGAGTCATGAAGACCTTCATAAGGTGCACACCAACATTTTACTAAACTGTAGTGAACTTACATCTTACGTACTCGAGTTTGATGAAGTGGCCCCCGAATTATGCCCGAATGAGCGAGTTTCTGGTCTCAGAGATAAGTATTTTGCTACATGGTTTGAGCGCAAAGTAAGTAAAAGCAATTCAATTGTAGTGATTAATATTGGTACATCATTAACCAATGCGATACGTCTATGTTCTTCAATGTAGGTCATGTTTCACTCGTCCGATGGAAGTGCTAAACACTTGCAAGTTTTAGCAACGAAACCATCACCAGATGCCTTGTCTCATAAAGGATACTTTGTAAATGGCTATAGTTTTCACATGCAGAAACATGGTGAGGGACGCGCGACGAATAACTATGGAGTATGCGTGAGGGGAGAGGCGTATAATGCCGAAGAGTCAGACTACTACGGCTTATTGGACGAGATCCTAGAGATTAAATATTATGGGATCGGTCACTCGACTGTTGTATTGTTCAGATGTACTTGGTTTGACAACATCAATGGTGTGGTAGTCAACCCAAATGGGTTGGTTGATGTCAAACACAACTCCCGACTCAAAACAAATGACCCTTTTTGCTTGGCATCATAGGCGGAACTAGTTTTTTACACACCGTACCCTGCAAAGACAACAGAGACGAATAATAAGTGGGTAGTTGTCAAGACAAAACCAATAGGGGTATTTGAAGTCACCGAAGCCCAGATGGAAGCAAATGCAATATTACAGATTGATGAGCGGTTTGAGTCACCCCGTACAGTAACCCGTAGTGACCAAATGTTCCCAGCCTCATATGCAGATGCCTATGAGCAAGTATCTGATGAAGAGAGTGAGGATTCTGAAGAGGAGGAACATGAAGAAGAAGAATTTGAAGATGAAGATGATATGGAGGATGATGAAAATGAACTGTTTTATTCTGAAGAAGAATTTGGAGACAAAGATGATGGGGACGAATTTTAGTTTTGATATATCGGTGTTTTAAACATTTTTTAGATTATTAAATTGTCTGTGATTTTTGATATGGTATGTTTAGATTATATTTTTAGTTTTGATATTTCGGTGTTTTAAACATTTTTTAGATTATTAAATTGTCTGTGATTTTTTATATGGTATGTTTAGATTATATTTTTTGTTTTGACATGGCTAATCAAGCTTATATTATACATCTGACCATTCTTGTTCTATTAAATGCAGCATGTCCAGCGGTAGCCAGCTTTCAAAGGGAATGACGAGTATGGTCCCCAATTCGAGTAGGGGTAGTCAGCATCAGAGGAGGACGCCTGAGTCTTCCCAACAAATGGGTATGCCCCCCAACAAATGGGTATGCCCCCACCTGAGAGTAGGGGTACTTCAGCGTCTTCCCAACAAAGGGGTATGCCCGCTGACACGGCTAGGTCGTCGTGCGGTCAAAAATAAGAAAACCTAACACACACACTAGCACAGTGGTAGTCAGGGTCGATCCGCAGGAGCTTCATGGTTAGACCAGATGACAGATTACAAACTAGTAGTGTCACGCTACAGTCGGAGGACCTGTTTCTAAGTTCTCAACTACCAACAAACAATCACTAACCAAAGTCAAGCTAAGCATAAGCTAACCCAACTCAAACTAACCTAGTCACTTTCTGAAATCAGAAGTGCATCTCTGAATCAGAAGCAAACAAAGGCATCCAAACCAAACAAAGCATAACCTAACTAATAACTAGGGTTCTGACTGAACAGCTACTAGTTAGAGTTCAATGCCTAAAGCTAACCTAATTGGCTACTGATTTCAGCAAAGGAAATAGTCCCAAACAAGGTTAAAATAACACTCAACACAAACCAATAACTAAAACCAAACACAAACATCCAAAACACCAAAAAACCGATATTAATTGTAACCAAATGATTTCATTAACCAAAAACCGAATCCAAACATCCAAACAGTAACTAATGATGCTAAAACAGAAACCTAAAGTACTCAAAGTCAGTGGTTGTCACTCCTAAAGACTTTAGTTACAAATACTACTTGCTACTAAAAGGAAATTAAATTCAAAAACATAAAATACCAATTGAGATGTTGCTGGAACGAAATCCTGGAGTCAAAGAGCTTCAAGGTCGATTTTACACCCGGTATTTGCTAGGGTTTTCGGCTGTAAATGCCTCTATTTATAGTTGCAAATTTCCCGCAGCCGCGCCGCGCTTTTATGGATTCCGCGGCGCGCGTACTTATCAGATCTCGTTTCTTCGGCATTTGAATGTGTTACACCGCCTTAAGCCCGCGTCGTGCGTTTCATAGATTCGCGGTGCGCGTACGTGTTTCCTTGATTTTTCATTCATTTCCAAACTTCTTCCTTTTGCACGCTTTTAGTCCCTGTTTCCATTCTTTTCCTCCAAACAAGTCCTGGCACGAAAAGTGAGAATACCAAGACATATCTGATATAATTTCATCAAGAACAATGCTCAACAACGCCTAAAATACTTGATATCACTAGGCGTTGTCAAACACCCCACACTTGTGCCTTGCTTGTCCCCAAGCAAGAGAGTTTTTAACAAATTATAATAAAGACTCAAACAATTTTTGACTGTGTTCAGTTTCAAAGCTTATTGCCCTATGAGTTAGAGTGGAATAGTTCGCGAAAACATAATTGAATTGTTCTTTGGAATTCATGGCTTTCTAGAGAACCCTTGATTACAAACTGTCGGTATTGACACGCCTAGGTCGTCGTGCGGTCAAAAATAAGAGAAAACCTAACACACACTAGTATAGCGGTAGTCAGGGTCGATCCGCAGGAGCTTCGTGGTTAGGCTAGATGAGAGATTACCAACTAATAGTGTCACAGCTATAGTCGGAGGATCTGGTTTCTATCTTCCTAATCACTGATACCAGAAAGCAATGATCAAACACACTCAAGCCAAGCTAAGCTATGCTCAAATGAACCTAGTCACTTTCTGAAATCAGAAGTACATCTCTGAATCAGAAGCAATCAAAGGCATCCAAACTAGCAAAACCAAGCAAAGCATAAACTAGCCACTAGCTAAAGTTCTACTGAACAGTTACTAACCAAGGTTTAATGCTTACAAACTAACCTAGTTAGCTACTGATTTCAGCTAAAGAAAACAGTCCCAACAAGGTCGAAAATACAATTCAAACACAACCAATCAATCAAAACCAAACGCAATCATCAAAACACTGAAAAGCTAAGATTAAATGTAACCAAATGCTTCTCATTCACTGAATCCGAATTCCAATCACAAAAACAGTAACCAAATGTTTCAAAATCAGAAACCTAAGTGCTCAAAGTCAGTGGTTGTCACTTCCAAAGACTTTAGCTACAAAAACTATTTGCTACTAAAAGGAAATTAAATCAAAAATCATAAAATACCAATTGTGAGCTTGCTGAAATGAAATCCTGGAGTCAAAGAGCTTCAAGGTCGATTTTACACCAGTCTTTGCTAGGATTTTCGGCTGGAAATGCATCTATTTATACTTGCAAATTTCCTGCAGCCGCGCCGCGCAGAAGTGAAATCCGCGGCGCGCGTACTGATCTCTTCCCGTTTCTTCGGCATTTGAATGTGTTCCACCGCCTCAAGCCCGCGTTGCGCGTAGTTAATTCCCGCGGCGCGCGTACGAGTTCTCTTGATTTTTCATTCCTTCCCAACTTCTTCCTTTTCCACGCTTTTAGTCCCTGTTTCCATTCTTTTTCTCCAAACAAATCCTGGCACAAAAAGTGAGAATACCCAAACATATTTGATATAATTTTATCAAGAACAGGGCTCAACAACGCCTAAAATACTTGATATCACTAGGCGTTGTCAAACACCCCACACTTGTGCCTTGCTTGTCCCCAAGCAAGAGAGTTTTTAACAAATTATAATAAAGAATCGAACAATTTTTTACTGTGTTTAGTTTCAAAGTTTATTGCTATTTGAGTTAGAGTGGAATAGTTCGCGAAAACATAATTGAATTGTTCTTTGGAATTCATGGCTTTCTAGAGAACCCTTGATTACAAACTTTCTGTCCACAATGAAGTGTACTTACTCATTCAGATTCTAAAGGCTATTAAGGAATTGTCCATGACTTTCGATGTTGTCCGTGTAGCGAGCTTTCAGAAATACCATCCCAGACCAGAAGATCTTAGATGGTAAGGTGTATAAGGCCCGCCCATTTTAGACCTACCGTCTCGAACAACAAAGGCCACTGATTGACATTTCCTTCCTAAACTCCAATCCTAAAACAGCTCAATCTTCTAAACTCATGAAACTCAACTTATTTGACTAACTAATAGCATGATTACAAATAAACAGTATCTCTTGAAAAATACTAATGCTATCACAATCACAAACCATTTATTTCAAAATTGCAATTTTTTAAAAATTTTGAAAAATATTGCTAAAAATTGAAAAATTGATCATTTCTGCAAAAACTTCAAAAAAATTATATTTCGACCGTCCACACCCCACACTTAAAACCGTACAACGTCCCTGTTGTACAAAAAATATTTAGAACAAGGGAGAGAGAGTTACCCCTTTTGGAACGGCGAATTGCTTGATTGTCGGGACCATTTGTAGCAGAATTGATTGTTCGTCGTCTCGATGAAATCCGGGAGTCGGGTGCAGCAGTAAACACGCCGGCATAACACGAGTGTAGGGGTACGGCGACCCCACACTTGCGTTATGCAACTCCATCAGTTGGTGCAGCAATCACAGTTTGGCAGATACTAACAAACATATTAAAAATTGCAAAATACACAAAAGAAAATTATTTATTGCGAGTTGTTGTCCTTGCTAATTCCCCGTCTCCGCGACGCCGAAGTGTCAAGGCCGCGACGCGTAGATGTGATGAAATCCGATGTTTGTCGACCAAGTTCGAATGTCCGCGGCGCGAGATGAAGATGACCGCGTCGCGCGTATGCACGAAAAGCTCCAGAATTTTTGATTTTTCAATTTTTAGCCCGTTTTTCAAATTGATTGCACCAATATGTTCCTAAACTAAAGCCTAACAAAAGCCCTAAGTTTAATTTCAGAAAAACAAGCTAAAATTGCCCTAAATTCTCATTTAGGTCAAAAACCCCAATTATGAACCCTAGAATTCTTGATTTTCGATTCCGACATGTTTTTATCAAATTAAACACACCAATAGCATCCTAGACTAACCATTAACAAAAGCCCTCTGTTAATTTCATGAAAAATAAGCCACAAGTCTACCAAATCGAGCAAAAACCCGAAGAACCCTAATTTTGAGCCCTAATTGTCAAATTCCTGATTTCTGCATGTTTTTGTCAAATTGAAGGCATCACTAGGTAGCTAGGGCAGCGATTAAGAAACCCTAGGTGTCAATTTTTCGAAAAACAAACCAGAAAACCATCGATTTGAGGTTGAAGGGTCCGGTTTTCCGAAAACCCCAAAAACGGCCCTAATTTCTGTTTTTTCGAATCGTGACCTGTTTTAGCTCAATTGATCATGCCAATATGTCATATACCCACCAATTAAGAAACCCCAAGCATCAATTTCATGCAAAACGATCAAGAAATGGTCCGATTCGGGGTTGGAAGTTCTGATTTCGCAGAACCCCCAATCGGCTCAAAACCTCTGAAATCCAACTTGTTTTGCACGAAATCATGAAAGGAAAAATTGAGATACATACCTTGGATGCTTAATTGCAGATTGGTTGGATCAATTTCATGAAAAATCGAAAAATTCGGGTTGTGTGGGTGTGCTCGGCTCAACAGATGCGAAAATGGGGAGGGGAGTCTCAACATTAGTGACGAGAAGGTGGAGGAGGGTTGACCACGTGTTGACTAAAGGTTAGCGTCACTAATATTAAAAATTAGTGGCGCTAACTTGTATTTTTCCATTTTTTTCACGATTTTTCCGAATTTTTAAAACCCATTCGACCACCCCACACTCGAGTTATGCCAGGACATTTGAAAAATTTTCCAAGTGATATTTTGACAAAATAAAAAAGAAAAATTAAAAACAAAAATTAAAAATACTTACCGAAATGTCGGGTTGCCTCCCGAAAGCGCTTCTTTGTTCGGTCTTTTAGATGGACCGTCTTTCTGCGGCTACGGTGGGTCGTACACCATTTGACTCCACTGAATTTCAGTCACCACCGTCCTCTCGTTGATTCCATACTCCAATTTCCCCGGGTCAAATGGTTTTTCGGTTCTGCTGCTGTTGCCCGGTTGCCGTTTTCTGATTAATTCGCACGAATGTTTGGAAGTTGCTTTAAACCTCCAAGCTCGATCCTTCCTTCGGTGTTTCTTCAACATCACCGGCTTAGCGTGGAGCGCGCCCAGTGCCTCTCCCAGTAATTGTTTTGCAAATTTCATTTTGCTTGCGTCTTGCGTGCTATCTTCAGTTTGCAATTTTGGCTTGCAGTACCAATAAAGGTTTTCCAATCGAATGGGATCGGAAGGCAACATATCGGGATGCTTCCATATATCCTCATCGACGGTATTGATCACATCTAATTTTCCATTCATAAATGGATCATGAGTGCCAAAGAAATCATGTTTATTGTTTTCAAAAATCAACTCGTCAGCATCATCTTCTTGATCATCGTCCAACAGGTGGATCGGGACCAAAAGTGAGCGACTGGTTTGATCTGGTGGTGGTATAAAGTCACCCATCACCAGATCCTTACTTTCAAAAGACTCAAAATTTTCAAAAATTCTAGGTTCGGGGGTAGTATTGTCATCTACACCCCTTCCCCAATAGTATCAACAACTTCAACAATTTCGGGGATCGTTGGGCTGGGGTCTGTACTGTCACTTACAGCCTCCTCCACAACATCCTCATCAATCAAATCGTCTGATGATGGTATGGATTCACTCATCACCAGCTCGACATTATCAACATTTTCAAAAACATCAAAAGCTGTTGAGTCAGAGGTAGCATTGCCACCTACAACCTCTTCCTCAACAACATTTTCGACCCTCTCGATGGTCTCTTGACTTTCCCACGATCCATGCCCTTCCATCACATGTTCAGGTGATGCAAGTTCACACACATTATTATTGGTATGAAAATTACTCGCCTCCGGTTCTGGCAAAGGTGGCGAACATTTCCAACTTTTCTCTAACTTATCTAAAGAAGCTTGCAATCTTAAAAGAGCATCAGCCTGGTCCTTCTGTTCTTGGTGAGTGTTATACCAGAGTACCCAAAGTTGGGCCCAAGTTGCAGAATTTTCAGGTTGAGATGACTCCTCGGTCCGTCATCCATTGTCATCGGGTGATCCATTGTAGCAATCATCCTCGTAATAGGTGTCGGCCGGATTTTCATAATACTCAAAATATTGATCCGGGTACATGTAATCGCCCATTATGAAGACGTACACATACCAAAAATCACAAACTAAAATCAAACATCAAAAGAAACAACCCTATTGATCGTCTATCCTAAGCGCACAACTCCCCGGCAACGGCGCCAAAATTTGACACGCCTAGGTCGTCGTGCGGTCAAAAATAAGAGAAAAACCTAACACACACTAGTATAGCGGTAGTCAGGGTCGATCCGCAGGAGCTTCGTGGTTAGGCTAGATGAGAGATTACCAACTAATAGTGTCACAGCTATAGTCGGAGGATCTGGTTTCTATCTTCCTAATCACTGATACCAGAAAGCAATGATCAAACACACTCAAGCCAAGCTAAGCTATGCTCAAATGAACCTAGTCACTTTCTGAAATCATAAGTACATCTCTGAATCAGAAGCAATCAAAGGCATCCAAACTAGCAAAACCAAGCAAAGCATAAACTAGCCACTAGCTAAAGTTCTACTGAACAGTTACTAGCCAAGGTTTAATGCTTACAAACTAACCTAGTTAGCTACTGATTTCAGCTAAAGAAAACAGTCCCAACAAGGTCCAAAATACAATTCAAACACAACCAATCAATCAAAACCAAACGCAATCATCAAAACACTGAAAATCTAAGATTAAATGTAACCAAATGCTTCTCATTCACTAAATCCGAATTCCAATCACAAAAACAGTAACCAAATGTTTCAAAATCAGAAACCTAAGTGCTCAAAGTCAGTGGTTGTCACTTCCAAAGACTTTAGCTACAAAAACTACTTGCTACTAAAAGGAAATTAAATCAAAAATCATAAAATACCAATTGTGAGCTTGCTGAAATGAAATCCTGGAGTCAAAGAGCTTCAAGGTCGATTTTACACCCGGTCTTTGCTAGGGTTTTTGGCTGGAAATGCATCTATTTATACTTGCAAATTTCCCGCAGCCGCGCCACGCAGAAGTGAAATCCACGGCGCGCGTACTGATCTCTTCCCGTTTCTTCGGCATTTGAATGTGTTCCACCGCCTCAAGCCCGCGTCGCGCGTAGTTAATTCCCGCGGCGCGCGTACGAGTTCTCTTGATTTTTCATTCCTTCCCAACTTCTTCCTTTTCCACGCTTTTAGTCCCTGTTTCCATTCTTTTTCTCCAAACAAGTCCTGGCACGAAAAGTGAGAATACCCAGACATATTTGATATAATTTTATCAAGAACAGGGCTTAACAACGCCTAAAATACTTGATATCACTAGGCGTTGTCAGGTATGCAAAAAGCAAATTGACATTTTAGACTTACCGGCTCGAACAACAAAGGCCACAGATTGACATTTCCTTCCTAAATTCCAATCCTAAAACAGCTCAATCTTCTAAACTCGTAAAACTCAACTTATTTGACTAACTAATAGCATGATCACAAATAAACAGTATTTCTTGAAAAATACCAGTGCTATCACAATCACAAACCATTCGTTTCAAAATTGCAATTTATTAAAAATTTTGCTAAAAAAATTGAAAATTGATCATTTCTGCAAAAATTTCAAAAAAATTTCTCTTTCGACCGTCCACACCCCACACTTAAAACCGTACAACGTCCCCGTTGTACAAAAATTATTTTTAGAACAAGGGAGAAAGAGTTACCCGTTTTGGACGATAGATTGCTTGGTTGGTACTCAGTATCACAGGTATAATTACGAAAAAACAGAATTCTTGATTTCCGCACTCCGGAGTTGTAGCGCTACAGTGAGCACGCCGGTGGTCAAGACAAGTGGAGGGGGCACGGTGACCCCACACTTGTCTGAGACAACTCCTTCCCAATTTGGTATAACATGCATAACTCAACAAGACATTAAAATCAAACATAACAAATAAAATATAAACAAACAAAAGATAAAGATGTGTCATAGATACAGTACATATATCCCAAAAAAGAAAAAGAAAAATACATCAACTGCCACCTGGTGGCCTGGAAGGTCCAGCCTCATGATCATGGGCTCTGGCTGGGAATGGTCGGGGGCGCTGACCCTGCTGGGTAGCTAGATCCAAAAGTACCTCCCCAATCCACTCTAGCTGGTCCTCCATCCTAGCAACTCTGGCTGCTAGGTCCTCCTGCTGTGGCTGTGGTGCTGGCTCGGCGGGTGCCTCCCCCTCTGTCGTCTCCGGCCCGGCTGTGCATATGCCGGCTGGGGGTCCTGGCGTGGCTCCGTCGGCGCTCGAATGAACTGCCCCAGACGCTGCTGCTCGATGAGCCTCATCCTCTCCAGAGTGCGCGCCGTAGTGCGAGACGGAGGCAGAGCGGTCAAAGAAGCGGCCACGAAAGCACTGAGGATCCCGTATGAGTGGGCCAGGCAGGTAATGAAATACCCCCGGGCTAGCAGACTGCTGGCAGAAGCTCCCGTCGAGTGGGTGGAGAGGGCGACTGCGAGGGCAAATGGAAGGTGGAGGAATCTGGAGGGGTCCAGGAGAACCCAAAAATAGGTCATGTCGTCACCCGACACCTTCTCGCCCCCCTCCCAATACATGATGGAGGTAGAGACGATACGGTGCATGAGGCGGTGGAGTGGGTCTCGAAGGTGGCTCTCCCGGGAGGTCCCTGCCTCGTAAATGACGTTGGACAGTGGTGCCCAAACCTCCATGTTGGCAGCCCTGTCCGGCTGCCCCTGGGTACAAGCCCCAAAGAACTGGGTGAAGTGGCGGTGCTGGAGGTCTGCCGGAGTGTATAAGCCGACTCGCCTCCCGAACTCGCGGAGGTTGCACTCCCTCTGCTCACCCCCAAGCGAAATCGAACTATCCTAGACCGCGGGTCTGACGCCCGAGGTGCAAAATGGATAGTGGAGAGAAACTCCAGCAGCAGCTCGGTGTAGACCACGTCCTCGTCCGTGGCCATGATCCTGTCCCAGCCACGGCATGTGAATGATGCCTCCTCAGGAGTCCAGGTGCGATGTAAATATGGCTCAATCGCACCACAGAGCCCCGCGTCTCTCAAAATGTCCCGGTCGATTACTGTCGCCTCAAGAACCCGGCGACTAGTCAGTGCGTCTCTCCGCGAGATGTACTCCGCGGAGCTAGCAAGTCCCTCGGGGAACTGGAGGAAAGGGTGATCTACCCTGAACATCATCTGCAAAAAGATACATAGCTACAAAAGAATTTTTTTTTGCAAAATTAGTCATTTTCTTCCCCACCGCACCGCGGCGCGGCTCAAGATAGAAGCGTGTCGCGGCGAGCGGCTGTTGCGAAACCCCAATCCAAACTCGCGATTTAATCTGCTAAAACTCGATCCAATCGTACCACAAGGTAGCCTAAGTGCCGACTAACTCATCTAGGGTCTCTATTTGGCAAAACAAACACCCTATGGGTTAGCATTGGCGATTCTATGTTTTGGACTTTTCTAGACAAATCACTAAAATTAACTACCTAATTGCTAGTTTTAACAACTAATAGATAGTTAGAATAGCGTACATTGGTAGTAGAAACAAAATGAGCAAGAAAAAATACGAGAGAAATTTGTCGATCAGAGCTCCGAGTCGTGTGAGTCGCGGCTTACCTTAATATAGGAGAAAACCGACTTATCATTTCCCGCGTCGCGCATTTACGCTTTGCGCGTAGTGCGTGTCACCAAATCAACCCCTGCGCATCGGGTTGGTTTACGACCCCGCGTCGTGTAATTCAAAAACCCACGGCGCGGTCTTCAAAATTTTAAAAACTTCTCACACGACCCCACACTTATTTTAGACAACTAATACCTGTAAAAAATCGATGTATTTTCCTAATTAAATTCTAACAAATATAAAACCTAACCTATGACACGATGGGTTGCCTCCCAACAAGCGCTAAGTTTAACGTCTTCAGCCAGACGTAGAGCTCTTCTACAGCTACGGTGGATCGTATGCATTCTTCCTTTGCTGATTTTCAGTCACCACCGTCCCTTTGTTGACCCACTGCTCCTCAAACTTTCCTGGGTCGAATGGTTTGTCGGTTCTCCTGCTGCTGCCCGGTTGCTGTCTCCCGATGATTTCCCGCGAGTGCTTGAAAGTAGCTTTGAACCTCCAAGCTCGGTCCTTCCTTTTATATCTCTTCAAAATCACTGGCTTGACGTGAAGTGCACCCAGGGCTGCTTCCAGTAGTTGTTTCACACCTCGGTTGCTAGTGTCTCGCATGCTATCTTCAGGTTGCAATTTTGGTTTGCAGTACCAATAAAAATTTTCCAATCGAATGGAATCGGAAGGCAACATGTCAGGATGCTTCCATATGTCCTCATCGATGGTATTGATTACATCTAATTTTCCATTCATGAACGGATCATGAGTGGTGATAAAATCATGTTTTTTATTTTCAAAGATTAACTCGTCAGCATCATCTTCTTGATCATCGTCCAACAGGTGGATCGGGACCAAGAGTGAGCGACTGGTTTGATCTGGTGGTGGTACAAAGTCACCCATCACCCGATCCTTACTATCAAAAGACTCAAAATTTTCAAAAATTCTAGGTTCGGGGGTAGTATTGTCATCTACACCCCCTTCCCCAATAGTATCAACAATTTCGGGGATCGTTGGGTTGGGGTCTGTGCTGTCACTTACAGCCTCCTCCTCAACATCCTCATCAACCAAATTATATGGTGATGGTATGGATTTACTCATCACCAGCTCGATATTATCAACATTTTCAAAAACATCAAAAGCTGTTGAGTCAGAGGTAGCATTGTCACCTACAACCTCTTCCTCAACAACATGTTCGACCCTCTCAGTGGTCTCTTGACTTTCCCACGGTGTATGCCCTTCCATCCCATATTCAGGTGATGCAAGTTCACACACATTATTATTGGTATAAAAATCACTCGCCTCCGGTTCTGGCGAAGGTGGTGAACATTTCCAACTTTCCTCTAACCTATCTAAAGAAGCTTGCAATCTTAAAAGAGCATCAGCCTGGTCCTTCTGTTCTTGGTGAGTGTTATACCAGAGTACCCAAAGTTGGGCCCAAGTTGCAGAATTTTCAGGTTGAGATTACTCCTCAGTCCGCCATCCATTGTCATCGGGTGATCCACTGTAGCAATCATCCTCGTAATAGGTGTCGGCCGGATTTTCATAATCTTCATAATACTGATCCGGGTACATGTAATCGCCCATTATGAAGACGTACACATACCAAAAACCAACAAACAAAAATCAAACATCAAAAAATCAGAAGCTAAGTCCTACAGATCACCTAATCTAAGCTCACAGCTCCCCGGCAACGGCGCCAAAATTCGACACGCCTAGGTCGTCGTGCGGTCAAAAATAAGAAAACCTAACACACACACTAGCACAGTGGTAGTCAGGGTCGATCCGCAGGAGCTTCGTGGTTAGACCAGATGACAGATTACCAACTAGTAGTGTCACGCTACAGTCGGAGGACCTGATTTCTAAGTTCTCAACTACCAACAAACAATCACTAACCAAAGTCAAGCTAAGCATAAGCTAACCCAACTCAAACTAACCTAGTCACTTTCTGAAATCAGAAGTGCATCTCTGAATCAGAAGCAAACAAAGGCATCCAAACCAAACAAAGCATAACCTAACTAATAACTAGGGTTCTGACTGAACAGCTACTAGCTAGAGTTCAATGCCTAAAGCTAACCTAATTGACTACTGATTTCAGCAAAGGAAATAGTCCCAAACAAGGTTAAAATAACACTCAGCACAAACCAATAACTAAAACCAAACACAAACATCCAAAACACCGAAAAACTGATAGTAATTGTAACCAAATGATTTCATTAGCCAAAAACCGAATCCAAACATCCAAACAAATACTACTTGCTACTAAAAGGAAATTAAATTCAAAAACATAAAATACCAATTGAGATGTTGCTGGAACGAAATCCTGGAGTCAAAGAGCTTCAAGGTCGATTTTACACCCGGTCTTTGCTAGGGTTTTCGGCTGTTAATGCCTCTATTTATAGTTGCAAATTTCCCGCAGCCGCACCGCGCTTTTATGGATTCCGCGGCGCGCGTACTTATCAGATCCCATTTCTTCGACATTTGAATGCGTTACACCGCCTTAAGCCCGCGTCGCGCGTTTCATAGATCCGCAGCGCGCGTACGTGTTTCCTTGATTTTTCATTCTTTTCCAAACTTCTTCCTTTTGCATGCTTTTAGTCCCTGTTTCCATTATTTTCCTCCAAACAAGTCCTGGCACGAAAAGTGAGAATACCAAGACATATCTGATATAATTTCATCAATAACAAGGCTCAACAACGCCTAAAATACTTGATATCACTAGGAATTGTCACCCGCACCTGAGAGTAGGGGTACTACAACGTCTTCCCAACAAAGGGGTATGCCCCCACCTGATAGTAGGGGTACTGCAGCTCCACAGTTTCATCCCTCAACATCACCCGATCATGTTGCCGTACGCCATCATACCTCACTTAGACGATTGCATAGGAATATAGAGTCCGGATTCGCAGGCTCTAATAATGAGGGAGCCATTAATCAAAGGACAGGCTTAGCGGACCCTTTGGCATATATGCATGGGGTGATACGACAGGGACAACAGGAGTTTGGGATGACACACCCCCGACAAAGAATGGGGGGTTATCAGTTGGATGAGGATATGGAGGGAGAGGAGGACCACGACATGATGATTCCTACGCCACCGGTTCGACTGCCCGGGGTATGTCTGGCGTTGATGGATCCAATGTTGCAAATTCTCATCCGTCATCACTACCTTTGATTCGCCGAAATGGCCAAACGTTAGTATTTTTATTATGTGAATTTATTATAATTGGTTTTATGATAATACTTATATAGCTATTTCAATATTGTAGGTTTGCGAAACATGACGTCCACTCAAAGATGACCGATTTATTTTTGTAGTGCGTAGAAGACTCTTGGATTACATTTAAGGAAGTCCCGGAGGATGTTATCTGTAAAGTATTTGATCTTGTTCGGGTAATATATTAAATTTTAATTTGTAGTATGCTCATTCATTTTTAGTTTGTAATTCTAACTTTAGTTGTCATTTTTACAGACTTTATACCAGTTTCGTCCTCGGGATATAGCGGAACCTGTATGGCACCGAATGTGTGCTGTAAGCGATTTTATACATTATTATTATTATTTAATATTATTCCATGTTATTTTATTATACATATTTTCTTTCTTTTTGCAGCATTGGAAGAAGAAGTCTGCCACCGGGAAGAAAAACCGCAGTTCTACTGATGAGTCGGGGGTTATAGCAACACATACCGGTGACAGCATCGGAACCGCCGAACACCATGACAGATTGGTAAGTAATCATGCTTTATTGTTTGTAATATATTTTCTTTTAACACTAACTACAATTATACTTTGTTGTTTATGTAGGAAGTGATGTTGGGTCGTAAGCCCTCTTGGTTAGATTTATATGTACAGACCCATGCAACCGCCGAAACAAAGGACATGTATATAAATAAAGAGGAACGTGACAATTTACAGTTCACCTCGAAGTCGTTTCAGGAAGCATATGTAAGTTATATCCATCACTTTTATTGATTGTATGTCTTGATTTTTTGCACATTGGTAATGTTGTTGTTTTGGTAATTGTAGGATTTTTATCTCGAGTGCCTCGCTGAGAAGTATAAGGATAACCCAAGCGAGATGCATGATGATCTCGAGGTGTGGAAACAATCCATATATAAGAGGACCGGTCGCCGGAGAGGAGACCAAATATTTGGGATAGGACAATCCGATCCCTACTATACGGTGACCGATTCATTTTCTTCCGCGTCTGGATCGACCTCCGATGCGCAGTCGCAACAAGAGGTAAACTTATTCATTATATGCATTATGTTTAATATAAGATGAAAAATAAAGTTTCTTGTTATTGTAGATAGTAAAGTTAAGTAGGATGCTATTATGGATGAAAACAAAAAGTTTGTTGTTATTATGTATTTTAAAGGTAAAGTAAAAATGATATTATGGTTGACAAGAAGTATGTTGCTCTTATGGATTGCAAATATAAAGTATGTTTTTGTTATTTAAAGTATGTTGTTCTTATGGATTGCAAATATAAAGTATGTTGCTATTATGTATATTAAAGGTATAGTACAAATGTTATTATGTTTGACAAAAACTATGTTGCTCTTATGGATTGCCAATATAAAGTGTGTTTTTGTAATTTAAAATTGATTGTATGTTGTTATTATAGATCAAACTAATAATATGTCATTTTTTAGATCTTGAGCTTACGTGCACAAGTGGAAAATTTGCAACAAAGTCAAACTCAAATGGTCGATAATTTCCAACAACAACAACAACAAATGGAACAACAAATCGAACAAAGACTAAAACGGTCGCAAGATGAGTTTAAAAAAAATGGAAGAAATGATGCGACAAATGAGTCAACGTGGTCCGGGTCATTCTTAGTTGTATGTCTTTGAAACAAGTACATGTTTTAGAATGTTTTTGAAACAATTAGACGTGGTTCGTGGTCTTTCTTATTTGACTTTTTTAGAATGTTAAACAAAATTTATCGTAATGTTTGATTAGTTGTGTTTTAATTAGTTTCGTTGTTTATATATATATATATATATATATATATATATATATATATATATATATATATATATATATATATATATATATATATATATATATATATACATATATATATATATATATTATATATATATATATATATATATATATATATATATATATATATATATATATATATATATATATATATATATATATATATAAAATATGTGTGTGTTTTGTCAAATGTGGTTAATGACAAAAAAAACTGGAATTAAAAATAAAATTCTGATATTTAAAAAAAACGTAATGCATAAATAATGCGTGGCTATTCCGTGGTTAAAAGTCAAAGAAAATGTTTGTGTCTATTGCATGGCTAATTCTTTGCGTGTTAAAATTTGTGTGGTAATTGCGTGGTTAAAATTTGCGTGTTTATTGCGTTGTTAAAATTTGCGTGTTAATTGCGTGGATAAATTCTCGTGATTATTGCGTGGTTAAAATTTGCGTGTTAATTGCGTGGATAAAATTTGCGTCTTAATTGCGTGGTTAATATTGGGTGCCTATTGCGTGGTTAAACCCTCGTGTATATTGCGTGGCTAAATGTGCGTTGTTATAGCGTGGCTAACGCGCGTGGTTATTGAGTGCTAAAAAGGCGTTGATAATGCGTGGTAAACTGTGCGTGGTTGTTGCGTGGCTAAAGCGTGGTTACAATTTAGCCACAAAGGGTTTTCCCACAACTCAGTTTTCGTGTTTATTGTTTAGCTATTCGACTTTTACTACACAACAGTCACGCAAATGTGCGTGGTTAACCCTCCTATTTTCTAGTAGTGAAATATTAATAAAATATTACAAAAGTACAATCTTACAGATGGCCTAAATAATCTAAGTCTTGAACATCTTGATCTGCACTCGCTGTGTACTTTCGTTGCTGAACGGATCAGCATTGGACGTTTCTGAACCGTAACTTCTGAACCGGCAACGTATTTTCTGAATTGCAATTTCTAGATCCTCACCAAGTTCGGATCCTCTATTTTCTGAAGTATTTTCGGTATAGAATTCGGAACTTGGCTATTCGATATAGCTCATTTCTGAACCTTGCTTTCGGTACCATCTTCTGAATTGACTTCCGTATCCCAACTTCTTTATTGCTCGACCACTCAAATTTGTGCAAGACTATTGCTGAGGCCACACAATATTTCCTTTTCATTTCTTCTCTTTTTCTATTGGACCACACACCTTTTGCTTAATTTCTATTCGACCGCACCAACTGTCACTTCCTTTTCTTTTCTTTAGGTTCTAATTTGATTTCCATATATGTTGTACGTAAACCACATGCATGCCATTCTTTCTTTTGCATTTAATGCTTGGCTCCACACAAATTTGCTTTCCATTTACTTTGATTTCATTTGCCACGATGAATAACAGATACGTAATATATATATATATATATATATATGTATATATATATATATATATATATATATATATATATATATATATATATATATATATATATATATATATATATATATAGAGTCCGTTTCAAGGAAGAACCAATATTTTCCTAGGAACCGTAGGAACTTTTTGACTGAATTTTTTTTTTCAAAAAAAATGACATAATACATTTAGTCGCTTATATTTAAAACTTTTTATCAAAAAAAATTTGAAAAATAATATGTATACACGAAATGTGCATATATGCATTTTTTTCGCACATGTGTATATGATCACGTTTCGTGCATATGTGCACATTTCGTGTATATATATTATTTTTTCAATTTTTTTTACAAAAGGTCTTAAATATATGCGATTAGGTGTATTATGTCATTTTTTTTGAAAAAAAATTTTCAGTAAAAAAGTTCCTACGGTTCCTAGGAAAATATTGGTTCCCATTTGATATTTAGTCTATATATATATATATATATATATATATATATATATATATATATATATATATATATATATATATATATATATATACTACCTTAAAAAGGAAAAATGGTTTCTAAAAATAGAAACTCTTAAAAGTAAGAGGTACTATTAATTATGCATAAAGTACAAATAGTGAACCATATACAATTTCAGATTACGAATCCCGTGTATCTTCATCAATTCAGTTCTCTTCCTCCACATCATCCGACACAATCGGAACCCTCAAACAAACCTTCTATCTTAAACGTGTTGTTGACTCTTTCTTTTAACTTGATATAGCTAACATTATATAAGAAACTGATATAGCTAACCCTAATATTCTCATTTTTTCTCTCAAAGACCTGCTCGCCTCCTCCGGCGGATCCACCGTCCAACATCCAGAACTTTCGGCCACCGTCGGTTTCCCAACGCCCATTGCAACCTACCACCGTCGGATTTTCAAACAGCCAACCAACCCATCGAGAAGACCAGTCACCATTAACGTTACAAACCCTCGAATGTTTCGTATTCTCAACAGGTTCGTATTTCTCAATTACTCATCCTAAGCCGCCATTGCCACCTCCCCATGTCCTTGCATTTCAACAGAACAACGACTTTCAATTTGGGGGGAATCAGAGCCTTCTTAACAGGTTCGTGTTTCACAAGAACTAATCTTTTCTGTCAATATTTCAGCAATTTTTTGTCCAAGTCGAGGTGTCAATGCCACCAGAAGATAAGAGCATATCTAAAAGTATGGTCATTTTAAGGTTATAGAACACACACTCCAGGTATTCGCTAAAATGTCTCAATCATTTTTCAGCAAATCATTAAGCCTAACCCTAATCGACTACAGTCCGTATTTTCCTCTTTCACACTTGTGTTGCAACCTCCTTCCAGTAGTGAAGGTTACAAATGAAAATAACGCAGCAGAAACGCTTGGGTTTGGGCGCATCAACATCTGTTATGGATTAGAAACGTTGCTAACTTAGGGCACATGTTCAATCTTTCATGTAGGAAATCAAATCAATGTAGCTGGTATGTGTGCTATAATTGAATTTTCATATTTATCTTGGATCTGGATAATAATCTTAGTATTTTGACTCATTGGTGCTCTTTTTGAAATTTGTAGAACACATCAGACATGATTCATAAACTATGAAAGATTATTTAAGTATAGGCGAACATATGGATCAGTCCATCGGGCTATATTTGTGATTCCCTTTTTCATTTTCAAGTTGTTTAGTCTTTTATAAAATTTATGAAATTATTATATGTTGCTTGATTAATGTAATCAAATAGCTTATTTCACTTGATTTCTCACATTGCTGATACTCTACTGTCAGGAAAGAAACATGTTCGTGGCAAGTTCTTGGTTACGGATCACCGGATGTGATCAGATGGTCTAGATAGTCTATGCAGGTACCATTTTTTATCAAGAAGATTGTTGTTGTGTATATCATGGCAACAAGAAAGCAAAGCCTCATATAAGCAATTTGAACATCTAATGGAACTTCTTGGTTGATTTACATATTTGCATTCACTTTCACATTCCAACATTTGATGGAAGTTCTTAGTTGATTTACAAACTATTCAAGTGCTAATGAAATTGCTAAATTTTCAGTTTTTGATTTACATATTTGCATTCATTTCTGATTTTTTTAAACATAATAAATTTCCTTTTTCATTTCCTATAATTGTTGGCATTTACTGCAGATGTGTTGAACTAGAGGGTTTGATAATGCTCGAGTTTATTGGCATGCTTTTGAATTGTAAAATCCAGATTATAACAATATTGGAATGTGATTGAACAAATTAAGTAATGCATATTTAATTCTCTACTGGGTTTTCATGTTTAATTGTTTTTTTAATATAATATGGAGTTGGATAATATCTTGCCTATAATATTATATGTAAATTAAGTTATTAAATATATTTTGGTTGTATATTATGTTATTATAGGCTATAATTGAAAATATTCTTCTCTATGTCACTTTAGAAGTTTAGATTTATTTTTTGATAGAAGGGTAAAATGGTTTTTCTTTTTGTTCCATCATCATTCAGTTTAAAAATCCAATACAAACTTTTTGTATCCATTCAACACATTACCCATACAACAGTGGCCCTACTTGATGTCAATATGTAGAAATGAAATTGTACATAAAGGTAATGCTTGGGTAGTAGTGTTGTATATAATGTATAATGGTGCTGGTGCTGCATTCATTTATAGAATATTAAAATTCCTTATGGCGATCCATCTATTTTTGGAATGTTTACAAATTTGGTCCCTTTATTTTAATTTTTTTTCGTTGTTTTCAAGGAACTATAAATCATCATGATCAAGAAACTTAATCATCGGAATAAATAAATAATGTGAATTTTTGAATAAGTAATATTGAAATTAATATGATGATAAGTATTTTTGTGGTAAGCAATGTGTTCATTATAAGACTAACAAAATTAGTTTTAAATTTACAATAAAATATAAATATCATTTTCTAGAAAACTTTCTTTACTTAAACAATATGTTCAATTCATCTTTAACAGTAGAAATTACATCGGTAACTAATACCCAAATTGATCAACGCACAACTACAAAAACATAATTTGTGTATGCTTGAGTATTAGTAATTATACTCCTACTTCAATTGGCCTAAATTTAATGTTTTGTAATTTGTAGTTTTATATATTCTTTTAGTTTAATGTGTAATCCCGAAAGGATATAGAGTTACGAGTTAAAAATGCAAAGCTTGGTTAAGAAAACTTTCAAAATATAGACCAATACTTTTTTAAGGTTTTTCAAAATGAAAAATGTTTGAATAAATGGATGTAGTGATTAATCATACTAATCAAATTGAATTTAAATGAAATTATTAACTAAAAATGAATACAAATGTTTTTGTACTTTATTGACATGTTATAATGAGAAATCATATTTGTTGATATATTGCGGTTTTTTTCGTCCAACACATTTTATTTTTTGTTATTTTTACTTTTTATGTTTTTGTCGTTTTTTTAATTTCTTAAAAGCCATGTATTATTGCAAATTTCATATGTGGTTTATTCTTATATCATTATGCAATTTCTCATCATATTGCATTAGTTATGTTTCACACAAGTTATTAAACTCTACGGTTTTACGATTGTTTTAACGAAACATTGAACCGAACTGTATGGTGCTTGCCCTAACAATTTGTGTCCCGCCGCATTGCGCGGGTACACAACTAGTATATATATATATATATATATATATATATATATATATATATATATATATATATATATATATATATATATATATATATATATATATATGTTCAAATGAGAACCATTAAAAGATTGAGAACCAATAAGAACTAATCTTAACCCTTGATATTTTTAAAATCTGATCAATGGTTAAAAACAAAGAGGGGCACAATGGTCATTTGAGGATTTTAACATAAAAACTTATACAATAGATCTAAAAACCAGATTGAAACTTCTTCCACTCAAAAACTCTCTCAAACCTCCAAGAGCACACATTCAAACTCCAACACCACAGCCACCATCGGCCGCCACCTGCCGCCACCACCTACCGCCGCCTGCCGCCACCTCCACCACCTACTGCCACCGTTGCCATCGTTGAAATCGACTCCTCCGTTCTCTCCTCCCTGATCCAGCGTCGTCTTCTTCATCCCACTCTACTCCAACGTTCAGATCTGTAATTTTCGAGACCAGATCTGTGACTAGATCTGTGACTTCCGCACTTAGATCTACCATTTTAGTCTTCAAATCTGGAACTTTCTCCTTCATATCCGATATTTTCGCCACCACCATTGTTACCTAGCATTAACGAACCAGCTCCGATGGTGCTCCGGTGAAACATTGTCAACTCGCCTTCTCCTCTTCTCCTATTTGTTCTATTTCTCTGATCTGGTCTCGTCTCTGGTGATGGTGTTTAGACAAGGAAGTTCTATATAAATAAGATGCACACAAGGTGTTTGATGAAATGCCTCAATGAGATCTGTAAGCTTTTAAGCTGTGAATGAGTGCTTAGACTGTTGTGTTAAACTATGAATGAGTCTCTGATCTGGTCTCCGATGATGGTGTTAGACAAGGAAATTTTGGAAATAAAATGCACACAAGGTGTTTGATGAAATGCTTCAATGAGATCTGTAAGTTTTTAAGTTGTGAATGAATGTCTGAACTGTTGTGTTAAACTGTGAATGAGAGTCATGCATTCGTGTATTAAATTGTGAATTATAAATGGATTAGTTAGTTAAACTGTGATTTCAGATCTTGTTTTAATCCATATCTAATTTTTGGAGCTTGCTAAAGTGTAGGAGATCGAGATATGATGGTTTTAGGAGGAATGAAGGGTGGCAACGGTGCTAGGTGATGGAGGTAGCAGGTAATGCCAATGTTGTTGGTGGTGGATTGATGGTGGTAGGAGGCAGGAAGGATGGTGACGGTGGTGGCGTTGATGGTAGGTGGTGGCGGCGTGTAGTAGTTAGTGGTGGTGATGGTAGAGTTTGGGGTTGAGTTCTATTAAAAACAAATTAGTATATTTTTCTGTATTAACTTGTTAATTTTTTTATAGTATATATCATTTTTGTGTTGTATAATTACGTATGAATGTATTAATTTTTGTCGTTGATTTTGCATTAAATTGTGAATGGTGTTCGAAATAATGAATTAAACTGTGAATTACTATATAAATTGATGTATTAAGCTGTGCATGAGTGTATCGATGGATTAATAGAGTTTGAAAATGACAATTTTGCCCTTGCTTACAAAAAAACGAGATTTTACCCATTTTAACCAGATCTAAACATATTTTAAAATAAATGGCTTAGATTGGTTCTTACGGTTGTCAACTTTTTAATGGTTCTCATTTGAACCATTCCCTATATATATATATATATATATATATATATATATATATATATATATATATATATATATATACTAGCTGCGTACCCGCGCAATGCGGCGGACGGCGAGTAGTTTCCTTTCGGTGAAATTTTTTTTTTTAAATGAGAACCTGAGAACCTAGGAACCTTTTCACTGAAATTTTTTTTTTTAAAAATGACATAATACACCTAGTCGCTTATATTTAAGACTTTTTGTCAAAAGAAAATTGGAAAATAATATGTATACACGAAATGTGCACATATGCACTTTTTTCGCAAATGTGTATATGACCACGTTTCGTGCATATGTGCACATTTCGTGTATACATATTTTTTTTGACAAAAATTCTTAAATATAAGCGACTAGGTGTATGATGTAATTTTTTTTGAAAAAAAAAATTCAGTCAAAAGGTTCCTAGGTTCTCACGAAAAAAAATGGTTCTTATTTGATCCTGACCCTATATATATATATATATATATATATATATATATATATATATATATATATATATATATATATATATATATATATATATATATATATATATATATATATATATATATATATCAGTGTTGTAAAAGTCGGCCTAGGCGGCGCCTAGGCGGGCGGGTTCCGCCTACGATTAGTGGTAGGCGGTCAAGTTAGGCGGATTTGGTCAACGACGGTCAAAATCGGGTTTAGGCGGGCCTAGGCGGGTCTAGGCGGCAAAATTTTCAATTTTTCAAAATTCAAAATTTTCAAATTTTCAAAAATTTTCAAATTTCTAGAATTTTCAAAAATTAACAAATTTTCAAAAAAAAAAAAAAAAATTTAGATTTTTAAAATTTAATTTTAGAAAATGTCATTAATTATGATAATCGGTGGCTAAGTTACGATTATTGATGATTAAAATTGTCAAATATATCATTAATTAGTCTAAACATTCTGATGTTTGATGACTTATATATTTAAACACTTAGATTTATCAAATTTTTATGCTTATTTATTTATTTTGTAGGGATATAGGTAATATCTAAATTTTAAAAAATAAATTTTGTTACAATTAATATTCTCCGCCTAGGCGCCGACTAGTCCTCGCCTAGATCGACTAGCCGTTATCTAAGCAACTGAATTTTCATATTCAATGGTCAAAAAATAGTCTTATAATCGCACAATAAATATAATTTTTATTTAATCATATATATATATATATATATATATATATATATATATATATATATATATATATATATATATATATATATATATATATATATCAAGGTTGTAGAAGTCGCTAGGCGGTAGGTGGGCGGTCGACTGGGGCCTAGGACTAGTCGGTTTAGGCGAGGACTAGTCGGCGCCTAGGCGGGGAGTATTAATTGTAATAAATTATATATATATATATATATATATATATATATATATATATATATATATATATATATATATATATATATATATATATATATATATATATATATATCTTGTTATACAAAAGGGAGATAGGACTAAAAACATTGTAATTTTATAAGGGGCTAAATGCAAGAAAAAACAATGTACTTTCATAATTTGTTTATTATAGCATCTTACTTTCAAATTTCACCAAAACAAGAGCAATCGGAAATTTCACCACTGCATTACATACCTTTGAGGTACCAGTGACGAATTGCAAGAGCCGAGCCTTGTCTTCTTTGCTGAAACCTTGAGCAACCTCCCAAAACCACTGAAAATTAATAATCAAGGAACTGTAATACTTTCACTAGAACTCAATAATCAATATGGAACTGTAATAATTAATATGTAATCTGTAATCCAAATCATAATCTGTAAATTAATAATCAAGGAACTGTAATCTGTAAATCGTAATATGTAAATCAATAATCAAAATGGAAATCACTAAATCAATAATCAAATCCAAATCCAAGCTGGAACTGTAAATCACTAAATCAATATGGAACTGTAAATCCTTACCGTAGACATGGTCGGACAGGAGATGGAAGTCGATGATGGAGATGGAAATCGATTCAGAGGAAGCCGCAAACCAAAATCGATAATCAATAGGCGGCGCAAACTAAAACCGATAACATATATAATCTGAAATCGAATCTTGTGTTGAACCAGAATCGCTAAATGCTAACTGATGAAGTCGAATCTTGTGTTGAACCGATAACATATGTAATTGAAATCGAATCTTGTGTTGAACCAGAATCGCTAAATGCTAACTGAAATCGAATCTTGTGTTGAACCAGAACCGATAAATGCTGATGAAGAAGAAGGAGGAAACGGAGACGGCGGATCCCGGAGGCGGAGGAACCCGGAGACGGAGGAAGCCGGAGGTGGGATGCGAAATCGATTTGGGTTCAGACAATACTTCACGTGGGAGGGAGAGAAGAGACCAATTAGGTCAAAAAAAAATGAAGGGTAGTGGAAAAAAAAGAGGGTTAGTGAAAAAAAGGGGGTATTTTTGAAATTTTTTGAAGGATGCCTGTTGACTTCGTTGACCGACTGTTGACCGACTTTGACCGCCGTTTCCGCCTAGACCGAGTTTGACCGAAGTTGACTCCGCCCGACTAATTGGGCCGCCTAGTACTAAACGTAGGCAGTATTAGCCCGCCTAGCGCCTAGGCGCCGCCTAGGCGGCCGCCTAGGCCGACTTTTACAACACTGATATATATATATATATATATATATATATATATATATATATATATATATATATATATATATATATATATATATATATATATATATATATATATATATATATATATCCAGTAAGAAGAAGTAACATTTTGTTAAAATCGCACCGTTCGATTTTTGTATTTGGTGCGGTTTGCGGTTTTAAGTGGCGGTTCGGCTTTTATGTGACTCGGTTCGGTTTATAAACCACAATAGTTATGGTGTGATTTTTAAATTGGGGTGGTTTCAAAACCACTAAATCGATAGATTATAATCATATTTTTTTAGGTTTATAACAAATCGAACACAAATGTAAAACAACATTATAATGGTTCAGTTTTGCGATTTTTTTACCGTTTTTCGGTTTACAATTCGGTTTTTGTTCACCTCTATACTATAATAATTAACATAAATATATGTTGAAATATTTGGTATTATAATATTATATGATCGTTTAATAGTAATTCATATGACAAAGAACGATTTTTAGATTACATGATATGCAATAAATAAAATTAGAAGTGATTAAAGTAAAAATTGTTAATTTAATGGAAAAAAGAAACAAAAAATAATACGGTTAAAAATATTGAGATAGGAAGCAACCTATATTTTTACCAAAGCAACTATATAATAATACGAAAAGACAGTTATACAGAGAAATGATACATAAATGATCAAATATAGACTATCATTGGCAGGGTGCCATTAAAATTTCCCAATTAATATGTAGAAATAAATATTCGGTCAAACAAATATGAAAATTGATCGTACAGCGGTAAAGGGAAGATGATACTTAATCAATAAGCTTGACCAAAAAGTTCACAGCGATTTAATATTCTATACTTAATCAATAAGCTTGACCAAAAAGCTGACAGCGATTTAAAATTCTATTCAACACGATTTCTCCCACTGATTGTCCTTTCTAACTCATACAGTCATACACTCATACTCCACTCAACTCCACTCCACTCATACAGTCAGACAGTTCCGGCAACAATGGCGAAAAGGAGTAACACAGTGGTTCAAGTTAACAATGGCACCACAACAGCCGACGGCGGTGAGGTAGTACATCCTGTTATCGACTATCACAATCCGCAGTTTCCGCCTATCGTTTTGTCTTACAACGACAAAATACGTCCCATTCTTGATGCCGTCGACAAGCTCCGTCGTCTCAATGTCACCCAAGAAGGCATCCCTCTCCCCGCCATCGTCGTTGTTGGAGACCAGTCCTCTGGCAAGTCAAGTGTTCTAGAGTCACTAGCCGGCATAAGCTTGCCACGTGGACAGAACATCTGCACAAGGGTACCTCTTATTATGAAGCTTCAAAACCATACAGATCCTGTGTCGGAGCTCCTTTTGGAATATCAGCAAAAATCGGTTAAGATCGAGGAAGAAAGCAATATATCAGATGCCATTGATAAAGCTACCGTGGAGATTGCCGGAGACAATAAAGGGATATCAAATGTGCCCTTAACTTTAGTGGTTAAGAAGATTGATGTTCCTAATCTCACCATGATTGATTTGCCCGGAATCGCTCGGGTTGCCGTCGGTGATCAACCAGAAAACATTTACCAACAAATCACAGGTATTTCTTTTATAGTGATGCCACTACTCTTATTTTGTTAAAGCATATCTTAAATGTAGCCATTATTTCCAGTTGATTTAGAGAAAATGGATGTTGACTTAAAATACAAAAATAACTGTATTAGAAAGCATTTGAATTAAGGGGATAACAGCAACATGTCTTTTTAGTGAAATCGGCAAGTTAGCCCTGCAACATTTAAGAAATTGGTTTAAATGGTATCGTAACTTGTTTTTGGCCTTCTAAGTAAGTAGGGTGTAAGTGAGTCGAGCTACTGGTGAGCTTCTCGGGACCGACTCGTTAAAAGCTCGAGTTAAACGAGCCCGAGCCGAGCTCGAACCTAGTTTTCAGAGCCCGAGCTCGAGCCTAGTTTTCAGGCTCGTTTATTAAACGAGCTCAAACTCGAGCCTTGCTATTGAGCTCGATTTAGGCTAAACGAGCCTATATGTTTTTATATAATAAGATTTTTATTTTTAATTTTATATATTAACTTATTAATAAATATTAATTAATTTATTAATAAAATATTAAATGAGCCTAAACTAGCCGAACTCGAGCCCTGTAAATCTTAAACGAGTCGGGCTCGAACACGAGCTCCGTAAATTTAAACGAGCTGAGCGCGAGCCTAACCGGACTTGGCTCGGCTCGTTTACACCCTTACTTTCAAAGGAATGAAGTCTCTAATATCGGTCTAGTTAGAGACTTCATTCCCTTAAAAGGCCAAAAAGTAAAATTAGGGACCATTTAAAACAATTTTTGAAACATTATAGGGCTACGTGTCACTTTGTAGTGTGTTTATAATTAGTTCTTGAATGTTGAATGTTTCAGATATGATAATGGAGTATATAAAGCCAGAAGAAAGTATCATTTTGAATGTACTTGCTGCCAATGTTGATTTTGCAACCTGTGAATCCATTTGCATGTCACGACGGGTTGACACCTCCGGGCAAAGGACTTTGGCAGTGGTGACCAAGTCCGATCTGTCCCCAGATGGCTTACTTGAAAAAGTCACGTCCAATGATGTAAACATTGGCCTTGGCTATATCTGTGTTAGAAACCGAATCAAAGATGAAACCTATGAAGAAGCTCGAACGCAAGAAGCCACACTCTTTGAAACTCACCCATTGTTGTCCAAGATCGATAAGTCCACTGTAGGTACTCCTGTATTGGCACATAGACTTGTTGAAATACAATCAACGATCATATCAAAATGTTTGCCGGACATTGTGAAAAAGATCAATGAGAGGCTTAATGCTTCGGTTTTAGAGTTCAACAAGCTACCCCGGATTCTTACTAGTGTTCCCGATGCAATGGCGGTTTTTATGCAAATTGTTGGGTCCTTGAAAGAAACATTTCAAAAGATTTTGATTCGAGGCGAGCTCGAGTATGATGATAAGGAAATGCATTGCAATGCTCGATTGGTTGAAATGTTGGACGAGTTTTCAAAAGAACTTCACGAGAGTGACAAATTTTCTGAAAACTTTCTCGTTGAAGAAATGGAGATTTTAAAGGAAGCCAACGGGATCCGGTTGCCTAATTTTCTTCCAAACCATGCGTTTCTGTGTTTGCTTAAGAGAAAAGTGAAGAGTGTCTCCAATTTGCCTATTGGTTTTGTCAACAAAGTATGGGGTTACCTTGAGGTTGTATCTGGTAGAGTCTTGATTGATCATTGTGGGAATTATCCACAGATGCTTCCTTCGATAAAAAAAGCATCTCAGAATGTGATATTAAGAATGAAGGAGAAGTTCATGGAAAAGGTTATTGAAATGATGGAGATGGAGAAAGTTACCGATTACACGTGTGACCCCGATTACATTGCTTCTTGTAATAAGTTAATGGGTAACAGTCGTGATGAGTTTTTGAAGGTAATCTACAATCCTCATGTAGGGTATGGAACATTTTGTATTGAAGGCTATGGGACAATTGACATCAACCATTTATTGAGTGTCTCGGCAAACACAAGAGATCAAGCATTTGATTTAAAAATGAGGATGACGGCTTACTGGAAGATTGTTTTAAGAAGAATGGTGGATTGGATAGCTCTTGAGCTTCGGTTTGTGATACAAAAAATGGTGAACGATGAGTTGGAGATGGAGATAGTAAATGAAGTGATGGTGCATGGTGGTGGTATGGAGAAGATGCTCGATGAACCAACTTCGGTGGCCTTAAAGAGGGAGAGGCTACAAAAGAGTATCGGTTTGCTACAGGAATCGAAACAAATAATCCAACAAGTCATGGATGGTATTTGAGTGATAACCGAATGATCTCAAGTATGGAAACAAAGCATTTTGTTTGCATGATTGGCATTTAGCTTATTAGGGTTTTATTATGGTATTATAGATACCAAGCGCTTGGAATATTGCATGTTTTAAGTTTTTTGGGTAAATGGATGATGAATCTTATGCTTATGTATTTGTTTTTGGTATATTGAACTTATTATCATGTTTGACGCTTTTACGATCTTGTTCTACTATACAGTGTTCCAAACTCATCGGATCATCATGGATATGCCATATTAGATTGATGAGTAATTATATATCATTTTTTAAGGACATAAAAGATACATGTCCTAACTTTTATACAACCAAAAGCTTGAATGATCGTGGGAAGTAATGTTAATAAATCTTTCTTCTACTAATTAGTACTGTTTTATATGGCATAAGATATTTACTTACACATCTTCTCTATTAGACTTGGTATTGTTGTTTTACTTAAAAATGGATTATTAGTAATAAATGTATACAATTTTCTTTTACTACAAAATATGCAATTTTTAAGGTGCACGTGTACGGCAAGTGCTCATGCAATCTTGGAAAGCGACTTTCAGAATCCAACGAGAATTTATGAATTTCTGATGAGGTTAGAGATACCGAGTAGAAAGTCGATGCCTACCCTTGGGACCACCTACCAGTTAGTGGCTCCCTGAAGACGAACACAATGGAACATATTTGTTGCAAGAAGGAAGAATGTGGAAGAAGCTATGTATCATACTCGTAGCCAAGCCACCACAGGCAAGAACCAATCCGACAGAAGAAACAACATCGAGAAAGCATGAAGTGCCAACATGTAGCAAAACCTGTCACACCACTGAGGGTTGCTTCGTGAAGATAGGGTATCCGGATTAGCAGGACACTTGTTAACAGAAAACGATGATAGAACAAAAGAAAATAACCAAGGCCCAAGGCAGCCAATGTCGAGTCCAACTAGAATCACTACAAGAAAAGTCTTAATTAGTGACAAGAATGATTTGGTCACTAACAGTAGAAAATTTTGTCACTAAAATGATTAGTGACCAAGATTCCAGTCGTCACTTTTCGTCACTATAGGTCCGTCACTAAGTTAGTTTAGAGACCAAAATTTGTAATTTGTCACTAATAGTGACCAAATATAGTAGTCACTATATCTGTGACGACTTAGCTTGTCACTAAATATAGTTATTAATAATTGAAAATCGTCACACTTTTTTACATTTAGTGACCAAATATATGGTCACTAATTAGTTATTTTTAGAGACCAAGAAAAAATAGTCACTAATCATTTTATTGATAGTGACCTAAAAAAGTAGTCACTAATCATGGTATTACAAAAAAAAAAAAAAAAAAAAAAACCATTTGGGCTGCTGTAAAATTCTACAATGATGATTACAAGAAGACATTTGGGTTGCCTCTTCTGATTCTGATTCCAATTCCGATTCTAATTTCGATTCCTAACTCTTTTTCAAATACAAGAAGATTTGAATCAAGTAAAGATACAAAAAAACCCAACTTAACTATATTATCAATTTTAATATCATCCAATAAACCACATGAATTACAACATCTAATATAAATGGTTTAGAAGATGGGAATCGACATCTAATATTCCAGCCGGCAATAGTCTCTTCAACCGAACACTTTTCTAAAAAACAAAAATAAAACATTTTATAAATCATCAACACTCATCTAAATATCAAACTCCAACACGTTGACTTTTTTGGTCAAACTCTAAAGTGTTAACTGTAATCTTTCTAGTAAGCCGGTTGAAAAGCCCTACAAGATTACAAATAAATAAGTAAATAAATAAACCCCATTTTGGAAAACTTATTATTCAAAAATGGATAGAAATGAAATAAGAGACCTGGACATAAAGATCGAGTACACTTCGACTTTCTAGTTCAAGGAAAATTTGATGGGACTCCTTATCTTGGGATCTCACAGTATGAGAAAAAAAACACATGATTTAAATAGGGCTAAATGCATGAAATAGCAACCTACTTCATTTATTTTTGCATTATAGCATCCTGCTTTCGTTTCTTTCTATTACACCATTGTACTTTCGTTTTTTTCTTATTATGGCGTTGCATTTTCCATTAATTTTTTATTAGGACATTACACTTTGAAAAATCGACCTAATTATAGCAGTGTAATTGAAGTTGTTATAATTAGGTAGATTTTTCAAAGTACAATGTTGTAATAGGAAAAAGAGGTAGGATGCTGTAACAGACAAACAAATAGTACATTTCTAGTTCTTCCAACTAGTATATTAAAGTTTGGATAAAAAAGTTTGGACTAAATTGCATTTTTGGTCCCTGAGTATAGGCAATTTTTACAATTTTGGTCCCTAAAAGTTTCCTTTGCAACTTTGCTCCTTATTTGACATCTTGGTAACATTTTTTATCCACATGCCAAGTAATATGACTTTTTGGGACCAAAATTGCAAAAATCAGTAAAACTCAAGGACCAAAAGCAGTCATTTTAATTTGAACATGGACCAAAAACATTACAAATCAATCTTTATTCCCATTAAAACTCGGATAAAAAAGTTTAGAGTAAATTACATTTTTGGTCCCTAAGAATAGTCAACTGTTGCAATTTTGGTCCCGAAAAGATTTCTCTTGCGACTTTGGTCCTTCTTTGAGGTTATTGATCTGTGTTCCAAGTAAATTTTGGACCAAAATTGCAAGAAATGTAGTTAACTTATCACTTCTCCAATAGGGAAAAGAAATTAAAACTGAGCGACTCACCAAACATTATCAGCATCACCTTTCTCGTATTTTTTTCTCCCAACAAAGAGACTCTGCAAGCTTTTCAATCTTTCTTTCTCCTTAACCATCACCGGTTGCAAAAGTTCTTCACCAACTCTTCCCTCACTGATGGCTCCAATGCATCAACAACTAAACAAGCATTTGATAATTGCTGAAGTAAATTACTTTCTTCTGCCTCTTTTCCTGTACCTAAGCTGGGATATAAGAAATAAGGGACATGAAACTTACCATTGTCCAGATAAGTTTGACAATATATAAAGTAATTTACTATAAATGCTTTGAATAACAACTATAAAGAGAGATTTAAAGTAATATTAAACTAGAGACTGTTTGCTATGATGGAATCAGAAAAGGAATGGAATGGTGCATTCCATAGGAATTGAAAAAAAAAACTGTTTGTTTTACCTCATGAAATGGAATGGACCATTTCTGGAGGAATGTGATTTTTCTATTTTGTAAATTATCTTTTCTTAGTCCAGGGTGTTATTTTTTCATTCCAAAATGGAATGGAATGAAAAATTGCAATATACCCGCTTTTGTTTATGTAATTTCTAGTGACACAATCTTTTTGTTATTATTATTTTTTATTAAATTACAATCTTTTGTTTATAATTATATTCAATATTAATTTTGTTATAACTTATTTGTTAGTGAGCTTTGACTATGTTTAATTCTTTTATTTTTGTAAGAAAAAAATTATTCAATTATGATTTAAAATAATATGTATAACAGAGTTCAAATAATATATTGTATTTACCTACAATATAAAAAGATATATTGAAATTCATTTCATTTCGTAGTGACCAACAACATGATCATGTACAGAAGATTAGTAATTTTTACTAAATAAACTTAAAATGAAAATAGATCATGTCAATTATGTTGCATAATACTAGTAACATATTCCACAAAACTTCAAATACACATACCTAGAGAAATCAGAAAACACAACACGGATTTCACTGTGTATTTTCTTCATCAGTGGCTCAACACCAGATAAAGATGCTTCTGGAAAGTTATCAAATGTTAATCAAAGAATAGAAGAAAAGGCATAAAGAAGATCAAAATAAGATGGCAGTTACTTTGTTGTTCAATCCTTGCAATTAGTTTACTGATCAATTAGTTCAAGGAGTTGTTATCTTTTGTTTGATAGGTCATTGGTATTGCATATGAAAACTCATATTCATGTTGTTAATGGAAGATTGCTAGTTCTCCTATTCTTCACTAATTCAGCATTCAGACAACCTGGAAATCTTCAATATTATCTTTCTAAAATTTCCTTTCTGTATCACTGAATGTGTTCAGAAGCGATCATTAGCGAACAGAAGGAAAAGAACAGATGTAATACAAGTATGTATAGCTAAATAGTAAATTCTCTGCATTATGTCATTACTCCTTCGATTACAATACTTTTTTCAAAACATATACGAATACACGAAGATAGATAAGGTGAAATAAACTAACCCGTAGGAAACATCTTGTTAATGTAGTCCATAGTACTAGCCTTCTCCATTTCGCTGGCTATCTAATTCCAAAATTCTTATAAACTGATAACAGCAAATACAAAATGAAGACGATTTAACGATGGTGAAGAGCGAAATAAATTGAGCTTTAAAAACAACACATCAGATAATGCATTAATATCGATGAAATTTAACACAATCACACGTATTACGTATACATATACGAAATTGACGCTCATAGTAACAGAGATCTAAATCACCTAATTCGCCAAAAAGAGGTGCCTAATTGCAATGAAGAGATCACTATTTTATCTCCAAACACATTGAGAAACATACTGCAATTGAGGACGAGAACGGTCGAATCCGATGGTTAAGGAGGGGAAGGTGTGGGAGATTTCTCAATAACATGGCATTAAGAATTACGGTAAATGCCAAAATTGAACCCTAAACTATTCAATTATATCAATCATAGCAATACCAGCTTATAAAGTCGAGGAGAAGAAGGTTGAGGAAGAGAGTAGCTCGTTCACGTGATCGGGAGTAAAAAAGGGTTAGATCGGGAGAGAAAGAGAGGAGAGGGATGAGTGAAAACGGGTTACGGTTAGGTTTAGGGTAGGTTTTTTGGTCGGGTCAGATTATGGGTTTGGATCACAGGTTAAACTGGATGGGTAAATGGGTCATATTGGGAGGAGAGGGATGATATGGCTTGTGATATGTAGTGACCACTCTTTTTGTCACTCATGACATTAAATTATTTTATTTTAATTTTCAATTTGATAGAAAATGACGATTATAATAGTTTTATTAGTTTAATTTTTATTTAAGTTCTATTAGCATTATTTGATGAAAGAATCATTTTATTTTGATTTGAAAAATAATTTATTTTAGTTAATTTTATTTTTAAAAAGATATCTTGTAGACATCACGAAAAATATTTAATGACTACTGTTTCCGTCACTAACTCTTTAATACAGTTACCATCATTTAATTTAATTCTATGATTTTCTCGGCAGTCAAATATGATTCTTTTAATACAGGAAGGAACCCCAACGCTTTATTGTAGTCTAAAAACTTATTTTATTTTAGGGTTTATTGTAGTCTAAAAACAAAACAAAAATAAAAAAAATACCCAGTTAAAAGAAATTAATCCAGAATAATACATCTGATATATGGATAGATTCAACAATTATAAGTTAAATAATAAAGATAAAAGAGCTAAGAGTCAAAACAAAAATGTTAAAAGAAAAACAATTATAGGGAGACATATTTTGGTTCAAGAAGACAAGAAGTGAAACAAAAAGATGGTCCCAAAACCTTATCGAGTCCATAAATTTAGTCTTTTTAATTATAAATTCAGTGACCACTGTTTTTTGGTCACTAGTTCTCATACAGTGACCACTGTTTTTTGGTCACTAATTCTTGTCATCAGGGGCACTATTGGTATTTGCATTGCTTCAACTAAAAACCTTATCGAGTCCATAAATTTAGTCTTTTTAATTATAAATTAAGTGACCACTGTTTTTTGGTCACTAGTTCTCCGATACAGTGACCACTGTTTTTTGGTTACTAGTTCTCCCATACAATGACCACTGTTTTTTGGTCATTAATTCTTCCATAAATTTAGTCTTTTTAATTATAAGTTCAGTGACCACTGTTTTTTGGTCACTAGTTCTCCCATATAGTGACCTCTGTTTTTTGCTCACTAGTTCTCCCATACAGTGACCACTGTTTTTTGGTCACTAATTCTTCCATAAATTTAGTCTTTTTAATTATAAATTCAGTGACCACTGTTTTTTGGTCACTAGTTCTCATACAGTGACCACTGTTTTTTGGTCACTAATTCTCTCATATAGTGACCACATTTTTTGTCACTAAGCTTTTAATTAGTGACCATCATAGTATTAGTCACTAAATTTATAACATTACCAAAATTCAGTGACGACTTAATATATGGTGACTAAATGATGTTGTTAGTGACAAAAATTCAGGTCGTCACAAAAAAACTGGTCACTAACAAGGACTTTTCTTGTAGTGAATCTAGCCGAATATCCAGGCTTAGTCTAGAACAATACACGAAGCTAATACGACAGTTGGGTGATATGCAAAACCGGAAGTCAATATTGCATGCAAGCTTTGTTTTGACACACGTCACACACCTTAGGTCAACGACTTAGGGGCCACGACATATATTGTGTGTCATGATTGTCCTCTCTAATATGAGAAACCCAAACGAGATGATACTCGTTAGCATACTAACCATGATAGCATTCCCACCAAAGAAATATGAAATACGCTTCTTCCAAATAATATGGAGATAAACGAAGTTTTATACATACCCAACTTCAAATGCAGCCTCTATTTGTAAGTAAAATTACTAAAGATTTTAACTGCTTCGTGAAATTCTTACCGGATGTCTTAGAGTGGGATCTTCAGCTCGAATAATTACCAAAGATAAATGCAGAGAGTATGATGTTTGTTTTTTTCGTGCAAATCTTCTTGATCACTTTTGTCTGCGCCATGCAGACGGCGCCCAGACATAGAGCTTCATAAAGTGTTTGTTTTTCCAAAAACCGCATACATAAAAATGTTTGCGCGTCCTCTTCTTGGAGCAGATATGGACCAACATGTTGAAAGGTCTTCAAAACTCTTCTGGTAACAAAATAATACTTTTTTTAAACTAGAAAAATATGCATATCTCTCGTTCATCTCCTACAATCGAGTAAATACGCATCCCTTCCAACCAGTTTTTCTAGTTCTTCTCTTCCTTGCGTTGACCAAAACCGCCGCCGCCAGCCACACCTTCACCGCTACTACCGCCAACACCTTCCTCTACCGTTTGCTACGCCGACACCAACCTTCTCCCTTCTCCTTCCAACCGCTTCTGCTACACCGAACAACCTTCCTGCACCGATAATTTCTTCTTTCTCAACAGCAGTAACCGATTTTTCTTTGTAGGGTTGCGATTTTGTATGCTAGGGTTCCGATTTTGGTACTCTAGGGTTCCGATTTTGGTATTCTAAGGTTCCGTTTTCTGCTGATGATTGTGTTCTAGAGTTCAATGTTGTTGATGAAATAGTTTTCTAGGTTGCTGATTTTTTTTGAATCTGAAGTTGTGAATCATGTTTTGATTTTTGAATCTGATTTCCTGATTTGTTGAGTTTGCTAAATTGATGAGTTTGCTGATTTGCTGAATTTTTTGAATTTCTGAATTTGTATGTTGATTTTTGAATCATCTTCTTTTTTGAATTAGATTTGCTGAATTTGCTGAATTTCTGAATTTGTATGCTGATTTTTGAATGATGTTCTTTTTTTTTTAAATCAGATTTGAAGTTGTTAAATTTGGTCAAATCTGAAAGCTGAAATTAGGGGTTATGTTATGCTCAAACTTGATTTGTATATGATTTTTTACTTATTAGAAATGGGAGAAAAAGAACAATGGTCCACCGATCATCTAAAGTGCTTGTTGGAAACATGCATCGAAGAAGTAAATAATGTTGGTATGAAAGGTTTGAGCTTGCACAAAGACTCGTGGATTAGGTTAGGAAGAGTTCTTAAAGAAAGGTTTGGCATGGATTTATCCCAAAAACAAATGAAGAACGCTTATGATAATATCAAAGCAAAATACATAGGTTGGGTTTATTTGAAAAACAAAATCGGTAACATATACAACGCTAACAAACATTTTTAGTATGATAACAGATAAATGGGAAGACTTTAGGAAGGTATGTTTACATATAATTTGTTAGCATTTATCTATTAAGTTGGTAAATATTCTCATATTAGTTTCTATTAAATGGGTTTAGGGTCATCTGAAGGTTGCATTACTGAAAACCGTCACATTGCCTTTCCCACAAGTTTGTGCTACTCTATTTGATGGAAATAGTGCTACTGGTAATTGCAAGTAGACATCAATCCAGACATTATCAGGCGTTGGATCATCTTCATGTTATCGTCCCCAACCACTACAGATTATAGACATACATTTTCATGACATGGAAGATAGTGATGATGCTTCCCATCAGACTAGTGAGCCAATTTCTGAGGCAGCTCCTAGTGTCGACACTTCTCTAAATTTTGATGCTTCCCCAAATGTCGATGCATCTCTAAAGGTTTATCGGCCCAACAAAAGGGCTAAAACCTCGAAACTCTCTATCAATGCTAATGATTTAGCACTAGATATTCAAAAAGCTCTACAACATTTGATTAACAACAAGAATAGGAGGACAACTGATGAATGTTATGAGAAGTTGAAGCTTGTTGATTTAGACCCAATCGATCATCTACTTTTAGCTTCTTTTAACATTTTGGATTTTCCATGCATATGAGACAAGCATGGATGACACTGCGAGCTATTCCTAATGTCTTAAAAGCGTGGATCAAGATGACCACTACAAGTTTAGGACTACTAAATTAGGGAAACATTATTTGGGTTTTTTTTGTTATGTTGGGAACATTATATGGTTTTTTGCTTATGTTTGGCACACTGTTTGGGTTTTTTGGTTATGTTGAGAACCTTATATGGTTTCTTGCTTATGTTTAACACATTGTTTGGGTTATTTTTTACTATATTGGAACATTATATGGTTTTTTCTACTTATGTTATGTTATTAGTGTTATTTATAATACTTATGTTATTAACAAGTGTTATTGGTTTAACAGGTTCACAATGGATTATGATAAAAAGTTACTTCTTGTAATTCATATGTGCTTGTATCTTCGATTTTTGGAAGAAAAGTTTGAAACGAAAGCGAGACTGATTCACAAATTTCGGGACATCAATACACGATGGAGTTATTGCAAGGTAATGCCACACAAACGCATGGAGCTACTACGCATGTCCCGTGAATCTTTCATTCGAATTTCCACGTATTTTAGAGTACATTAATCATTAAGAGATAGCAAACATGTTTTGTTTGTCCCTGCTAACAAACACGATTTATATAGAGGAAGGGGAAAAGACGATTGTTATCAAAATGTATTGGCAATTTGTGACTGCAACATGATTTTTACATTTATTGTGGTCGATTAGGAAGCCGTAGCACATAATGCTAGAATATTATCAGAAGCATTAGCAGATCTACATGCACCATTTCCGTTTCCACCACCGGGTATTTTTACAGGTTTTTAAAGTTTTTCTATCTTAGTATAATAATTAATTAATTATTTGATTATCATTACAGATAAATATTATCTTTGTGATGTCGCATATGCACATATTTGAGGATTTATGGCTCCATATTGTAAATAAAGGTATTGGCCTGGTGATTTTCGTAACAGATGTGTTGTGACAAATAAAGAAAAATTCAACCGTACACATGCAAAACTTCAGAATGTCATTAAGCGTGCTTTTGGTGTATTGAAAGCACGATTCTCTATATCGAAAAAGATGACACATTTTCTATTGGTCACGCAAAGGAACATTATCATTGCAATTTTGCACTTCATAATTTTATAAGGAAAGAGAATTTGAGCTACGAGTTCTTTACTCAATACGATGAACCCAACATGCTGTTACAAAATAATCATGTACATGTTGAGATGATAAAGACCATGAAGAACATGGTAGTGCAGGGGACCGAGAATACATGACTCATTTGTTGGATTAGGTGTCTAAGCAATGACTAATAATTTGTATTTACCTAATTAATAGTAGCAAAGTCCATTTGGGTTGCCCTCATAGCTGGAGGTTTGGTAGAAAGTTCAGTAGAGAGAAAGATTGATTTATTATATGATTAATAAATCAATAGAAATAAAGGGAGCGAAGGTTGGAGTTAATTTTAACTTGTCACATTTGTTTTATGCCGACGATGATTTGATGTTTGGAGAGTGACTGCAGGGCAATACTGTAAATATTGTTAGGGTGATGCGGTGTTTTTAGTTGGTTTCGGGTCTCCTGATAAATTTAGAGAAATCTGATTTATTTGGTATTGGTGAGTCAGAGGGGGAGATCGAGGAAAGCAGTTCTATTACGGGTTGTTGGGACGGTGAGTTACCTTTTTTCATATTTGGGGTTGCCGGTTAGTGGTAATATGACGAGAGTTCAACGTTGGAAGCCCATTTTGGACAAGTTTAAGAAGAGGTTATCGGGTTGGAAGCTAAAGCTTCTATCTATGGTCCTTGTTAGGTCTGTGCTGGACGCTCTGGGCAGTTACTTTATGTCTCTGTTTTGTTTCCTATGCCGAAGAAAGTACAATCTGTAATGGAGAGATTGAGAGGTTGTTTTTTCTGGGGCCATGACTATGAACATCAAAACATTTCTTGGGTTAAGTGAAACTTGGTCCTTGCTTTTAAGGAAAAAGGTGGTATAGACATTGGTAGTTTGGAAGCGTATAGTTATGGCATGTTACTTAATACACTTTGGGTGAATCTTATTAAAGCTAGGGTGAATCTGGGTGTGAGATTCGTTGAGTGTGGTGACCGGTTTCGTGGGACTGGAGATTGCAACCAGATATTGGCTCTGTCAATTTTTGTATGAAAAGTAGTTATTGGATCCTCTATGAGAAAACAACCAGTTACAAGAAATGCAATATACTTTAGGAAAAAAGTGTGGATCGGAAGCGTGCATTTCTAGAGACGGTTTCCTAGGCTTTTTCGGTTGGAGCTCAAGATTGCATGGTTAGCAATATTGCAAAATTGGGAATAAATGGGTTTGGAGTTGGAGACGTTACATTAGAGGAGGTATTAAGGAAGAACAATTGTCTCGGTTAGGAGATTTATTGCATAGCTACACTTTTACTGACCATCAGGACAGATGGGTGTGGGAGGTGGGAGTTGTTGACTTTTTCACGTTAAAGGACACTAGACGGTTCATTGATGATATTATGTTACCAGATGGGAATCTTCCTACGAGGTGGATTATTACGATTCTTAAAAAGGTAAATATCTTTGTTTGGCAAGCTCGGTTGGGGAGACTTCCGTTGAGGCAGATGTTGGCAGACACGAGGGTTGATGTGTCGTCTTTGTTATGCATAGTTTGTGACGATGTAGAGGAAATGACTCGTGTGTTTAGAGATTGTCAAGTGACAATGGATACATGGAAAGCGATAAGTACGTGGTGTGACTTGGCGTGGCCTTATAAGTTTAGGTTCGAGGAGTTGTTATTTGATCGATGACCTATCTACCTTGACGGTATGACGAGAAGCTCTTCTTTCGATAGTTTACATGACAATGTAGGAGTTTTGGAATTTTCGATACTCGATGTTGCATGGTTCCAAGAAATATAGAAAATATTTGATTTTTGATACGATTATTCACTACTCTTATAACTCGTATAACTTTTATGGTGTTAGGAAATACTATTAGAATCAATTGGGTTGTGTGGTTAAAACCCCCTATGAATTTGTCATTCTCCTATGCATTTGTCATTCTCCTAACCGGGTGCAGACAGACTCTCCATCTTTTAGTTTACAAGTCATTAGGGCTCGGACTACCTCATATTTCTCGTGACGAGCTCGCTTGCAGAATTTTTCCGCAAGGTCCTTGTTCATCTCATATGGCCAGTAGTCCTCGTAAAACCTTTGCAATTCCGGGACCATGGTAGCAACCATGATGCAGGCCACTTTGGTCGCATCATCATAGTGTTTCTTGTACGAGGCATATTCCTCAGGAGTAGCTATATCAGGATCAACTTCAATGAGCTCTTTTTCAAGGACATACTCTCTGTCCTCAAACCTCAGAGCCATCTTGGTGTTACGCATCCAATCATTGTAGTTGGTGACATCCAATAGCACCTTGGAGCGCAATGAGAGGATCGAAGAGAAGTTGTTGGAGAGGGGTGTAGGTTGGGGAGCAGAAGTATCAGCATGGGAAGACATCTATAAAAGAAGGTAGTTTTTAGTTAGATATATAAATATTCCGTAATATTAACCCAAAATAATTATTAAGGATAGGACTCAACTATATAATTCACAACTTAGAAGAGGGATGCCGTAATCTAATTGTAAATTTTATAAAGGTAGGCGAATGACGATTCACTAATTCCACCGCGGAAGATAATCATATTAAGTGAAATTCCTAGATCTTTGAGATTTACTGAACTGTTCAATAGCATGTTTAATCTCGGACTATGCTCTTCCGTTTGTGACTGGGATGCCGAGGATCACAAACAAGATGTGAATAACCATGCAAATTAGCTTGGTAACCTCAATGTCGTTTATCATCTCGATTGATGTGCCAGTAAACCACACGCGCTCCATCAATAATGATAAATTTTGAGATACCCATTACAACCTTTTACTAGTCCCTATTAGTGTGCCGGTAAACCATACACGCTCCACTAATGACTAATAAAGTGTAATGTGCAATTTCATGGGTTAGCATATCTTTCACATTTTTCCTAAAGTAACTAGATTTGGGATTTTATAAAAATGGTTCTAGTACTTTGATTAATAGCATTATACTTTTAATGAGATTAAGCGGTCCTATCAAACCCGTTCTGCTAACGACCAAATAGCAATTCAAACAGAAAACAACCAAAGTTTTATGCAAAACAACAAAACTTAAACCCTAAGTTCACATGCAATCTAATTGGATCAATGTTTTCACTATTTAAACATATAACTAAATACCTAAGGCCAATCGAAAATTGCAAAAAGAATATAAAAGAAAATACTAACCTTTAGTTCAATTCTTGAAAACTTAGCACCACAAATGTCGTGCCTCAAATGGAATCACACCCAAAGCAAGCAAGTCGAACAACAGAGAGAATCCAGAGAGTCTAGGGAATTGGCACAGAATGAGGGTGGCCATGGGTCCCTATTTATCCCTTATATTAATCTTGAAATTAAGGATAAATATATCCTTAAAATCGCCACCTTCCAGGCTTCCATAATTGTCACTACTCAATTATTGAATAATTACAATTCAGCCCCTACACCTTTAATTAAACCAATTAATCATCAAATTAATTCTAATTAATTCCTGATTAATTACTAATTAATTAATACTATTTCTAATTAATATATTATCCACATAATATATTAATAAACTATTAATTTATTTATATTGATTTATTAATCACATAATAAATCAATCTCTCTCTCTTCTGGTTATTCTGTCAAACTGCCAGCTTTGAGGGCAACCAAAATAGACTTTGCTACTATCAAATAAATATATATTAATTATAGTCATGGCTTAAACACCTAATCCAACAATAACATCACAGATCAGATCTCATTCATCGATCCTCTAACATTCCAATAAAAGTTTGACCAAAAGGGCTAAGCCAAATGAAAGATACAAACAATATGTCAATAGGGAATAACGACGCTATCTAAGGATAGCGTCGCTATCCACTTAGCGTCGCGAACCCACAGATAGCAATGCTAACATTGCAGAACAGCTAGGGTTCGAGTCTGCATGTATTCACCTAAGGTTCAGGTCTACCACCATTGGACATCCCGTTGTTTATACTACAAAAAGGACAGCTAGGGTTCGAGTCTGCATGTATTCAGCTACTGGGAAATGCTTATTCTTCTTCCCATTCACTTCCCCCTATCCTTACTGCAAGACCTGTGGTATCACATTCTAGAAAGAGACGAAACCCTAACCTCCTCCCTGTGTCGGTAGTGGTGGTCCAATGCCTCATCACTTTCAGTCGTGTCATCATTACCGTCGTCATTTTTCAAACTCGTGTCCAAATCGAAATCAAAGTTCCTCTTGGAACGAGAGTACCTTTTTATGCTCTTAGGGATTTAAGACCCAACGAAATTGCTCTGGACAAGTCTGCCACATTGTATCAGAATCACATTGACTTCTTCCTTGGTACAACTAGAGGTTCTCGTCCTTGATCATCCAGAATTTCGAGGCTGGCCATCTCCGGAGGTAGAACTACGGTTTAATGCACCGGGGTCTTCTTCTTGTGTGTTGATTTCATGACTGATACAGTGTTTGACGACAAAAATCCCCTTCTTGAAAACATGTTGACGATTCATCGTGTTTGTGGTTGTTGAGGTCGAAATATTGGGAAGCAGGATTAAGAGTGATAGTATACGTCTTCTTGCTGAAATAAGCACCTAGAGAGATAGACATAGAGAGGTGGTGGTGTAGGCGTCGGGTTAAGGAGATTTTTTTTGTAATTATTAAAATAAGTAGTAGATTTAAAGAAACAAGAAAAAGAAATTAGAAATGATAATCTAATCTTTTTGTAATTATTAAAGAGGTGGTGGTGTAGGCGTCGGGTTAAGGAGATTTTTTTGTAATTATTAAAATAAGTAGTAGATTTAAAGAAAAAAGAAAAAGAAATTAGAAATGATAATCTAATCTTTTTACATGGACCAGAACCACCACTAGTGCCATAAAACACCAACAATAAGGACTGGTTTCGTAAAAATTCTAAACTTAGACCAAAACTGTAAAATCATATAAACACAGGACCAAATCTGGAATTCACTATAATTTTATTAAGGGAAAATTTCATATATACCCTAAGATAACCATTAAATATCATATTTACCCTATGCAAACCCTAAATATCAAAAATACCCATTTTAAACTTATAAAATATCTAATTTACCCAAAATCTAATTTTTAATATTTTTTATATATATTAAAGTTATTTCTGATATTATAAAAACATAAAAATTAAAAGCAATAAGTAAGTGACAAAATTGCCCTCACCTAAAGTTCTTAACCAAAAAGGGCAAAAAATATCTAATCGACGACAGCTTCTCTCGCCTCCTCGTTCCTTCCCTCTCGATCTCTCGTCGGCGTGTACCTCCGGTTTACGAATTCGACCTCTCCTCCTTCTTGCCGGCGTTTACCTCAGTTCCATGTTTACGAATTCAAACTGTCCTTCTTCTTTCCGGCGTTTACCTCAATTCCTGGTTTACAGCCTCAACCAGAAGTAGAAGCAATTAGGAAGGGAATTACAGACCAAAGAGAGTTCACGATAGTCAACGGGATTTTGAGGCAGCTAGGAGGCTTGTACGTTGCTTAAGGTATCCAATTTTGCTTTCGATTGTACTTTCGATTTCTGATGTTCTGATAAGCCCAATTGTACTTTCGATTTCTGATGTTTTGATTAGCCCAAATGCGAGTGGAGAATTTCTGATTATACTTTCGATTTCTGATTGTACTTTCGATTTCTGCTTTTTTCTTAGAATTTAATGGTTGCTGATGTGCTGATGTTCTGATAAGGCCAAATGCGAGTGGAAAATTTTTGCTTGTGCATTGTTGGATATTTTCTGCTTGTGCTTTCATGTTGAATGTAAACTGTGTTTTGAATTTTAGTTTGGGTTTTGATTCAATTAACAATGATGCTTACTTATAACCAAATGAAATGAAACATGATATGTTTTCAGAATTACTAAGTTGTCCCAGAGCAAGGAACAATATACAAACAGAACTCAAGAACTCATGAGGCAAGCACTGAACTGAGGCAAGCACTGAACTGAAGCAAGCACTGTACTGAGTCAAGCAATGGATGGAAAAGAAAAGTTGTCCCAGAACATTGTAGTTTGATTTCTGTTTGTTAATTAGGCTTGTACTTTTTGATAAAGTTACTCAATTATAGCAGTGTACTTTTGTTTCTTTTGTTGATAAGAAAAGATCCACGAGGCAAGCATAGTATAGAGTCAAGCACTAGATGGAAAAGAAAAGATGTGTCCCAGAAAATTGTAGTTTGATTTCTTTTTGTTAATTAGGCTTGTACTTTGATAAAGTTACCTAATTATAGCAGTGTACTTTTGTTTATTTTTTGTTAATAAGGCTTGTACTTTGATAAAGCCATTTTACTGTCAAATTGCAATACATGAAATGTTCTACAAAGGCATTGTACTTTAATAAGTCATTTTATGAAATCTTCTGGAAAGGCATTGTATGTACTTTGATAAAGGCATTGTACTTTGATAAAATATGTTTTTTTATCTTTATAACCAAATTGCAATACATGAAATTATGCAAAGGCGTTGTACTTTAATAAGTCATTTTAATGCCACGAATGAAAGTGTCCAAATATTCTAATCGAAGACTTTGATTATCCAAATAACTAAAAGTACTAAAAGCAAAACAATATACAACTTGTAATCCGTTCACTAACCCTAATTAAGAACATCAGTAACTTAAAATAAGAAAATTGTGAAAATGACCAACTACTTTAATGACTTCTTTCACATCGTCCCTGAAACTCCAAAGCTACCACGTGATTTGGTATTCTTGCCACGACTCCTAAAATAAATAAACACATAAGAATATTATTAGCATTATACATGTTTTCGCAATCTTTTTTATGAAATTACGATAACTAAATAGAAATTAGAGTAACCTTTTAGACATGGATGTTTAACTTGGATCAAAACCTTGAGATGCGGGATTCTTGCACGTCTTTTCACGGTGTCCAAACTCACCACACCGCGGACACTTGTCCCTTCTTTTAGACTCATCCGATGCTTTAATTCTATTTTTTTTTGTCGTCCGGGTGGGCGTTTGATAATAGGCACGTTTGATAATAGGCAGATATATTTTCTCCCTGTCATTTTGCATCCATTGATCCTTTCTGGGCATCGGAGAAATTTCAAAAGCATATGCTTCTTTAAATTTCTCTATTGTGTAACATCCATCAACATACTTTTCCCAATTAACTTCCCTTGTAAAAGCAATAAACGCTGCTGCATGTACACATGGAAGGCCCGTAACTTGCCACACTCGACAACTACATTTTCTTTCATCCAGGTAGACCTCCCATCATTTTCCCTTACACTTCACTTCAGCTTGATTGTCACAACTTCTACACACTTCGTATTCACCCAATTTCTACATTGAAAAAAAGAAGATATTATTGACATGACTATAAATATGTAATTGAACTATAATTTAACATACTTACCCTACAAATGTTGTTCAGATGATTCTTGGCAACAGGAATCAACGCGCCATTCCACTTTTTCAACATAGTCATTTTCTTATCAAAACGTGTCATGATCTTTTCTCTAATTGCATCTAGCAGATCAAACACAGGTTGATAATGCAATGCACCAATCCAAGCATTAAAAGATTCCGAAATATTATTAGTGACATAACCACACTTGCAAGTTGTGTTAAACTTGCTTCTACTCCATACCTTTTTGTGGTTGGTATTTAGATATTTGATGGCACCTTCACTTACATCACTAATTTCCTTCGGTAATCTGTCATGTGTGGTAGGAAGGTAGGTTTTTGCAGCACTCCATAGTTTCTTATTAAAGAATTCACCACGAAATTGTTTCTTGAAATTGCTATATAGGTGGCGTACACATTCTCTATGCTCGGCATTAGGATAAACTTGCATGATTGCCACTTCTAACCCTTTTTGCATGTCGGATGAGATTACAAGACCACTCGGCATCCCAATTACTTTTTTAAGTGACTCAAGAAACCATGTCCATGACTGTGTATTCTCTGATTCAAGCACACAATAAGCTACTGGGAAGATGGAATTGTTACCGTCAACACCAGTTGCAGCAGCTAGTACACCATTGAACTTTCCTTTTAAATGACAAGCATCCAGACTAATATAAGGACGACAACTAAGAAGAAACCCTTTAGAACAAGCTGCCAGTGAAAAAAAATCTTTTGAAAAGTGTCTTATCACCAACTACATCAAAGTCAATTTCGGCAACGCTACCTTCGTTCCTAATAAGTAGTTCTTCTCTATATACATCCATGTTCATGAAAGAGTCTTCCCACTTACCATATATATCAGTATACGCTTGCTCTTTCCCTCTAAAAACTTTTAGGTATGATATGTTAACATTGTAAGTTTTCATAATCCATTTTCTAAGCTTCACGGGAGAGACGTCCCCATCAGATTTCAACTTGTCAGTAACTATATCTGCAATCCATCCTTGACTCGCACGCTTATTACCACCCTTGTTGCTTCGAGTACAAGTATCTTTCTCCAATTTTCCTAACCTGCAAATTAATTAGATAAACATAAACATATTCTTAATGAAAGGCATGATGAATATAACTATGGTATATACTTACTTCAAAAGTAATCCCATCTTGCATGATAGAAGCATAAATTCTCCACTCGCATTTTAGATTTTCACACCTTGCTGTGAATCGTGTCGGGTCACTTTTCTGAATGTAGTAGTCAAACTCATTTGTGATTGCATAATGGTTCAAAGCTCTCCTAAAATCAACCACATTTTCAAATTTTGTGCCTACTTTCACGGTTAGACTACTCTTACTTAATGGGTAAGCTTCATCATCATCATTTATTGGCTCATCTTCATTATTAGAACTAAGATGACTATAATAACTTTCTTCACTGGGACAATAGTCTGAATCGTCATGCGGTTCACCGTTGTAGTCATCTAATTGGTTACCCGAGCATTGATTATTTGACTGAAGATTATTCTCTATTGTGACATAAATGGTTACTTCTTTCTCATCTTTATACATGCTAAGCATATCCATGAACTTTTCATCAGAATCAAGGTCAATAAACGATTGGCTTGATGCATATTTTTCAACATATGCAATTGAAAAATCTTGGTTGTTCTTTGATGAATAATGTCTCATGACTTGTTTATTTAGTTGACTCAAGTTGTATGACATTGTGTCTATGTAAATGCATTTTTGAGACCCAAAGCAATATAATTTCTTACAAGTGTTTTTTGCTAGCCGAAAGAAACCACCGTATTTCAATTTTAGCTTGTACTTGCAGAAGGGCACACTTGCTGAAACATAGTCGATTATTAGAGACTCGGCCCCGTTCTCCCATACCGGTCTCGAGTTGTCATCAAGGGTACTGTTAAAAGTATCTTCCATCTAACAAAACAATCACAATAAAATATGTTTATACAAATTCAAGTAAAATTCAAGTCAAAAAGAGTTTGAATAACTTTTCTGTTTCCACTTATTCACTTGACAAATTGAAACTTTCTAAAGGTACATATACTATTGACAATTGACCAAGCAATCACAATGGATAGAATTCGACCAATTATTCACAATTGACCGAACAATCATAAGAACTCGATCTAAACAATCACTATCAGCAATTTAATCACAGAAAATACAACAAGAACCAAATATCATAATCAACTACATAATCACAATCAACCAACTATTGAAGTCAATGTAGAACAATCACAAGAAATCGACTAAATAACCTTATTAAGTCAATGTATTGTCTCAATTACCTGATGAATCAATGTAGAACAATCACAGTCGATGTCTAAGTTGAAGACAATCACGTTCCGATCGAGTTGCCCAAAGAATTACATGATTAACAATTCAAAAGTCTCAATCGATGTCTGATTGTCGTCCCAAACGGCCCAAAGAACGTGATTAAGCAAGCAATCAGTCGATTCTAAGTTGAATACGATCAAGTTATCGAGTTTGTTTCTGGATACGATCACGTTCTGATTGAGTTTGTTTCCAGATACGATAGTTTCCTAGAATATGTGAGGGGTATAATGGTCCTATAACATTTTAATGTAATTAATAAGGTATTAAATAATAAAAAACTGAATTAAAAATATCAAAAATAAAAATTAGGGTAAATTTGATATTATCAAATTTTATATAGGGTATATTTGATATTTAAAGTTTTCCTTAGACAAATATGATATTTAGTGGTTATTTTAGGGTATATATGAAATTTTCCATTTTATTAAACTCCCGACAAAGAGTTCAATAATGTCATGGTCTCTTCTACGATAAATTCAATTTAGTTTTATATTATTTTGTTTTAACCATCGCTAAACCCATCAATATGTAGAAATAAATCGAGTGCATGGACCGTTGACGGGGATGAAAATACTAGAGTTTTTCATGGTATTGTTAACAATAAAAGAATAAAAAACCGCATTCATGGGCTTGTTATCAATGGGGCGTGGGTCACGGACGTTGGTGGAATTAAAAAAGAGGTTTTCGACTTTTATTGCAATAAGTTCAAAGAAAAATGGAAAACTAGGCCGAGGCTGGTAAGTCCATTTTATCGCACCCTCGATGAGTCGGACAGTTCCAATCTGGAGGCCCCTTTCTCTTTACAAGAAATTCAAGTTGCTATTTGGGATTGTGGTTCCGAGAAGGCCCCTGGGCCAGACGGATTCACTTTCAAATTCATTAAAAAATACTAGGACATGCTAAAAGGAGACATATTTAGAGCGGTAAAATACTTTAAAGAGTTCGGGCATCTTGAAATTGGATGCAACTCCTCCTTCATCACGTTGGTACCAAAAATAAAAGACCCTCTTGTGCTTGGAGATTTCCGACCTATTAGTTTAATCGGTTGCCTTTATAAGATTATCGCAAAAACTTTAGCAAACCGCTTAAAGAACGTCATTGGGAAGACTGTTGATGATGTTCAATCGGCGTTTATTGAGGGTAGGAACATCCTTGAAGGACCGTTGGTGGTAAATGAATTATGCTCGTTGGCGAGGAAAAGTAAGAAAAAAATTCTCATTTTTAAGGCGGATTTTGATAAAGCATTCGATTCGGCTAATTGGCAATTCCTTGAAGACACTATGACTCAATTGGGATATGGGTCGAAATGGCGAGGATGGATTATGGGATGTTTGCGATCTGCTAGAGCTTCGATTCTTCTTAACGGGTCACCTACGCAGGAATTCAAAATGGAAAAGGAGTGAGACAAGGGGACCCGTTATCCCCCTTCTTATTTATTACGGCTATGGAGGGACTCAATGTGGTGATGAAAGCGGCATGTGAAAAAGGTATTTTTACCGGCATCAAGATACCTCACGAGGACCTGTCGATTTCCCACCTCTTCTATGCGGACGATGCACTTTTTATAGGAGAGTGGTGTAAATCAAACATCAAGAACTTAGCTAGGATCCTCAAGTGTTTCTATGTCTCATCCGGGCTCCGAGTTAATTTTCATAAGTCGGAGGTATTTGGTATTGGTGTTGATCCTTCTCAAGTAATCCGATGGGCGGCACCTTTTGGTTGTGCACCCGGGACTTTACCATTTTCTTACTTAGATGTCCCGGTCGTGGCAAATATGCGTTTAAAAAAACATTGGAAGCCCGTTATTGACAAGTTTCACTCCAAGTTATCGTCTTGGAAAGCCAAAACTCTTTCTTTCGGTGGAAGGCTTACGTTATTGAAAGTGGTTTTGGGGAACTTACCTACATATTACTTTTTCTTATTTGTAGCCCCATCGGGCGTTTTAGAGACCCTCGAGAGACTTAGAAGAAGATTTTTATGGGGAGGTAACGAGGAAAAGAAGAAATACCTTGGGTAGCTTGGGATAAGGTGATAAAAGATAAAAGCAAAGGTGGTCTTGGGGTTGGATCTTTGAAAGCATTTAACCGTACTTTAATTCTCAAGTGGTGGTGGAAATATAAGTCGGAAAAGCCAACCATCTGGAATCGAGTTATCAGAGGCATTCATAACATTTACCGCAAGCCGGTTAATTGTTTATCTAAAAAGTCAATCACAGGAGTTTGGAATAATATAGCCTGCATTTCGGGCGACCTGGAGAATTCTAACCATAATATTGATGATGTTTTTGCTAAGCAGGTAGGTTCTAGTCACTCCACGATGTTCTGGCATGACAAATGGATTGGTGACGCCCCTTTGAAGGTTAAATTCCCAACCCTCTACAATTTAGAATCCAGGAAGAAATGCTTGGTTGCTGATCGAATTACTCAGGAAGGTTTGATTTGGGACTGGAGGTCAGACCTGGTCTCCACGGTACAATTACAGGAGTTAAATTCTCTTGTGAGCTTCATCAGTTCGTTTCGCTGTAGCAGCTTAGAAGACAAATGGCGTTGTTTGTTATCTCCAGATCATGTTTACTATGTAGACTTAATGAGGAAAAAGCTCGATTCCTCCGATAATCCTGTCTCCGATTGCATCATCGAGTGGGTAACGGAAGTTCCAATCAAGATTTCTTGCTTCATATGGAGGGTCAATTTGGGGAGAATTCCATCAAAGAAAGAGTTGGCTAAGAGGGGCATTCCTATTGAATCTTTATTGTGTGGACAATGTATAAACGGAGAAGATGAGATAAACCATACGCTAGTCAATTGTTCTTTCGCGACTGTTGTATGGCAAAGGATTCTTTGTTGGTGTAACATACACAATGTATCATTCAACAATGTGGAAGAAATTATGGATTTTGCATCAAGATGGGGAAACTGTCCAAAAAAGAGGAGAAGGCTTGTTTGCATCCTGTATGGCACGATATGGTGGCTATGGAAATCTCGATGTGAAAGATCGTTTAAAGCTTCGTTCATCTCGCCGGCGAAAACAGCAGATTACGTGAAATCATCGGTATTTAGTTGGGTTAAATTTAGGAGATCTAAGAAGTCATTACAATGGGCTGAGTGGATTGTTTGCCCTTTTATGGTTATGTAATGTTATTGTCTGCTTTTTATGTTTTTTTGTTCTGTGGCCTGCTAGCTTCTTGCTAGTTTTGGCTTGATTTGTTGTCTTCTCTTAATAAAGTTTTTGACGGTTCCAAAAAAAATGTAGAAATAAATATTCGGTCAAACAAATATGAAAATTGATCGTACAGCGGTAGAGGGAAGATGATACTTAATCAATAAGCTTGACCAAAAATTTGACAGCAATTTAATATTCTATACTTAATCAATAAGCTTGACCAAAAAGCTGACAGCAATTTAATATTCTATTCAACACCATTTCTCCCACTGATTATCCTTTCTAACTCATACAGTCATACACTCATACTCCACTCCACTCATACAGTCAGACAGTTCCGGCAACAATGGCAAAAAGGAGTAACATAGTGGTTCAAGTTAACAATGGCATGTTAGCATCTATATTTATGTCACGTGTATAATTTAGCAATCAGTTACAATTAGTTAAGTTAGTTAGATCGGTTGGTTAATTTACTGGTACATATAGCTATTGTATCTTTTCATTTTCTTTTTCAATGAATGAGAAATTTTTCTCTCAATCACTCAAACTCTCTCTCTCGATCTTTTCTCTGCATGAAATCTAACATGGTATCAGAGCCTAACTTCGATCCTTGCTTCCTCTTCATCCCTAATCTTCCATTCATCCATGGCAGCTACTCCTCCAGTTACCGATCCAAACAATCTCAACGTCTCAAGTCCTTTTTACATCAGCTCGTCTGATTCCCCCAATTCAATTCTCGTTTCCAATGTGTTCAGTGGCCTTGGATTCAATTCATGGAAACGTTCCATGATAATTTCTCTCTCCGCCAAGAATAAGCTTGGATTCGTTGATGGAACAATTCAATCACCTGATGTCAACTCTCCAATGTATCCGAATTGGCATCGTGCAAACTCAGTGGTAATCAGTTGGCTTTTGAATTCTCTAGATAAGAATCTCGCAGACAGCCTCCTTTTCTTACCTTCTGCACATGCGATCTGGACCGAACTCAATCAACGCTTCGAACAATCTGATGGAACTCTTCTGTATAATATTCAGCAACAGATCTTCTCTCTTTCTCAAGGTAGTGATGATTTTTCGTCATATTTCACCAAACTCTCTAAAATTTGGGATGAACTACGATTAGTTCATTCTCTTCCATGTACAATCTTCCATCATGTACATGTGGAGCGGCTGCATCGATTTACAAATTTCTCGAAGATCAACGTCTTGTACAAATGTTGATGGGATTGAATGAATCATATAAAATCATTCGAGGACAAATCCTCATGATGAAGCCGTTACCAACAATTTCTGCTGCATACTCCATGATTGTTCAAGAGGAGCGTCAACGTACCATTTCCATTCCTTCAACTATCAACACTGATGCGATTGCCATGAATATTGTTTCTGATTCCAATTCATCCTCTAAGAAACAATTAATCTGCAATCACTGCAAAAAACCAGGTCACACCAAAAGCAATTGTTATCGTTTGATTGGATTTCCCGCTTCGTTCAAATTTACCAAATCTAAGAAAGAAGATCCCAAATCAAGTGTCCAAAACGTCACCTCAACCACAACTTCTCCTCCTATATCCGTTGAACAGTATGAGAATCTGCTACAACTCTTCAATAATCAAAACACTTCCAAAGCATTCAACGCGCAAATTCATCCATCTGTAACTAACGGCGCCATGAATGAAGAAGGTAAATCCTTCTCTTATCATCATTTTGTAGCCAATGTTTACAAATCTTCTTCCCTATTACATACAAATTATTCGTGGATAATCGATTCTCGAGCCACATATCATATTTGTTCTAATCGAGATCTTTTTCTATCGTTTAACACACTTATTCAGCCACATTACATTGGGCTTCCTGATGGTCATCATGCGACTGTCACTTTTATTGGTGATATTTAACTACATAACTCCATTATTCTTCATGGAGTATTGTATGTCCCTTCGTTCAAATACAATCTCATTTCAATTTCTAAATTCACCAAACATCTAAATACTTTTGTCATCTTTACTGATGAATCCTGTCTTCTGCAGGACCCATCGTCGAAGAGTAAATTAGCTCTTGGACACTTTGGCAAGAAGATCAATGATCTGTATGTCCTTGACCATCGGACAATTAAAACTTCTCTTTCGTTTTCTTGCTCATTGTTCTCTAAACCTTGTTTCAATGTAATCAATAAGCCATCTGTTACTTTTTTGTTATGGCATAGGCGTCTAGGTCATTTACCTTACAGCAAACTCAAACAATTATCTCTTGTTCATGTAAATTGTAATGAGTTTTCATTTGATTCATGTATAACATGTTCCCAAGCGAAACAACCACGATTACCTTATCCAAAAAGCTCATCTACTTCTATTCAATCATTTGAACTAATTCATATTGATGTTTGGGGTCCGTATAAGCACACAACACATGATGGATTCAAGTATTTTCTCACAATAGTCGATGACTTCACTCGACACACTTGGATCCATCTCATGTCTAACAAGAGCTCCTCATTTTCAATTCTTAAAGCATTTGTTTCTCTTGTTAGAACTCAATTTCATAAAACTATAAAGATCGTTCGATCTGATAATGCTTATGAGTTGGGATCAAGCAATGAAGGATTACAGTTCTTTCAAACAAATGGTATTATACATCAAAAATCCACACCATACTGTCCTAGTAGAATGGTTTAGTCGAGCGTAAACATCGACACATACTTGATGTTGCACGAGCTTTATATTTTCAATCTGGATTGGGATATCAATACTGGGGTGATTGTGTCAAAACTGCGGTTCACTTAATCAACCGAATGCCCACTAAAGTTCTCCAAAACAAGACTCCGTTTGAGATGTTATACGGAACACCACCACAATTGGATCATTTAAGAGCATTTGGTTGCTTATGCTTTGTAAACTCCACAACTGTAGAAAGGGATAAATTCATGCCACGTACTCATCCATGTGTCTTTATAGGTTATCCATATGCTCAAAAAGCATATAGAGTTCTTAACCTAATGACTAATCAAGTTTTTGTTAGTCGAGATATCAAATTTTTGGAAGAAATCTTTCCTTTACATTCTCTTAAACCCGTTTCCTCTAATCCTAACTGTTGTCTTCCTATATCTTCTACTGATTTCAACTCCAATGATTCTCAAATACTTCACAGTCATAATCCACCTCCTTCAACTGTCACACCCAATCCTCCAAATATACATGTCAGACTAAAGGTAATCGTATGATTTCTGTACAAGTGCATCAGCAATAGGTACAAGGTTTAAATACAAGAGAGTAGAGATAATATCGCCTAACTCTTAGGAACTAACTTAGACTCTTGACTACGTCAATATACACGTTTTACAAATGACAATTTTAGAGATAAATGATAAGTGCTGATAAGTGCTATTAACCCCCGGCAAGCTCAAGGGAGGAACGGACTTGAAGCTTGGAACGAAGAAAATGAACACGATCTTTGGCCAAGGGTTTTGTGAATATGTCTGCATATTGATCAACAGAAGAGACATAGCAGACTTTTAGATTTCCAGCTTCCACTTGTTCACGAATGAAATGAAAATCTAATGCAATATGTTTAGACCGTGTACTGATCACCGGGTTTTTGCTCATGAAGATAGCGCCTACATTGTCACAAAGGAGTAAGGGGGGATTGGTTATCGGAGCTTTCAAGTCAATGATAAGTTGTTTTATCCACATTAGTTCCGCTGTAGTATATGCTAGAGAACGATATTCAGCCTCTGTACTTGATCGAGCAACTACCTTCTGCTTTCGAGATGTCCAACTGATAAGATTTGGCCCATGGAAAATTGCAAATCCATACTGTGATCTGCTGTCATCTTTATCAGAATTCCACCCAGCATCAGAATATGCATGTAAAGCTGTTGCTGAAGTGGGTTTGAAGTGTAAACAGTGCTGAATTGTCCCCTTCAAGTATCTCAATATTCTTTTTACAGCCTGCCAATGCTTGATGGTAGGAGCATGCATAAATTGACAGACACGATTTACAGAATATGCGATGTCAGGTCTCGTAATGGTAGCATACTGTAATGAACCAACGACCTGTCTATACAACTTGGGATCATCAAACGGGTCACCATCTTTTTGAAGACGAGTGTATGGATCAGCAGGAGTGGAAATAGGCACGGCCATGGTCATCTTGCTACGATCAATAACATCTTGAATGTAAGCTTGCTGAGATAAGGTGAGACCTGAATTAGTGCGATGAATCTGCAAGCCAAGGAAAAAATGCAGATCTCCAAGATCCTTGAGAGAAAATTTCTGATGAAGATCAGTGATGAATGCTTGAAGAAGACCATCATGGGTACCTGTGACAATCAGGTCATCGACATATACGAGGACATATATTGTCGATTTAGGGGATACATGTACGAACAAAGAATTATCAGACTGACAGGCTTTAAAACCATGGTTAACTAAATATTGTTTAAGTTTAGTAAACCATGCTCTTGGAGCTTGCTTAAGGCCATAAAGAGCCTTGTGTAAACGACACACATGATCAGGTCTTGTGGGATCTTCAAATCCTTTTGGTTGTTTCATATAAACTTCTTCTGTCAAGTCCCCATTAAGAAAAGCATTATTAATGTCGAGTTGTCTAACTCGCCAACCATGAGAGAGAGCTATGGACAGCACCAACCGAATAGTTGTTGGTTTAATGACTGGGCTAAAGGTTTCAAAGAAATCAACTCCAGCCTCTTGACTGAAGCCTTGTGCCACCAAACGCGCCTTGTGTCTTTCAATAGAACCATCAGCCTTCCGTTTTATCCTGAAAATCCACTTACAACCTACAACATTAGTGTTAGGAGGACAAGAAACAATAGACCAAGTGTTATTTTTCATGAGAGCATCATATTCAGCCTGCATTGCATTTTGCCAACATGTGTGCTTAATTGCTTGAGAGTAATTTTTAGGTTCAAGGTCTGCATTTGAAGACAGGCTGGTGGTGAATAGTTTTGGTTTAAGCGAGTTGGTTTGAGCTCGGGTGGTCATGGAGTGTTGATTGTTATCAGCCGGTCGGAAATGAGAAGGTATAGTAGGGTTTTGTCTTGCGGTGGAGCTAGATGTGGGTTGCTGGTATCGGGGAGTTGGTGGTTGCTGAATTGGTGACAGAACAGGGGAAGAGTTCACTGGCGTTCGAGGGGTGGAAGGTGAAGAGGAGAAGCTGGATGTGGTCGTCCTAGTGGTGGCAGATGGGACTTGAGATGGAGGTTGACTGGAAACTTGAATGACACCAGGAGATGTAGTTTGAGACACGTGATCAGGTGTAGTAGTGAAAGGTGGTGGAGGGAGATAGGGAAATACATCCTCATTAAATACAACATGACGAGATATATATATTCGGGAGGATGGTTGATGAAAACAAAGATAACCTTTGTGAGAAGCACTATACCCAAGAAAGACACATGGTTTTGATCGGAAATCGATTTTATGAGGGTTGTATGGTCTCAAGTAAGGATAACAGAGGCAACCAAAAGTTTTTAGAAATGCATAATCTGGGACTTTATGATAAAGCTTTTGATAAGGTGATTCATGGTTTAGAAGTGGGGTGATTGTGCGATTATGGAGATAAGTTGCGGTTTTAAAGGCGTGTTCCCAAAATATGTGAGGTAAAGAGGATTGAGCCAATAGGGTTAAACCTTTTTCAACTATGATGCGATTTCTGCGTTCAACAGCACCATTTTGTTCTTGTGTGTATGGGCAAGAAACACGATGTTCAATACCATGTGTTTGAAGAAAAGTAGATACATTTCTGAATTCTCCACCCCAATCAGTTTGTAAGGATTTGATGTCATGTGAAAATTGTGTCTTAATCATGGTACGAAATTGTAAAAAAATTGAGAAAACTTGGGATTTTGTGGATAAGAAATAGATCCATACGAATTTAGTGCAATCATCAACAAACAGAAGAAAGTAACGATTTCCATTTAAAGAGAACATAGGGGAGGGGCCCCAAACATCATAAAGGTAATCGTATGATTTCTGTACAAGTGCATCAGCAATAGGTACAAGGTTTAAATACAAGAGAGTAGAGATAATATCGCCTAACTCTTAGGAACTAACTTAGACTCTTGACTACGTCAATATACACGTTTTACAAATGACAATTTTAGAGATAAATGATAAGTGCTGATAAGTGCTATTACAGACGATCATCTCGAATATCTCATCCTCCATCACATCTTCAAGATTTCATCTGTAATCAAGTATCCCTTCATGATTCTTCTCACTATTGTCCTCATACTCTTACAAATCTTGGAATTAATATTCCTTCTTCTCGTTCAATTTCCTCTATTGTTTGTCAAGTAACACGTCAACCCTTTGAACCTCTTTTTTATCATCAAGCTAAAGGCGACCCAAATTGGGAAGATGCCATGGCAAAGGAATTACAAGCTCTCAAGTCAAATGACACGTGGGATATTGTTAAACTACCAAAAGGTAAGAAACCGATAGCCTGCAAATGGGTATTCAAAGTTAAATATCGAGCTGACGGGTCTGTTGAACGTCACAAAGCACGTCTAGTTACCAAGGGTTTTACACAGAAAGCTGGCATTGACTATCATGAGACGTTTTCTCCTGTGGTCAAGTTTAACAAAGTTAGATATTTAGTTGCACTTGCAGTAAAACGAACATGGCCAATCCAACAATTGGATGTCAACAATGCCTTTCTTCATGGTGATCTCCATGAAGAAGTGTATATGAAGTTACCTCCTGGCATTTCTGGCATTTCTACAGACTCTCCTTCCCATGTTTGTAAGCTGAAGAAATCTTTATACGGCTTAAAACAAGCCTCTCGACAATGGTACTCGAAACTTTCAACAGCTTTACGAACACGTGGTTATCATCATTCTCCTAACGATTACTCCTTATTTCTGAAAATTTCTTCTTCTTCAATCGTCATTGTTGCAGTATACGTTGATGACATTCTTGTCACGGGTAATGATGAGGCTGAAATGGCTACATTAAAACAATTCCTTGATGATCAATTTCGAATAAAAGATTTGGGACAAATAAGCTTCTTTCTCGGATTAGAATTTAATCATGTTCCTAACGGGATGATTATTCATCAGCAAAAGTATGTCAAAGAGCTGGTTAATTGTTATTCTATGAAGAATTGTCCACCTGCATCAACTCCACTTCCTTCCAAAGTTCGCTTACTTCCAAAAATGGACAACCCTCTTACCGATCCAACTGTCTATCGCCAACTCATTGGAAAGTTAAAATTTTTAACTCATACCAGACCTGATTTGTCATACACGGTTCAATACTTGAGCCAATTCAACCAAACTCCTTCCCAGGAACATTATGATTCTGCCTTACATGTTCTTCGATACCTTAATGGTACGATCACCCTAGGTTTATACTTCAATAAAGATGACAATTATAATCTAGAAGCTTACTGTGATTCTGATTTGGCTGCTTGCCCAATCACACGTCGATCCGTCAGCGGCTATTTCATCTTATTTGGCAATTCTCCAATTATTTGGAAATCAAAGAAGCAACTTACTGTATCTTTTTTCTTCAGCTGAAGCTGAGTATCGCTCTATGAGACGATTGTGTGCAGAACTTGCTTGGTTAAGTAGACTTCTTCATGAGCTTCAAGTTCTAAACATCACTCCCATTCCCATCAAGTGTGATAATCAAGCTGCTTTATACATTGCCTCTAACCCCATATTCCATGAACGTACTAAACATATTGACATAGACTGTCATTTTGTACGAGAAAAGCTACAAAGTGGTCTCATATCATTGTCCCATGTTCCAACCGATAAACAACTAGCCGATGTTCTCACCAAGTCTTCAACCCTATCCTCCAGCTTGAGGGGGGTGTTAGCATCTATATTTATGTCACGTGTATAATTTAGCAATCAGTTACAATTAGTTAAGTTAGTTAGATCGGTTGGTTAGTTTACTGGTACATATAGCTATTGTATCTTTTCATTTTCTTTTTCAATGAATGAGAAATTTTTCTCTCAATCACTCAAACTCTCTCTCTCTCTCTCTCGATCTTTTCTCTGCATGAAATCTAACACCACAACAACCGACGGCGGTGAGTTAGTACATATCGACTATCACAATCTGCAGTTTCCGCCTATCGTTTTGTCTTATAACGACAAAATACGACCCATTCTTGATGCCGCCGACAAGCTCCGTCGTCTCAATGTCACCCAAGAAGGCATCCCTCTCCCCGCCATCGTCGTTGTTGGAGACCAGTCCTCTGGCAAGTCAAGTATTCTAGAGTCACTAGCCGGCATAAGCTTGCCACGTGGACAGAACATCTGCACAAGGGTACCTCTTATTATGAAGCTTCAAAACCATACAGATCCTGTGTCGGAGCTCCTTTTGGAATATCAGCAAAAATCGGTTAAGATCGAGGAAGAAAGCAATATATCAGATGCCATTGATAAAGCTACCGTGGAGATTGCCGGAGACAATAAAGGGATATCAAATGTGCCCTTAACTTTAGTGGTTAAGAAGATTGATGTTCCTAATCTCACCATGATTGATTTGCCCGGAATCGCTCGAGTTGCCGTCGGTGATCAACCAGAAAACATTTACCAACAAATCACAGGTATTTCTTTTATAGTGATGCCACTACTCTTATTTTGTTAAAGTATATCTTAAATGTAGCCATTATTTCCAGTTGTTTTAGAGAAAATGGATGTTGACTTAAAATACAAAAATAACTGTATTAGAAAGCATTTGAATTAAGGGGATAACAGCAACATGTCTTTCTAGTGAAATCGGCAAGTTAGCCCTACAACGTTTAAGAAATTGGTTTAAATGGTATCGTAACTTGTTTTTGGCCTTCTAAGTAGGGTGTAAGTGAGTCGAGCTACTGGTGAGCTTCTCGGTGTTGAAATTGAGGGTAATCTAGTCTTTTAGGAATTAGTATTTATTATTAATAATTTAGTAATTAATGTATGTTAGCAGTTATCTTAGAAAGTAACCGTCAACTTCAAAGGATACGATGGTTGCAAGAATTGAAGCATCAAGATGGTTTACAATGAATTGAAAAGACATGTTGGTTCGGTTCTTATATATACTTGTGTAATCAGATGTAAAATTTTTTCTTGATCGTTTAATAAAATATCAGTTTAATTTGTATTCAATAAATCTTCTTCTTCCCCCTCTCATGTGTGTGTACAGACTTGCAGAAACCATGTCTGCAAGGTCTGCGTTTTCTTTGTTTGTGTTTCTGTGTTAAATCTCCAACACTCGGGACCGACTCGTTAAAAGCTCGAGTTAAACGAGCCCGAGCCGAGCTCGAACCTAGTTTTCAGAGCCCGAGCTCGAGCTCGAGCCTAGTTTTCAGGCTCGTTTATTAAACGAGCTCAAACTCGAGCCTTGCTATTGAGCTCGATTTAGGCTAAACGAGCCTATATGTTTTTATATAGTAAGATTTTTATTTTTAATTTTATATATTAACTTATTAATAAATATTAATTTATTTATTAATACAATATTAAATGAGCCTAAACGAGCCGAACTCGAGCCCTGTAAATCTTAAACGAGTCGGGCTCGAACACGAGCTCCGTAAATTTAAACGAGCTGAGCTCGAGCCTAACCGGACTCGGCTCGTTTACACCCTTACTTTCAAAAGAATGAAGTCTCTAATAACGGTCTAGTTAGAGACTTCATTCCCTTAAAAGGCCAAAAAGTAAAATTAGGGACCATTTAAAACAATTTTTGAAACATTATAGGGCTACGTGTCACTTTGTAGTGTGTTTATAATTAGTTCTTGAATGTTTCAGATATGATAATGGAGTATATAAAGCCCGAAGAAAGTATCATTTTGAATGTACTTGCTGCCAATGTTGATTTTGCAACCTGTGAATCCATTTGCATGTCACGACGGGTTGACACCTCCGGGCAAAGGACTTTGGCAGTGGTGACCAAGTCCGATCTGTCCCCAGATGGCTTACTTGAAAAAGTCACGTCCAATGATGTAAACATTGGCCTTGGCTATATCTGTGTTAGAAACCGGATCAAAGATGAAACCTATGAAGAAGCTCGAACGCAAGAAGCCACACTCTTTGAAACTCACCCATTGTTGTCCAAGATCGATAAGTCCACTGTAGGTACTCCTGTATTGGCACATAGACTTGTTGAAATACAATCAACGATCATATCAAAATGTTTGCCGGACATTGTGAAAAAGATCAATGAGAGGCTTAATGCTTCGGTTTTAGAGTTCAACAAGCTACCCCGGATTCTTACTAGTGTTCCCGATGCAATGGCGGTTTTTATGCAAATTGTTGGGTCCTTGAAAGAAACATTTCAAAAGATATTGATTCGAGGCGAGCTCGAGTATGATGATAACGAAATGCATTGCAATGCTCGATTGGGTGAAATGTTGGACGAGTTTTCAAAAGAACTTGACAAGAGTAACAAATTTTCTGAAAATTTTCTCATTGAAGAAATGGAGATTTTAAAGGAAGCCAACGGGATCCGGTTGCCTAATTTTCTTCCAAACCATGCGTTTCTGTGTTTGCTTAAGAGAAAAGTGAAGAGTGTCTCCAATTTGCGTATTGGTTTTGTCAACAAAGTATGGGGTTACCTTGAGGTTGTATCTGGTAGAGTCTTGATTGATCCTTGTGGGAATTATCCACAGATGCTTCCTTCGATAAAAAAAGCATCTCAGAATGTGATATTAAGAATGATGGAGAAGTTCATGGAAAAGGTTATTGAAATGATGGAGATGGAGAAAGTTACCGATTACACTTGTGACCCGGATTACATTGCTTCTTGCAACAAGTTAATGGGCAAGAGTCGTGATGATTTTTTGGAGGCAATCACCTCTAATTGGTCTGCATTCTCTATGGAGGTTTATGGGACGATTGACATCGAACATCTATTGGGTGTTCCAGCAAACAAAAGAGATCAAGCGTTTGATTTAAAAATGAGGATGACGGCTTACTGGAAGATTGTTTTGAGAAGAATGGTGGATTGGATAGCTCTTGAGCTTCGATTCGTGATACAAAAAATGGTGAACGATGAGTTGGAGATGGAGATAGTAAATGAAGTGATGGTGCGTGGCGGTGGTATGGAGAAGATGCTCGATGAACCAACTTCGGTGGCCTTAAAGAGGGAGAGGCTACAAAAGAGCATCGGTTTGCTACAGGAATCAAAACAAATAATCCAACAAGTCATGGATGGTATTCCATTGATCGCTGATTAGAGTTTAATTATGTGGGTTAATGAAGTATTTTGTTTGTATGTTTGGTATTTAATTAGCTGATTAGGATTTTATTATGGGATTAATTGTAGGTACTAAGCGTTTTCAATTGCATGTTTAAGTCTTTTTAAGTAAATCCGTTGTTGGTTTTCGGATGTATATGTATTTGCTTATGGTATGTTAAATTTAGTACGATCAGAAACCTGTCTTCTAATTGAGAAATGAGAATCATGATATGTACCTTATTACATCCTTGCTTTTGTTCAAATCAACGATCAAAACCTATGTCAAGTAATCAATCAAATTCTTTGATCAATAACAACTGCATAAGACCTTTGTCTACAGCCTCATGCGATAGTGCAGTTGTTGGAGGTTTTCGCTTGATTGTATGTTGGTGATATAAAAATGTGAATGTATTTGGGAAAGAGGTACAGGGTAAGTGCAATAAGGAAATTAGGTTGAAGAAGGGTGAGGGGGAATAGGGGCTGAACGCGAGTACTATGTGTAGAAGGACTGAACGCGAGTACTATGTGTAGAAGGACTGAAACAAAAATTATATAAACAAGTTTAATTTGTTCAAAATTATCACATATTGAAAGTCTAAACAAGAAAAGTAATATAAGATTGTATCGCTCATTAAAATTAATAATTTAGCTTCTATGAAAAATGAAAATTATTACGTAAATTGCAAATTTTGGTCCCCGTGGTTTACCAAAATGTGCAAGTTGGGTCCATTTTCAAACTTCCGTCAGCCAACAGTCCATTTTTTAAACTTTCCTGCAAATTCGGTCCTTCTCCTTCACTGTCGTTTAATTAACTTCGTTAAATCCCTCGTGTGCGTTGCAAGTGAGGATAATTTCGTCATTCTAGGTTTGTTGCTTTGACTTATTTTCTGAACTAATATAAAGAGGAAACATTCTTCCTTCTTGATCGTCTTCTCTTCGAGGTTGCCCTAGTCAAGCTTTAGTGATGTGTTACTGTTTTTGGATCTTTGAAGCTGGATACGGCTGGTTCAGAATTAAACTCCATGACGGAGGAATCACATATCATAAAATTTACAGAAGGGCTTACCATACAAAACTTTCAACTTTCCAAACCCTAATTTTTCCGTCTAATGAAGAACACGAAATTTATGACCATTATTCCTAAATCAGGTAAAAAAGTTTCTAAACTACTTTGAAATCACATTTATTGCAGTCGTCAAATGTCCCCTCACATGTCATAATAGTGGTATTGGTTAATTAACTCGACTTATCTTATGATTACAGTGAATTATTTCTTATATAAAATCGTAGTGCTTTACTTCTTTTGAGTTCACGTAGCTTAGTCTTCATACTTAGATTACCTCTGTTTTTCATTTAAAGAATGGATCACATATAATGTGGTCATCTTTCCATTCTGTGTCACTGTCACCTACAAAATACACGATCATGGAGCTGTAATAAAGGTGGTCATCATGATCACTCATATAGGATGATTGCATTGTTGGTTATATGTCCATCGTTATAACAAGTTGGTAATATTACTATAAATAGTAAGGTCCTTTTGGGTTACACGCAAGAGACGATTTAGCTAAAAGAGATCGAAAAATAAACTTGAGGGGTTAATTTTATTAATATACCAAAGTAAATGTATATTAATTAGAAACTAAAAAGGATAAAGGATTAAAGTAAAATTATCAACAGTTTGAATTTCAAATAGTCATTATCCACAAGGGGGGAGATGAGGATGAAATGCACTATAAATACAACCCTAGATCTGAGTTGTAAGTGATCCGAAAACCCTAATTTTCGTCAGTTTCCTTCTCAACCTCGGTATACGGCCGATTTATTCATAAACCCTAAGTATTACGTGCTAAAACTTCAAGCAAAGGTATATACTTCATCAACGGGTGTTGGATCGTCGTCTTGGGTGCGATTTCATTAGAAGAGTTCTGCTTTGGGCTCTCAACATCCTAGCAAGATCAGATCCGATATCTAAAAGGTATTTCTTGAACCCTCTTGAATTTACAGTTACAAAAGTATGCATGATTTTGTGATCCTGGTTGAATACAACTTTGTTTTCTATTTCCGTTGCGTTTGTTTTATGTTATCGTATTCCAACAGTGGTATCAGAGCCACTTTATCATGATTTTATACTGTTTTGATTCGACTTGATCTGTTAAAAAGCATTTTTTCTTTAAATTATCGAAGATGTTTGACGTCCGCGCCACGGTCCTTGAATGGTTGCGTCGTGATCTTCTATACAGTTACGATCATTAGGGTTTTGCCGCGTCGTGTTTCCTAGTGTGCCGCGCCGTGTCTTCTTCTGTCATGATCGTGTTCAGTTGGTTATCCTCGACGTTATAGTTTGCTTACCGCGTCGCAACGGTCGTAACGTCTTTCTGAAATCGTATTTCTTGATATGCAAAATGGTGAATTTTAGTATTATATGATTGTTTAGATTAATGATTGACACCGAATGCTTGCATGCTCAAACAAGCATCTCGCAGCTGGAATCTCTGCTTTGATGAGAAATTAAAAGAGTTTGAATTTTCGAGAAGTGATGATGAGCCATGTGTATATGTCAGAGCTAGTTGGAGCCTTATTGTCTTCGTTGTGTTGTATGTTGATGACATACTACTCATAGGAAACAATGTTCCAATGTTGCAAAGTGTTAAAACTTGGCTTGGGGATTGTTTCGCTATGAAAGACTTGGGAGAAGCATCATACATACTTGGTATAAAGATCTATAGAGATAGATCTAGGCAACTCATTGGTTTAAGCTAGAGTACATACATAGACAAAATCTTGAAAAGATTCAAGATACAGGATTCCAATAAAGGATTCATGCCTATGCAATGTGGTATGACATTGAGTAGAGACCAATGTCCTAGTTCTACTATTGAACGAGAAAGAATGAGTCGAATCCCATATGCTTCAGCAATGGGATCGATCATGTATGTCATGTTATGTACAAGGTCTGACGTCTCTTGTGCCTTGAGTATGACGAGTCGTTATCAGGCCAATCCTGGTGAAAATCATTGGACCACAGTCAAGAACATTCTTAAGTGTCTTCGGAGGACAAAGGAAGTGTTCTTGGTCTATGGGGCATGGAAGAACTCACTGTAAGTGGTTATAATGATGCTAGCTTCCAAATCGACAGAGACGACTCTTGTTCGCAGTCAGGATTCGTGTTCTTACTGAATGATGGTGTAGTAACTTGGAAGAGTACCAAGCATGAAACAGTAGCTGATTCGACAACGGAGGCCGAGTATATTGCAGTTAATGAAGCTGCAACGGAAGCCATATGGATGAAGAAATTCATCAGGGATATCAATGTTGTTCCTAGCATTGATGGTCCAGTTGAGATCTTCTGTGACAATGAGGGTGCAGTCGCCTTGGCGAAAGAACCCAAAGCTCATAAGCGCACAAGGTATATACACCGGAAGTACCATTATATCTGGAGGCTCGTTGAAGATGGAGATATCACGATTAGTAGAGTTACATCAGAATATAATCTTGCTGATCCATTCACTAAACTGTTATCTCAGGCCAAGCATGATTCTCATACTAGGTCGATAGGCATTATATTTGCAAATGAGTTGGTTTGAGTGTATTTAATTTAGTTTGATATGTGTTGGGAACTTAAGCAATATAAAACTCTATTTGTTTTGAAGATTATTATGTGGAGAACTTAATATATGCATAGAGGCAGTCATTTCATTAGTTTATTATTGTGTTCCAAATTTGCATGTTTTATTGACTTCCTGAATAAACCAATTATTAATCAAACAATCCACACTCAGTCATAATTTTGGAAGTAAGTATTAATTCAAGGCTAACATGAGGAATTAGTGCATTGTCCATAGAGATGGACATAGCATAGAGATGGACATAGCATAGAGATGTGCTAATTCTTAAGTATTGGAGTAACCTATACTTAGAGATTACTTCATGGAATCCGTCACGAGTAATTCTAA